>CM055125.1:353600802-353627173 GCA_029206835.1 Rana muscosa | reverse complement strand
GAGGAGAAGGAAAAGAAGGAGGAGGAGGAGAAGGAAAAGGAGGAGGAGGAGAAGGAGAAGAAGGAGGAGGAGAAGGAGAAGGAAAAGAAGGAGGAGGAGAAGGAGAAGGAAAAGAAGGAGGAGGAGAAGGAGAAGAAAAAGAAGGAGAAGGAAAAGGAAAAGAAGGAGGAGGAGAAGGAAAAGAAGGAGGAGGAGAAGGAAAAGAAGGAGGAGGAGAAGGAAAAGAAGGAGGAGGAGAAGGAAAAGAAGGAGGAGGAGAAGGAAAAGAAGGAGGAGGAGAAGGAGAAGGAAAAGAAGGAGGAGGAGAAGGAAAAGAAGGAGAACGAGGAGGAGAAGGAAAAGAAGGAGAACGAGGAGAAGGAGAAGGAAAAGAAGGAGAACGAGGAGAAGGAGAAGGAAAAGAAGGAGAATGAGGAGAAGGAGAATGAGGAGAAGAAGGAGAATGAGGAGAAGGAGAATGAGGAGAAGAAGGAGAATGAGGAGAAGAAGGAGGAGCAAAAGAAGGAGCAGAAGGAAAAGAAAAAGGAGACGGAAAAGAAGCAAAAGGAGAAGGAGAAGAAGGAGGAGGAGAAGAAGGAGGAGGAGAAGGAGAATAACGAGGAGGAGGAGAATAACGAGGAGGAGGAGAAGAAGAAAAAGGAGGAGGAGAGGGAGGAGGAGAAGGAGAAAGAAGTTTATATTTCTTTACTTGTAGTAATTTTAAAAAGACAATATATGGGACGTGCACATTTATTTCAGAGATGGGCGGCATTTGTTTTCCAGGCTAGAAATGTTCAATGAAAAGGAATTACTCTTAGGGAAGTCGGCCTCCAGGTCATGTCCGGGTTCCTCCAGGACGTTCGCCATTTTAACAGCCATAGCGAGAACATCATCTCGAGAGGGGCCGAATATATCGCAGTCTTCTAGAAGGTTCTCTGCACTCTGGTCACTGGACAGCTCTGTACAATACACAGCCAAGGTTTAGAATAAAACACAAACACACCCAACACAATGTATAATCCTATCAGAGGAAACTCCTCCCCCGTCTTACCGCACAGGTCGGAGGTTTTGTCGAGTTCCTCGGCTTCGGCAATCATTTCAGCCATGGCCAGGATGTCGGCTTCCAGGGGGTTGGATGGGATTTTAGCTTTCAGCTCTTCAATGGCTTCCACGATTTTGTCTGTGCTCTCCAGAGTGGTGGGAAGCAGCAGAGGTACAGGCACCTAACAAAGGGGGAGGGGAGGGGGACACCAGTTAAAGCTCCACTCTATGTAGGACCCCCAAGTTCTCATCACGGCCTCGACACCCCCACAAAAATTTAGTTTGCCTCATAAAACGTTTACAATGACCCGTGATGTCATCATATAGCCCCCATTACAAGTTCAGGAGGATCTTCCAGTGTGTACTGCAGGTCATTTCCAAAAACTACATGTCCCATGATTCCCCGGGACCCAAGTGATGTTCCCAGACAGTGATAGGCAGTGACAGGGGTTGCAGTGTGTCGTTTGATCACCGCTGTTACTGGGGGGAACTCTATGCACATGGTATCCATTCAGTCCCGCCCAGCGCCAGCGTTCCCTGCGTGGTGACGTCACCTCTGAAGTCTCCGGAGTACAGGGGGGCGGTACAGACAGCAGAAGACACTGAGGGGGGGGGGGGGTTTACGGAAAACTTTTTGCAATCCCCTCCCCATTTTTTTCCCCAAATTAGAAATTCCCCATATCAGTTGGTGTATTACGCATCGTTATCTTTTTGTCGTGTTTTTTTTTTGGTCGTGGTTTTTTGTTGTATTAGTTGTATGTATGCAAAAATCTCAATAAAAAAAATTGTGAAAAAAATAAATAAAATTCACCTAACCCAACAGATCCATCGTTGTCCACCCTTTTCTCTTTTGGCAGCGTTCAGTCCCACGCCAACCATGTCTTGGTGTGACGTCATCAAGAGGCTGCCGGCTGTTGTGGGTTCAGCCGGCGCGTCTCCCGGTGATGTGCCGCCATTATGCCCCAATCCCCTCCTCCTCCTGCCTTCCTGGGAAATGTGACGTTCATATCCCCGGGGGGCAACGGGAGGAGTGTGATGGCGAACCTCGGCACCCCCAGATGTTTTGGAACTACATTTCCCATGATGCTCAGGCACTCCTCTGCAGTGTAGGTGAGCATCATGGGAAATGCAGTTCCAAAACATCTGGGGTGCCAAGCTTCGCCATCACTGGCCTAGGCGAATGACTTGGGGGGGAATTGCTGGAAAATTTTGAACAAAAAAGGTAAAGAAAGGTATAAAAAAAAAAGGTAAATAAAAAAAAAAATAAAAAAAAATAAAGGTAAATAAAAAATAAAAATAAAGGAGGTAAATAAAAAAAGAAATAAAGGTAAAAAAAAAGAAAGGTAAATGAAAAAAAAAAAAGAAAAAGGTAAATGAAAAAAAAGAAAAGGTAAATAAAAAAAATAATTAAATAAAGGTACCGGTAAATAAAAAAAAAGGCAAAAAAAAAAATTAAAAAAGAAAGGTAAATAAAAAAATAAAATAAAAAAGGTAAATAAAAATAAATAAAAAGGAAGTAAAAAGGACTTACCGGAAACGGCATAGAGAAGGGAACAGGCACTTTTTGAGAGTATAAGTTCATGGGTATTGGCACAAAGATGGGCACCGGAATGGGCAGAATGATGACCTGCGGCTTCCAATCCTCCTCTATGGAAGAAAATAAATCAATCGATTACCACATCCGACAGCTTGGTATGAATATCACTCCTGTCCTCTGAGATGCATCCCACTCCCGTCCTATAAAAGCTCATCTCCAGCCAATCTCTCCCAGAAGCCCCTCCCTACTTTTTTTTTCCTATTCTGCCCTCCTCCATGCTTGCATTAGAGAGCCGAGTGCCAAGACCTGAATTTGAGGATGAATTGCTCCACAGCGCCTGCTCCTATGGAGGTCAGTTGCTGCAAAGTTCATTTTACTTACTTGGTAAAATCCGCACATACAGTGCCTTGAAAAAGTATTCATACCCTTATTTATACATAAAGATACAGTGCCTTGAAAAAGTATTCATACCCCTTGAAATTCCCCACATTTTCTCATGTTACATCCAAAAACATAAATGTATTTTATTGGGATTTTATGTGATGGACCAACACAAAGTGTCACATAACTGTGAAGTGGAAGGAAAATGATAAATCATACAAATAAATATGTGAAAAGTGTGGGGGGGGGGGGGCATTTGTATGGCGCCCCCCGGAGTCAATACTTTGTAGAACCCCCTTTCTCTACAAGTATTTTTGGGGATGTCTCTACCAGCTTTGCACATCTAGAGAGGGACATTTCTGCCCATTCCTCTTTGTAAAATATCTCAAGTTCTGTCAGATTGGATGGAGAGCGTCTGTGATCAGCAATTTTCAAGTCTTGCCACAGATTCTCAATGGGATTTAGGTCTGGACTGTGACTGGGCCATTCTAACACATGAATATGCTTTGATCTAAACCAGGGATATGCAATTAGCGGACCTCCAGCTGTTGCAGAACGACAAGTCCCATGAGGCATAGCAAGACTTTTACAGCCACAAGCATGACACCCAGAGGCATGATGGGACTTGTAGTTTTGCAACAGCTGGAGGTCTGCTAATTGCATATCACTGATCTAAACCATTCCATTGTAGCTCTGGCTGTACTTTAGGGTCGTTGTCCTGCTGGAAGGTGAACCTCCCCCAGTCTCAAGTCTTTTGCAGACTATCAGGTTTTCTTCTAAGATTGTCCTGTATTTGTCTCCATCCATCTTCCCATCAACTCTGACCAGCTTCCCTGTCCCTGCTGAAGAAAAGCATCCCCACCACATGATGCTGCCACCACCATGTTTCACGGTGGGGATGGTGTGTTCAGGGGGATGGGCAGTGTTAGTTTTCCCCACACATAGCGTTTTACTTTTAGGCCAAAAAGTTTATTTTGGTCTCATCTGACCAGAGCACCTTCTTCCACATGTTCTATGGGGACACACACGCGGTATATATATATATGTTCTATGGGGACACACACGCGGTATATCTGTTCTATGGGGACACACACGGTATATCTGTTCTATGGGGACACACACACGGTATATATGTTCTATGGGGACACACACGGTATATCTGTTCTATGGGGACACACACGGTATATCTGTTCTATGGGGACACACACGGTATATCTGTTCTATGGGGACACACACGGTATATATCTGTTCTATGGGGACACACACACACACGGTATATCTGTTCTATGGGGACACACACACGGTATATCTGTTCTATGGGGACACACACCCGGTATATCTGTTCTATGGGGACACACACACGGTATATCTGTTCTATGGGGACACACACGGTATATCTGTTCTATGGGGACACACACACGGTATATCTGTTCTATGGGGACACACACGGTATATCTGTTCTATGGGGACACACACGGTATATCTGTTCTATGGGGGGACACACACGGTATATCTGTTCTATGGGGGGACACACACACGGTATATCTGTTCTATGGGGGGACACACACACGGTATATCTGTTCTATGGGGGCACACACACGGTATATCTGTTCTATGGGGACACACACACACGGTATATCTGTGCTATGGGGACACACACGGTATATCTGTTCTATGGGGACACACACACTATATCTGTTCTATGGGGACACACACACGGTATATATCTGTTCTATGGGGACACACACACGGTATATATCTGTTCTATGGGGACACACACACGGTATATATCTGTTCTATGGGGACACACACGGTATATATCTGTTCTATGGGGACACACACGCGGTATATCTGTTCTATGGGGACACACACGCGGTATATCTGTTCTATGGGGACACACACGCGGTATATCTGTTCTATGGGGGCACACGCGGTATATCTGTTCTATGGGGACACACACACGGTATATCTGTTCTATGGGGGAACACACGGTATATCTGTTCTATGGGGACACACACGGTATATCTGTTCCATGGGGGGACACACACGGTATATCTGTGCTATGGGGACACACGCGGTATATCTGTTCTATGGGGACACACACACGGTATATCTGTTCTATGGGGACACACACACGGTATATCTGTGCTATGGGGACACACACACGGTATATCTGTGCTATGGGGACACACACGGTATATCTGTTCTATGGGGACACACACGGTATATCTGTTCTATGGGGACACACACACGGTATATCTGTTCTAAGGGGACACACACACGGTATATCTGTTCTATGGGGGCACACACACGGTATATCTGTTCTATGGGGGCACACACACGGTATATCTGTTCTATGGGGACACACACACGGTATATCTGTTCTATGGGGACACACACGGTATATATCTGTTCTATGGGGACACACACGCGGTATATCTGTTCTATGGGGACACACACGCGGTATATCTGTTCTATGGGGACACACACGCGGTATATCTGTTCTATGGGGACACACACGCGGTATATCTGTTCTATGGGGACACACACGCGGTATATCTGTTCTATGGGGACACACACACGGTATATCTGTTCTATGGGGACACACACGGTATATCTGTTCTATGGGGACACACACGGTATATCTGTTCTATGGGGACACACACGGTATATCTGTTCTATGGGGACACACACGGTATATCTGTTCTATGGGGACACACACGGTATATATCTGTTCTATGGGGACACACACACGGTATATATCTGTTCTATGGGGACACACACACGGTATATATCTGTTCTATGGGGACACACACACGGTATATCTGTTCTATGGGGACACACACGGTATATATCTGTTCTATGGGGACACACGCGGTATATCTGTTCTATGGGGACACACACGCGGTATATCTGTTCTATGGGGACACACACGGTATATCTGTTCTATGGGGACACACACGGTATATCTGTTCTATGGGGACACACACGGTATATATCTGTTCTATGGGGACACACACGGTATATATCTGTTCTATGGGGACACACACGGTATATATCTGTTCTATGGGGACACACACACGGTATATATCTGTTCTATGGGGACACACACACGGTATATCTGTTCTATGGGGACACACACGGTATATATCTGTTCTATGGGGACACACACGGTATATATCTGTTCTATGGGGACACACGCGGTATATATCTGTTCTATGGGGACACACACACGGTATATATCTGTTCTATGGGGACACACACGGTATATATCTGTTCTATGGGGACACACACGGTATATATCTGTTCTATGGGGACACACGCGGTATATATCTGTTCTATGGGGACACACACGCGGTATATCTGTTCTATGGGGACACACACACGGTATATCTGTTCTATGGGGACACACACGCGGTATATCTGTTCTATGGGGACACACACGCGGTATATCTGTTCTATGGGGGCACACGCGGTATATCTGTTCTATGGGGACACACACACGGTATATCTGTTCTATGGGGGGACACACGGTATATCTGTGCTATGGGGACACACACACGGTATATCTGTTCTATGGGGGGACACACACGGTATATCTGTTCTATGGGGGGACACACGGTATATCTGTTCTATGGGGGGACACACGGTATATCTGTGCTATGGGGGGACACACGGTATATCTGTTCTATGGGGACACACACACGGTATATCTGTTCTATGGGGGGACACACGGTATATCTGTTCTATGGGGGGACACACGGTATATCTGTTCTATGGGGACACACACACGGTATATCTGTGCTATGGGGACACACACACGGTATATCTGTGCTATGGGGACACACACACGGTATATCTGTGCTATGGGGACACACACGGTATATCTGTTCTATGGGGACACACGCGGTATATCTGTTCTATGGGGACACACACGGTATATCTGTTCTATGGGGACACACACGGTATATCTGTTCTATGGGGACACACACGGTATATCTGTTCTATGGGGGGACACACGGTATATCTGTTCTATGGGGGGACACACACGGTATATCTGTTCTATGGGGGGACACACACGGTATATCTGTTCTATGGGGACACACACCCGGTATATCTGTTCTATGGGGACACACACACGGTATATCTGTTCTATGGGGACACACACACGGTATATCTGTTCTATGGGGACACACACACGGTATATCTGTTCTATGGGGACACACACACGGTATATCTGTTCTATGGGGACACACACGCGGTATATCTGTTCTATGGGGACACACACGCGGTATATCTGTTCTATGGGGACACACACACTATATCTGTTCTATGGGGACACACACACTATATCTGTTCTATGGGGACACACACACTATATCTGTTCTATGGGGACACACACACTATATCTGTTCTATGGGGACACACACACTATATCTGTTCTATGGGGACACACACACTATATCTGTTCTATGGGGACACACACACTATATCTGTTCTATGGGGACACACACACTATATCTGTTCTATGGGGACACACACTCATACACTTGCCTGTCTGACAATCTTTACTTCTGGTTTCCACTCGACAGGACACCCCGCGATTCTGCATCAGGGGTTTGCACATCACCGCCTTGTTTTTGCGCGGGACGGTGGGGCTGGTTGGCGGTGTAGGAGCGGAGGCCGCCTGCGGTGATTGTGGTTTTGGTGAAGCCTAAAAAAAAGAAAAAGAAAAAAAAAAACAATGTACACATTCACAAACCGAAGCCAGTGCCGGATATATAGACACACACATTTTAAAAGTTTCAATGAATTTAATATTCATTTTTAGTATTGTAATTGTTTCAGACAATTACAGGACAGAGCAAGGTATTTGATGTTAGTAGGTAGTCGGAACATGACAGAGTTCAGACACACCATTGTGTTTTATGTAAGCAGTGATACTCACCGGACTTTTCTCGGTTGTTTTCGGCTGTGAATTTGGTGTTGTTTTGGTTCCTACACTTTGACCTGTAAAATGGATATACTCGTTATTATATCACCCCGCACAGATCTATGTATACAGTACTGGGGGGGGGGGGGGGCATGTGGGGCTTGATCGGCCGCTTTAACCAGGTTCCGCTAAAGGATGCTGGGAGTCTCTTGAGCTGTGAGAATGTAAGGGGGCACCCCTCCCCGCCAATGGTAAGGGGGCACCCCTCCCCGCCAATGGTAAGGGGGCACCCCTCCCCGCCAATGGTAAGGGGGCACCCCTCCCCGCCAATGGTAAGGGGGCACCCCTCCCCGCCAATGGTAAGGGGGCATTCCACCCGCCAATGTAAGGGGGCATTCCACCCGCCAATGTAAGGGGGCATTCCACCCGCCAATGTAAGGGGGCATTCCACCCGCCAATAGCCAATATACCCATCACGCTCACATCTTGGTAATCGCCAACATACCCGTCCTGCTTGCATACCTTTCTTACTATGAAGTAAACTTTCGGGCCCCTTCTGTGTGTCTAGATTCGGCTGATTTTGCTGACTGTAGAAACGTAACAGACATTGCTGATTGCATAAATGTTTTATCTCTCCTCTCCAGTGAATGGTCTCCACCAATTTCCCCTGTCGCTTGCAGGCGTGACACCTTGCTGCCTGCGGAGACACAGAACACACCATTATAAGGATCATTGTCAATGGGCTTCTCTCCACACACCTCCATGGGATGCAAAATCAGCTCCGAGCCGATCGATGCAGGGAGGTCCGCCGCCGGTCAGAGGGAGGTCCGCCGCCGGTCAGAGGGAGGTCCGCCGCCGGTCAGAGGGAGGTCCGCCGCCGGTCAGTCACCAGTCTGAATTCTAAATGATCTCAGAAGCAACTCAAAATTATGTCAAATGCAAGAATGTAACACCTGAGAGCACGCTGCATTCACCAAAGACAAACCCAAGACATTTTATAAATGAGTTTCCTCTTCTCCACAACGCGGCCTCCCGTCCCAGCCTCTCCTCCCACAGAGGCGGCCTCCCGTCCCAGCCTCTCCTCCCACAGAGGCGGCCTCCCGTCCCAGCCTCTCCTCCCACAGAGGCGGCCTCCCGTCCCAGCCTCTCCTCCCACAGAGGCGGCCTCCCGTCCCAGCCTCTCCTCCCACAGAGGCGGCCTCCCGTCCCAGCCTCTCCTCCCACAGAGGCGGCCTCCCGTCCCAGCCTCTCCTCCCACAGAGGCGGCCTCCCGTCCCAGCCTCTCCCAGACAGGGCCTCCCGTCCCAGTCTCTCCCACAGACGCAGCGTACCTTGAAGTACCACAGCAGATACTTGCTCTTGCATTCTTCACTACAGAAGTCCCATGTGCTGCCGTCCAGTTCCTCGGTGACGGCCCGCTGGCAGGTCTGAGAACAATATGTACACGTTATACAGCACAGGCCGAGGTTCTTGGTAAAGTCTTGTTTGTATAGCAGCACACAACCTGCAGAACGAGAGGAAAACAAGGTCACTATGGAGACTGATGGGGATAAAAACGGTCACAATGATATGAAATGCATCAAGACTGCAATAAGTAGAGTCTAGGGCTAGACCCTCCTACAAAGTCATACAAGCCCCACCCCCAAGATTCCTCTTCCTACCCAATCTATCACTTCCTGTACATAGAGGATGCTGGGAGCTCTTTCTTCAGCAATCTCCAGATGGCAGCTGTGAAAACTCAGAATAGAAATCAGACTTTTCCCTCCACACTGGCTGAGGACTTCAGATTGAGGAATGAACCCGGCCAATGGCAAGATCTCTATGACCAAGTCCTGTTTGGGTGAAATGCGTCAGTGCGAGAAGGGTCTGGGCGGATCTTCTGTATTCTGTACGCCCAGAATGATAAACTTTTATTGTGTGGAGGTCGTCTGAGTTAGACAACCCCCAGATTTGTACAGCTGCTTTGTGCGGAGGAGAAATACAGCGCAGCCCATGAGACGCAGATTACAAACTGTGCACGAAAAACAGCGCTCTGCTACGAGGGACAATTCCCTACCCCACCCCCAGCAGCTGAGTGTAAACAAACCCCAATGTGGTAACATCACCTGTCTGCAAGGTGAGTGTAAACAAACATGCAGTGATGGGGGCCCCCTAGGTAGGAAGTGGTTTACACTCAGCTGGCAGGAATGTGGTGTCCTACCTAGGGGGTCTCATCACTGCATGTTTGTTTACACTCAGCTGGCAGGCAAACATGCAGTGATAAAACCCCCTAGGTAAGACATCACCTGTCTGCCAGCTGAGTGTAAACAAACATGTGGTGCCTGTCAGCTGAGTGTAAACATGCAGTGATGGGACCCCCTAGTTAAGACATCACCTGCCTGCCAGCTGAGCGTAAACAAACATGCAGTGATGGGCCCCCCTAGGTAGGACACCACCTGCCCACCAGATGGGTGTAAACAAACATGCAGTGATGGGCCTTCCTAGGGAGGACATTGCCTGCCCTTCAGCTGAGTGTAAACAAACATGCAGTGATGGGACCCCCTAGGTAGGACATCACCCCCTCTCCAGCTCAGTGTAAACATGTGGTGATGGGACCTCCTAGGTAGGACATCACCCCCTCTCCAGCTCAGTGTAAACATGTGGTGATGGGACCTCCTAGGTAGGACATCACCCCCTCTCCAAGTGAGTGTAAACAAACATGCAGTGATGGGCCCCCTAGGTAGGACATCACCTGTCCGCCAGCTGAGTGTAAACATGCAATGATGGGACTCCCTAGGTAGGACACCACCCGCCCACCAGCTGAGTGTAAACAAACATGAAGTGATGGGACCCCCTAGGTAGGACATCACCCACTCTCCAGCTGAGTGTAAACATGTGGTGATGGGACCCCCCTATATAGGACATCACCCACTCTCCAGCTAAGTGTAAACAAACGGTGATGAGACCTTAGAAGAGAGAAGCTCCTTTCTGGACACCTGGAGGAGCCCTGCGTTTAGTAATAAATGGAGATCTGCTTTGAGGAGGACATTACCTTCACTGCAGAAGTTCTTCTCTACACCAGAAAAGCGAATCTTTTCATGAAGAAGTTTCTCCTGTTTGCAGTATTCACACTGAGAGACGACCCCATGGAGGCGCTTGTAATCATCACAGCAATCCTTACAACAGAACTGATAGACGTGATCCTGGGAGGTGGAGAGGAAGAGACAATTCTCATACAAGCTCATCGCCGGGACACCCTCCCGAAATTCCCAGAAAGAACTTACCTGCCAATCTAAGATCTCCGGCTTCCCGGTGAACATATTGTGGCAATAGTGACAGTTGAGATGGATTCCGCCCTCCGGACTGGTGCGCTGGGGGGAAGAAGACATCAGACACAAGTCACACACAGAGAAATATCGATTCATGGTGGTCAGGTAGGACACCTCCATCACTTCTGTATTGTAAAGTCCCTTCTATACAGATTGGTAGGGGGGTCTGGTTTACAGTCATACTTACCTGCTCTGTGCTATAATACTGCGCAGAGCTGGGAAAAAAAAATCGATTTTAATCTTGAATCGAGTTTTGAGTTCAAATTGATTCTGACCGGTGTCTGCTACGTCCCGCTCCTGCCCGAGGTCACTGGAAGACCGGTGTCTGCTACGTCCCGCTCCCGCCCGAGGTCACTGGAAGACCGGTGTCTGCTACGTCCCGCTCCCGCCCGAGGTCACTGGAAGACCGGTGTCTGCTACGTCCCGCTCCCGCCCAAGGTCACTGGAAGACCGGTGTCTGCTACGTCCCGCTCCCGCCCGAGGTCACTGGAAGACCGGTGTCTGCTACGTCCCGCTCCCGCCCGAGGTCACTGGAAGACCGGTGTCTGCTACGTCCCGCTCCCGCCCAAGGTCACTGGAAGACCGGTGTCTGCTACGTCCCGCTCCCGCCCAAGGTCACTGGAAGACCGGTGTCTGCTACGTCCCGCTCCCGCCCAAGGTCACTGGAAGACCGGTGTCTGCTACGTCCCGCTCCCGCCCGAGGTCACTGGAAGACCGGTGTCTGCTACGTCCCGCTCCCGCCCGAGGTCACTGGAAGACCGGTGTCTGCTACGTCCCGCTCCCGCCCGAGGTCACTGGAAGACCGGTGTCTGCTACATGTGTTATGAGGATGAGCGGATGTCTGTGATAGGCGGAACACTGAATGCTGGGAAATTGAGTGTTCCGCCTATCACAGATGAGGAGGCGGCGCGGCTTTGAATACTGGAATGGCCGCCGGTGTAGCAGTAAAATCCGTATCCCATGAAAATCTGCATCAGGTACGGGCACAGTGATTGAAGCATGGGCACAGTGAAGCATGGGCACAGTGAAGCATGGGCACAGTGAAGCATGGGCACAGTGAAGCATGGGCACAGTGAAGCATGGGCACAGTGAGGCACAGGGCACAGTGAGGCACAGGACACAGTGAGGCACAGGACACAGAGAGGCACAGGACACAGTGAGGCACAGGACACAGAGAGGCACTGGACACAGAGAGGCACTGGACACAGAGAGGCACTGGACACAGAGAGGCACTGGACACAGAGAGGCACTGGACACAGAGAGGCACTGGACACAGAGAGGCACTGGACACAGAGAGGCACTGGACACAGAGAGGCACTGGACACAGAGAGGCACTGGACACAGAGAGGCACTGGACACAGAGAGGCACTGGACACAGTGAGGCACTGGACACAGTGAGGCATTGGACACAGTGAGGCATTGGACACAGTGAGGCATTGGACACAGTGAGGCATTGGACACAGTGAGGCATTGGACACAGTGAGGCATTGGACACAGTGAGGCATTGGACACAGTGAGGCATTGGACACAGTGAGGCATTGGACACAGTGAGGCACTGGACACAGTGAGGCACTGGACACAGTGAGGCACTGGACACAGTGAGGCACTGGACACAGTGAGGCACTGGACACAGTGAGGCACTGGACACAGTGAGGCATTGGACACAGTGAGGCATTGGACACAGTGAGGCATTGGACACAGTGAGGCATGGACACAGTGAGGCATTGGACACAGTGAGGCATTGGACACAGTGAGGCATTGGACACAGTGAGGCATTGGACACAGTGAGGCATTGGACACAGTGAGGCATTGGACACAGTGAGGCATTGGACACAGTGAGGCATTGGACACAGTGAGGCACAGGCACAGTGAGGCACAGGCACAGTGAGGCACAGGCACAGTGAGGCACAGGCACAGTGAGGCACAGGCACAGGCACAGTGAGGCACAGGCACAGTGAGGCACAGGCACAGTGAGGCACAGGCACAGTGAGGCACAGGCACAGTGAGGCACAGGCACAGTGAGGCACAGGCACAGTGAGGCACAGGCACAGTGAGGCACAGGCACAGTGAGGCACAGGCACAGTGAGGCACAGGCACAGTGAGGCACAGTTCAATTCAACTAAGAGTAACCAAGATTTTTTGTTGTTTTATTAGCTAAATCCAAATACAGTATTAATAATTTGGATGTTTACCAATCTTTGTTGCACACTGCACACTGACTTTCCAGTTAGAGAAAGGGGTTTGCCTTTGTAATTTTGTTTGTTGATGCACTTTAATATAAATAAAAAAAAATCGAATCGTAAATCGAGTTTTTTATAAAAAAAAATAAAAAAAAAATCGCCCAGCCCTAGCAGAGCGGTCCACTTACCTCCTCCTTCTGGCCTCCCCCCCCCCCCCAGCACTGTCAGCATCTCCCTACTCTGGGTGCCTTCTTAGAAAGCTGGGGGCTAAGGTGGCACCTGTGCACACTCTCGAGCTGTGTGCATCCATAGACACACAGAGTGCTGGTAAGCCAGGCCTCCCTCCCTCCCCACAGGAGTTTGACAGCAGCTGGAGCCTATGGCTGCCCCTGTGACAGCAGGAAGTGAGGGAAGCTGTGCTGGAACCAGGTAAGTGTTTAGAGAGGGAGGAAGGCAAGACAGGTAGTGGGGAGTTTTTTTTTACCTTAACGCAGAGAATGCATAAGGCCTCATGCCCACGGACGTTTTTACAGCCGCGTTTTTTACAGCTTAAAAACGCCTGTCCATGTTATTGTATACATTTTTTGACCTTTTTTTTTCGAAAAAAATTAATTAAAAAAATAAGTCGGAGCTCAAAAACGCAATTGCGGCGTTTTTGCGCGTTTAACGCTTCACGCTTTTTTATGCCTAATGCCGAGGAACGCACTGGTCCTGGGTTTTTTTTACAGCTAAAAAACGCCTAGGTGGGCATGAAGCTATAGACTAACATGGACAGGCGTTTTTAAGCTGTAAAAAAACGCTCAAAAACGCGGCAGTAAAAACGTCCATGGGCATGAGGCCTAAGGCCTCATGCCTTCCAGTGATCCAGTTTTTAAAGTTAAAAACTGGGTCACTGGAAGACCGATGTCCGCTCCCGCCCGAGGTCACTGGAAGACCGATGTCCGCTACAACCGCTCCCGCCCCGAGGTCACTGGAAGACCGGTGTCTGCTACGTCCCGCTCCCGCCCGCGGTCACTGGTAGACCGGTGTCTGCTACGTCCGCTCCCGCCCGAGGTCACTGTTAGACCGGTGTCCGCTACAACCGCCCCGAGGTCACTGTTAGACCGGTGTCCGCTACGTCCCGCGCGCGGTCACTGGAAGGTCGGTGTCCGCTACGTCCCGCGCGCGGTCACTGGAAGGTCGGTGTCCGCTACTTCCGCCCCGGGTCACTGGAAGGTCGGTGTCTGCTACTTCCGCCCCGGGTCAATGGAAGGTCGGTGTCTGCTACTTCCGCCCCGGGTCACTGGAAGGTCGGTGTCTGCTACTTCCGCCCCGGGTCAATGGAAGGTCGGTGTCTGCTACTTCCGCCCCGGGTCAATGGAAGGTCGGTGTCTGCTACTTCCGCCCCGGGTCACTGGAAGGTCGGTGTCTGCTACTTCCGCCCCGGGTCACTGGAAGGTCGGTGTCTGCTACTTCCGCCCCGGGTCACTGGAAGGTCGGTGTCTGCTACTTCTGCCCCGGGTCAATGGAAGGTCGGTGTCTGCTACTTCCGCCCCGGGGTCACTGGAAGGTCGGTGTCTGCTACTTCCGCCCCGGGGTCACTGGAAGGTCGGTGTCTGCTACTTCCGCCCCGGGTCACTGGAAGGTCGGTGTCTGCTACTTCCGCCCCGGGTCACTGGAAGGTCGGTGTCTGCTACTTCCGCCCCGGGTCACTGGAAGGTCGGTGTCCGCTACTTCCGCCCCGGGTCACTGGAAGGTCGGTGTCCGCTACTTCCGCCCCGGGTCACTGGAAGGTCGGTGTCCGCTACTTCCGCCCCGGGTCACTGGAAGGTCGGTGTCCGCTACTTCCGCCCCGGGTCACTGGAAGGTCGGTGTCTGCTACTTCCGCCCCGGGTCACTGGAAGGTCGGTGTCTGCTACTTCCGCCCCGGGTCACTGGAAGGTCGGTGTCTGCTACTTCCGCCCCGGGTCACTGGAAGGTCGGTGTCTGCTACTTCCGCCCCGGGTCACTGGAAGGTCGGTGTCTGCTCAGCTTAATTAAGGAAGGGTGGCAAACTGGCCACAGAAGGGTAAAAATTGGACAGCAGGAAGGCACAAATACAAAGACTAGGGTAATGAGATGCGGTGTGATTTGTGTCGGTGACTTCGTAGTAATTGATCCTCAGCTACAAACGCACATAATAAATAATAAGCAGACTTCGGCATTCCTACACATAGTAGAACATTTCTATAGTAGGAGTCATGACACGGCACATCTGCTGTAAGAAGAGAACACGCCTGGAGGGTGCAGGAAGTCCGGGATCTTCCTTTCTATGTGTATATAAGAAGATCCGTCTTTCTCTGCACTCCTCTCATACCACACAGCCTGGAAGACGTCAGGAAGCAGCAGCCCCCGTCCTCCATAGAACTCACCTGGAACTTTGTCCAGCAGCTGGGACTGCAGAACTGGTAGACGACGCGCTCCGTCTTGTTATAATAAGCCGGTTCAGACAAAGAGCGCCGACATAGGCTGCAGGGACGTGCCGGACCTGCCGAGAGGGAGAAAAATACAGAATATTAGGGTGCGAGCCTCTAACCTGTGGTACTTGGTGAAGTTTAGAGCTGATCGCTGGGTGCCTGTGGCCAATCATTGGCCGTAATCCAGTGATCGGCATGTGTTGTGATAGATCACAGCACAGCTGGGCGAGCGCCCCCACCCCCATAGAAATATCGAATATTAGGGTGCGAGCCTCTAACCTGTGGTGCTTGGTGAAGCTCAGAGCCGATCGCTGGGTGCCTGTGGCCAAGCATTGGCCGTGATCCAGTGATCGGCATGTGTTGCGACGGATCACAGCACAGCAGGGCAAGCGCCCCCCCCCCCCCAAGTGGTTGTAGGTGGGACCACACCCTCTACAATATTTAATAAGATGGACCCCCCCCACCCCCACGTACATCGGCATTCAGAAATTCTCAGAACAGAAATGGACTATCACTGCTCTACACTTTTTTGCAGCTTTGTACAAAGTGAGCGGGAAATACAAAGAGGAGGGGGCCGGACATTGCGGTGATCTTTCCCCGGGAGTGGGAGCAGAGAGACCTGGATTTGACAGGTATTCACTCCCACCCCCTCCCCCCCTGAAAGGTGCCAAATGTGATCCGCGGAAGATCCATTTCTGGGTGGAACGCTGCTGTAAACCTTTGATTGCCTCTAGATGTTAACCCCTTCCCAGCCAGTGTCATTAGTGCAGTGACAGTGCGTATTTATTAGCACCGATCACTGTATTAGTGTCACTGTTGGTGTCCGATTGTCCGCCGCAATATCGCAGTCCCGCTATATAAGTCGTTGATTGCCGCCATTACTAGTATACGACAAAAAAAATAAAAATCCCAGAATATATCCCATAGTTTGTAGACGCTATATATAACTTTTGCACAAACCAATTAATAAACACCTAATGTGATTTTTTATTTTTTTTTACCAGACATATGTAGAAGAATGCGTATCGGCCTAAAATGATGAAGAAATTCGATTTTTTTTTTCATTGGATGTTTTAGATTAGAAAAGTAAAAAATATTGTTTTTTTTTCTTCAAAATTGTCGCTCTATTTTTGTTTATAGCACAAAAAAAGAAGAAAAAAAACAACGCAGAGGTGATCAAATACCACCAAAAGAAAGCTCTATTTGTTGGGAAAAAAATATATAAAAAGTTTGTTTGTGTACAGCGTCGCACGGCCGCGCAATTTCTAGTTAACGCAACGCAGTGCCGTATCGCAAAAAATGGCCTGGTCATAAAGGGGGGTAAATTTTTCGGAGACCAAGTGGTTAAAGTGACACTAAAGGTTCACTTTTTTTTATAAATAACAAACATGTCATACTTACCTCCACTGTGCAGTTCGTTTTGCACAGAGTGGCCCCCAATCCTCCTCTTCTGGGGTCCCTCTGCGGCTCTCGCGGCTCCTGCCCGCAAGAGCTAACCCCCCTCTGTGAATCGCTCTCCCGAGGAAGTTACCTTGCGGGCGCGCTCCCGTGTCATGCAATCGGCGCCAATAGCCGCCGATTGTATGACTCGGCCCCTTCCCCCGGGTCATTGGATTCGATTGACAGCAGTGGGAGCCAATGGCTGGGCTGCTATCAATCTATCTAATGAAGAGCCGATCAGCCATGAGGAGAACGACGCAGGATCGCGCCCTCGGAAATTCGGGGCTCAGGTAAGTAAACCAGGGGCTCAGGGGGGGGGGGGGTGTTCACCTTAATGCATAGGATGCACGAAGGTTCGAGGTTTGTATTCTATGCAATAAAAGGTGAACCCCCCCCCCCCCCCAGAGTCCCCCTTTTACTTACCTGAACCCGGTCTTTCCAGGGACGGGCGCAGCAGCTCCAGCTGCTGTCTCAGGTCCTGATTGGATAGATTGATAGCAGTGCAGCCATTGGCTCCCGCTGCTGTCACTCAACTCCAATGATACAGGAGTCGGGGGGGGGGGGGGGGGGGACCGAGTCCTGCTGTCTGTCAAGGGACGCAGCAGCAGGACACGGGAGCGCGCCCGCATGGGTGCCCCCGAGGGAGAGCGCTTCTCAGACGGGGCACTGGAGAAGGAGACTGGAGCGCCACTGAGGGACCCCAGAAGAGGAGGATCAGGAGCCACTCTGTGCAAAACCAACTGCACCAGAGGAGGTAAGTATATTTGTTTAAAAGCAACAAAAAAAAATTCGGCACTGCGTTGCTTTAACTGACAACTGCGCGGTCGTGCGACGTGGCGCCCAAACAAAATTGGCGTCCTTTTTTTTCCCCACAAATAGAGCTTTCTTTTGGTGGTATTTGATCACCTCTGCAGTTTTTATTTTTTTTGCGCTATAAACAAAAATAGAGCGAAAATTTTGAAAAAAAAAATATATATTTTTTACTTTAGCTATAGTAAATATCCCCCAAAAAAATATATAAAAAAAACCACAAAATTTTTCCTGTTTAGTCCGATACGTATTCTTCTACATATTTTTGGCAAAAAAAAAAAAAATCGCATTATCGATTGGTTTGCGCAAAAGTTATAGTGTCTGCAAAATAGGGGATAGTTTTATGGCATTTTTCTTATAATGTTTTTTTTTTACTAGTAATGGCGGCGATCAGCGGTTTTTATCGTGACTGCGATATTGCGGCGGGACACATCGGACACCATTTTGGGACCATTCACATTTTTACAGCGATTAGTGCTATAAAAATGCACTGCTTACTGTGAAAATTACACTGGCAGTGAAGGGGGGGGGGGGGGGTTAACCACTAGGTGGCGCTGTAGGGGTTAAGTGTGACCTGGGGAGTGATTCTTACTGTAGGTCACTAGGCAGAGCGGGGAGATGCTCGTTTACATCAGCATCTCCCCCGATCTTCACCATCGTGAGACGATCGCGGGTATCCCCGTGGCGATCGAGTCCGTGGGATCTCACGGTCGGGCGCACGCGCGCGTCCACAATGCCGCTTCTTAAAGGGGACGGACGTGTGTGTGTGTATATATATATATACACACATACATACATACGCCCTTCTGCCTGTCTGTGTCCTTGTGTCAACGTATATCGTCGTGCGCTGGTTGGCAAAGTGGTTAAAGGAGAAGTCTCTCCATACGTAGAACGCACGCAGCGCTTAGTCCTGGGACTGATGTATGCTCAGCTCTAGTATAGTGGATTGGGCACCCCCTCCCCCCATCCCTGCTCCACCATGCAAACACCTAACCACCTCCGATTGGACAAGCGCGCACGCCCACGGGAGAAATGCCCCATCCTCCCTGATCGGACGGCGCGCTCTCACCTGTCAGTCCGGACTGTTTGACCTTGTGTGACGTGATGCAGCAGATGGAACAGAAGAGACCGGTGCGCCCGTTCTTCTCCACGTTGGAGAGCATTTCGAAGTTCTTACAGAGCGTCTTGCAGTACATACACGGGAAGACCTTGGTGTTTTTCTGCAACAGACAAGAGAACATGTCACTGAAAGTGGAAAACTTTCTATTTTTACGTTGAATCCGTTTCTGAAGTTGTAAACAGAACTCAGAAAAGACGTGATGATGGAAGACCAATTCCAATACATTAATACTGTGGTACTAAGAAAACAAACACAGGAGAATATAAAACACAGAGAACCCTAGAAGGCATGCTAAAGTGAACATAAAAACTCTGTATAGAAAAATTAACTCCATAGACCAGGCATGTCCAAAGTCCGGCCCACGAGCCAATTGCGGCCCGCGTTCCAGTTTAATACGGCCCCCCCTGGTGATTTGGAGATATATATCTTTTGTGGCCCCCAGGTGTGTGTTTATATGCCAATAATTACGGTATAGCCAAATAACACGCCCAAGCTCATCCTTAGTCCTGAGCAGCACTCTGGGATTCGTGGGGGCCACATACATTGGTTACGGAAAGTATTCAGACCCCCTTAAATTTTCCACTCTTTGTTATATTGCAGCCATTTGCTAAAATCATTTTAAGTTCATTTTTTTTCCTCATTAATGTACACACAGCACCCCATAGTGACAGAAAAACACAGAATTGTTGACATTTTTGCAGATTTATTAAAAAAGAAAAACTGAAATATCACATGGTCCTAAGTATTCAGACCCTTTGCTGTGACACTCATATATATATAACTCAGGTGCTGTCCATTTCTTCTGATCATCCTTGAGATGGTTCTACACCTTCATTTGAGTCCAGCTGTGTTTGATTCTACTGATTGGACTTGATTAGGAAAGCCACACACCTGTCTATAGAAGACCTTACAGCTCACAGTGCATGTCAGAGCAAATGAGAATCATGAGGTCAAAGGATCTGCCTGAAGAGCTCAGAGACAGAATTGTGGCAAGGCACAGATCTGGCCAAGGTTACAAAAAAGATTTCTGCTGCACTTAAGGTTATTAAGAGCACAGTTGCCTCCATAATCCTTAAATGGAAGACGTTTGGGACGACCAGAACCCTTCCTAGAGCTGGCCGTCCAGCCAAACTGAGCTATCGGGGGAGAAGAGCCTTGGTGAGAGAGGTAAAGAAGAACCCAAAGATCACTGTGGCTGAGCTCCAGAGATGCAGTCGGGAGATGAGAGAAAGTTGTAGAAAGTCAACCATCACTGCAGCCCTCCACCAGTCGGGGCTTTATGGCAGAGTGGCCTGACGGAAGCCTCTCCTCAGTGCAAGACACATGAAAGCCGCATGGAGTTTGCTAAAAAACACCTGAAGGGCTCCAAGATGGTGAGAAATAAGATTCTCTGGTCTGATGAGACCAAGATAGAACTTTTTGGCCTAAATTCTAAGCGGTATGTGTGGAGAAAACCAGGCACTGCTCATCACCTGTCTAATACAGTCCCAACAGTGAAGCAGGGTGGTGGCAGCATCATGCTGTGGGGGTGTTATTCAGCTGCAGGGACAGGACGACTGGTTGCAATCGAGGGAAAGATGAATGCGGCCAAGTACAGGGATATCCTGG
Source organism: Rana muscosa (assembly GCA_029206835.1). Classification (NCBI taxonomy): domain Eukaryota; kingdom Metazoa; phylum Chordata; class Amphibia; order Anura; family Ranidae; genus Rana; species Rana muscosa. Next base: position 353,606,401 of record CM055125.1, on the reverse strand, counting down.
AGGAAAACCTTCTCCAGAGTGCTCAGGACCTCAGACTGGGCCGAAGTTTTACCTCCCAACAAGACAATGACCCTAAGCACACGGCTAAAATAACAAAGGAGTGGCTTCACAACAACTCCGTGACTGTTCTTGAATGGCCCAGCCAGAGCCCTGACTTAAACCCAATTGAGCCTCTCTGGAGAGACCTAAAAATGTCCGTCCACCAACGTCTACCGTCCAACCTGACAGAACTGGAGAGAATCTGCAAGGAGGAATGGCAGAGGATCCCCAAATCCAGGTGTGAAACACTTGTTCCATCTTTCCCAAAAAGACTCATCAAAAGGGTGCAAATACTAAATACTGAGACAAGGGTCTGAATACTTAGGAGCATGTGAGATTTCACTTTTTCTTTTTTAATAAATCTGCAAAAATGTCAACAATTCTGTGTTTTTCTGTCAATATGGGGTGCTGTGTGTACATTAATGAGGAAAAAAATGAACTTAAATGATTTTAGCAAATGGCTGCAATATAACAAAGAGTGAAAAATGTAAGGGGGTCTGAATACTTTCCGGACCCACTGTAGAGGATAGATAGATAAATATATATCTAATCTCTCCAAATAACACACCTGAGCTCATCTCTTCACCACACACAGCCTCAAAGGCAGGAGAATTCTTGTTGGGCGGTGTGTATTAGCTGATCGGAGGAACACACTTAGACTGAATTTTAATGGTTCAAAGAATGTCGGGCAAAATGGTCGGCCCTCCCGCATGTTCACTTTATCAAATCTGGCCCTCTTTGAAAAAAGTTAGGACACCCCTGCCATAGACCATTAGGAATGTAATGTTAGAGATCACAGAAGATATGAAAGGGGCAGTGCTTTGGGGGTGATACATGAAGGGGGGACAGTGCTGTGGGGGGATATGTGATGGGGGCAGTGCTGTTGGAAAGGGGGGGTAGGAATATGAAAGGGGCAGGGTTTAGGTGGGGGAGATATGAAAGGGGCAGGGTTTTGGGGGGGGGGGAGATATGAAAGGGGCAGTGCTTTGGGGGTGAGACATGAAGGAAGACAGTGCTGTGGGGGGATATGTGATGGGGGCAGTGCTGTTTGAAGGGGGGGGGGGGGAGATATGAAAGGGGCAGTACTGTGGGGGGAGATATGAAAGGGGCAGGGTTTTGGGGGAGCTAGGAAAGGGGCAGGGTTTTGGGGGGGAGATAAGGGGCAGTGCTTTGGGGGTGATACATGAAGGGGGACAGTGCTGTGGGGGGGGTATGTGATGGGGGCAGCAGTGTTGTTGGAGGGGGGGGGATATAAAAGGGGCAGGGTTTTGGGGGGGGGGATATGAAAGGGGCAGTGCTTTTGGGGGTGATACATGAAAGTGGAGCTCCACCCGCAAATTTTGTATTTATTTTTTAAAGTCAGCAGCTACTAACACTGTAGCTGCTGACTTTTAATAAGGACACTTACCTGTCCTACTCCCCCGCGCTGATGGCCCCCCCCGATGCCGATCGCTCGATCGGTGCAGGTCCCGTGTCGCCACCCACACTAAGGGAAACAGGCAGTAAAGCCTTACGGCTTCACTGCCCGTTTCCTACTGCGCATGCGCGAGTCTCGCGCCGACTTTTGAATGGGCCGGCTGCTCTCTGGAATTACACACAGTTCCCAGAAGGCAGCACGCCCCATTCACTAGAAGAGGAAGCGGAAGGAGACACACCGAGGCAAAGGAAGAGGCAGATTAGGGGACTTCCGCATAGCAATGGGCATTTCGGGTGAGTATAAAAAAAAAAATTCTATTCGTTTTTTTTCTATTTTTTGGGGGGATTTTTAGTGCTAAAAAAAAATCTGGGTGGACCTCCGCTTGAAGGGGGGACAGTGTTTTGGGGGGATATGTGAAGGGGACAGTGCATTATGGAGGTGGTCTCGTGCTAGAATTATCGCTCTCACTCTTGTACATGCATACAGTATATGGTGGGGTGGGCTCAATTTAAAAAAAAAAAGAATTGTGGGGGGGGGGGGGGGGGGGGGGGGGGTTATTTTATGTGCTTGGGTGTAACTTTAAGTTTTGTACAATATATATATATTTTTTTTACTTGCCTGTTTTCCTCCATTGTATAGATAACAAAAAGTCCCCAAAGTGATGATTTTCTTTTTAGGTGACAGGTTCTCTTTAACAAGACATCCAAGACATCCAAGACCCCCCAATGTCTCCCCCCCACCCCCCCGGACTCCACATCACACTGCATTACATGCGTTCCCGTCCTCGATGGCCCGGGGAAACTATCAATGGGCACCTGGAAGTGACGTCACTTCCGAGTCAACAACTAGAAGGGGGGCGGAGAGCGGACGTGTGTCTCCTCCCCTCCCCGGCGGCACCCGCTATGCCGGGCCCACAGATGGGCAGACAGAGCCCGGGATACATATCGGGGCGCATGAAGTTTCCAGGCTCCAGAATGACGAACCCGGCGCCTGGAGTTTGTCGCGCCCTGGCTTAGGCACAGAGAATAGACACTCACCTTCTTGTAGTTGGTCAGACAGGCGGCATTACAGAAGCGCTTCTGCTGGCCTTCGTGGAAGAGGTACTCTAGGGGCAGGCCTTTGTTGTAGATGTAGATACCACAGTTGTCACAGCAGTTGGTTTTTAGGCCTTTTGTAGCACGGAATTTGGTGAAGCACGTGTCGCTGCACAGCCGGTGAACCACGTTGCCATTGCTGACCTCATGTTGGATCTGGGGGGGGGGGGGGGGGGGGGGATTGAGAATAAATCACATCAAGTAACCTGTACAATATAAATAGAATACAATTGTGTTCTGCAAAGCGGATGTGAGCAAAAATAGGAGCTGCCACACAGGGAACATCCAGGAATATCAGAACCCCAAGAAATCTTTTCTCCGAATTACTCCTGAAAAATAGTATTGCACCCCATACAGCGGCAGCACACTTGCTGTGCCTGAGTGCTCCTCATTACAGCAGCACACTTGCTGTGCCTGAGTGCTCCTCATTACAGCACCACACTTGCTGTGCCTGAGTGCTCCTCATTACAGCAGCACACTTGCTGTGCCTGAGTGCTCCTCATTACAGCAGCACACTTGCTGTGCCTGAGTGCTCCCCATACAGCAGCACACTTGCTGTGCCCAGGCACCCCATACAGCAGCACACTTGCTGTGCCCAGGCACCCCATACAGCAGCCACACTTGCTGTGCCCAGGCACCCCATACAGCAGCACACTTGCTGTGCCCAGGCACCCCATACAGCAGCACACTTGCTGTGCCCAGGCACCCCATACAGCAGCACACTTGCTGTGCCCAGGCACCCCATACAGCAGCACACTTGCTGTGCCCAGGCACTCCGTAACCCCTTGGCGCCTGGTCCTTGGCACAGAGGGGCCGGTTATTTGCATGAATTGCTGTTCACACAGCTGTGCCGGGAGTGCGCACTCCTGACACAGTTACCGGCGCCTACCAAAAGCTCCCAATCGCTGCTTGTGACGGAGAGTTTTCGGATCACGTGACCGCCGATCATGGCGGTCACGTGCTCTTAAGCCCAGCCTCCCAAAATTTTTAAAGGCCGGAAGGTGCCGGCGTTAAGAGGTCCAAGTAGCACACTACTCCTTAAAGCAGCGTGTGATAGACTCACCTGGGACAGGGGCTTTGGGAGGGGACTGAATGCTAGCTTCTTGTCTACTGATTATGGGCCCTGGATTTTAAAAGGGAACAATACTCTTTGTGAGGTGTATGCCTGTGGACCCTTGAAGTAGTGTTACTTTGGATTCAGGTCCATGTCCCCCCAAGACACACAGACTCTGGGGACCCTATATAGGGCCCTATATGCCATATTAGAAATGGTGACTGCTTCACACTGTTGGAAATCATAGGAGATGCCGATGTCATCCACTCCAGACACCCGTCTGTCTCTTGTCTGCTATAATGTGATTATTGTAAATAAGTCTAGTGTGGCTTCTAAGGCACTTTCACCCATTGTTATTTGTGCTCATTAACTCTGCTATTGTGTTAAGGAGTTCTGTGTTGATATGTATGATAATGTGTATTGTAGTTAGTGAGCTAGAAGCTGAAAGGTCATATCTCGGAGTCACCTCATCTGGTTAAATGATTCGTTAATTAGCTCATGTTAATTTATGTTTCTGGTTACAGTTGTATTGTCAGAGTAATATGATCAGGAGGGGGGAACCTCCTATTCCAGTGTATAAAAGACTGTATTCTTGTTCTAATTTCTGGTGTACTCCAAGACTGGTGTTATCTGGTTATAGCCAGATCCATTGGTCTTGTGTTTTCCTGGACTTGGGAAGCGGCTTCTTGGCAGAAATACCCAACAGGGTGTCCGGAATCCGTCACACAGCGCATTTCTTGTGTCCGGCCGCTCCTCAGAGGAGCGCGCTTACGGTGCCCGGCCGCTCCTCAGAGGAGCGCGCTTCCGGTGCCCGGCCGCTCCCGAGAGCAGCGCAACTTCCTGGGCCCGGCCGCTCCCGAGAGCAGCGCAACTTCCTGGGCCCGGCCGCTCCCGAGAGCAGCGCAACTTCCTGGGCCCGGCCGCTCCCGAGAGCAGCGCAACTTCCTGGGCCCGAGCGCTCCCGAGAGCAGCGCAACTTCCTGGGCCCGAGCGCTCCCGAGAGCAGCGCAACTTCCTGGGCCCGAGCGCTCCCGAGAGCAGCGCAACTTCCTGGGCCCGAGCGCTCCCGAGAGCAGCGCAACTTCCTGGGCCCGAGCGCTCCCGAGAGCAGCGCAACTTCCTGGGCCCGAGCGCTCCCGAGAGCAGCGCAACTTCCTGGGCCCGAGCGCTCCCGAGAGCAGCGCAACTTCCTGGGCCCGAGCGCTCCCGAGAGCAGCGCAACTTCCTGGGCCCGAGCGCTCCCGAGAGCAGCGCAACTTCCTGGGCCCGAGCGCTCCCGAGAGCAGCGCAACTTCCTGGGCCCGAGCGCTCCCGAGAGCAGCGCAACTTCCTGGGCCCGAGCGCTCCCGAGAGCAGCGCAACTTCCTGGGCCCGAGCGCTCCCGAGAGCAGCGCAACTTCCTGGGCCCGAGCGCTCCCGAGAGCAGCGCAACTCCCTGAGCCCGAGCGCTCCCGAGAGCAGCGCAACTCCCTGAGCCCGAGCGCTCCCGAGAGCAGCGCGCTTCCGGTGCCCGAGCGCCCCCGAGAGCAGCGCGCTCCCGAGAGCAGCGCGCTTCCGGTGCCCGAGCGCTCCCGAGAGCAGCGCGCTTCCGGTGCCCGAGCGCTCCCGAGAGCAGCGCGTTTCCGGTGCCCGAGCGCTCCCGAGAGGATCGCGCTTCCAGTGCCCGAGCGCTCCCGAGAGGATCGCGCTTCCAGTGCCCGAGCGCTCCTGAGAGGAGCACATTTTCCTCCTAGATTGTAACGAGCGGGGCCCTCCGATTCCTCCTGTATTGAATTGTATTGTAACTGCACTGTCTGCCCTCATGTTGTAATGCGCTGCGCAAACTGTTGGCGCCATATAAATCCTGTAAAATAATAATAATTTCCTAAACACTACTTCCTGCACCTAGGCACCTCAGTCCTGTACCCTCATAACTGAATATCTGCAGGGTGAGATTATCTGTCATCATGGCATTACTGTGCTGATCACTGTTCTCCTTGCTGAAGAGGAAGTTGT
>CM055125.1:353574699-353600702 GCA_029206835.1 Rana muscosa | reverse complement strand
CCGTCCTTCACCACAACCAGATCTCCAATACCACAAACTGAAGGCAAGAAATATTACTGAGCAACCCGAGCCTTCAATGAATGGAGGAGAGCCAGGCCACATGACCTAGAGGATATAGTATGTGAACCCCCCTTCAAATGATGCAGCTCAGGGGTCTCCAGTGAAGGGTCCTGGTAATCCTCCATCATACAAAGACATGGTGGTGACTTATCTCAGATCTATCCCAGAATGTACACCGAGCTTCCTCTACAGAGATCTATGGACACGGATAGGACGGGATTTACCAAAACCCAGTGTCAGAGTACGATAACCACTTACTGCTTTCCTGGGGGGCCCGGATATTTTCTTCAGCTTTAAGACTCTCCGATCTGCGAGGTCTATCACTCCGCTTTGGTTCCTGGAAGAGAAAATCCATAGGAACCATCAAAAAAGATCTTCAATCCTCCCTCCTCCCCCTTCCAGCCTTATATCCTCCCCCACCCCACTCAAGTCTTATATCCTCCCTTCTCCCCCACCCCCTTCCAGCCTTATAGCCTCCCTCCAGCCCCCCCGTCTCAAGTCTTATATCCTCCCTCCAGCCCCCCCCCGTCTCCTCAAGTCTTAAATTCTCCCTCCAGCCCCCCCCCCCCCCAGTCTCCTCAAGTCTTACATCCTCCCTCCAGCTCCCCCCCCCATCTTCTCAAGTCTTATATCCTCCCTCCAGCCCCCCCCCCCGTCTCCTCAAGTCTTAAATTCTCCCTCCAGCCCCCCCCCCCAGTCTCCTCAAGTCTTACATCCTCCCTCCAGCTCCCCCCCCCCATCTTCTCAAGTCTTATATCCTCCCTCCAGCCCCCTCCCGTCTTATATCCTCCCTCCAGCCCCCCCCGTCTTCTAAAGTCTTATATCCTCCCTCCAGCCCCGCCCCCGTCTTCTAAAGTCTTATATCCTCCCTCCAGCCCCCCCCCGTCTTCTAAAGTCTTATATCCTCCCTCCAGCCCCCCCGTCTTCTAAAGTCTTATATCCTCCCTCCAGCCTTATATCCTCCCTCCAGCCCCCCCGTCTTCTCAAGTCTTATATCCTCCCTCCAGCCCCCCCTCCAGTCTTATATCCTCCCTCCAGCCCCCCCGTCTTCTCAAGTCTTATATCCTCCCTCCAGCCCCCCCGTCTTCTCAAGTCTTACATCCTCCCCCCAGCCCCCCCCGTCTTCTCAAGTCTTATAGCCTCCCTCCAGCCCCCCGTCTTCTCAAGTCTTATATCCTCCCCGTCTCCTCAAGTCTTATATCCTCCCTCCAGCCCCCTCCAGTATTATATCCTCCCTCTAGCCCCCCCGTCTCCTCAAGTCTTATATCCTCCCTCCAGTCTTATATCCTCCATCCAGCCCCCCCTCCAGTCTTATATCCTTCCTCCAGCCCCCCCCGTCTTCTCAAGTCTTATATCCTCACTCCAGCCCCCTCCCCCTCCAGTCTTATATCCTCCCTCCAGCCCCCCTCCAGCCCCCCTCCAGTCTTATATCCTCCCTCCAGCCCCCTCCCCCTCCAGTCTTATATCCTCCCTCCAGCCCCCCCTCCAGTCTTTATATCCTCCCTCCAGCCCTCCCATCTCCTCAAGTCTTACATCCTCCCTCCAGCCCCCCCCCCGTCTCCTCAAGTCTTATATCCTCCCTCCAGCCCCCCCCCCCCGTCTCCTCAAGTCTTATATTCTCCCTCCAGCCCCCCCCAGTCTCCTCAAGTCTTACATCCTCCCTCCAGCTCCCCCCCATCTTCTCAAGTCTTATATCCTCCCTCCAGCCCCCCCGTCTTCTCAAGTCTTATATCCTCCCTCCAGCCCCCCCTCCAGTCTTATATCCTCCCTCCAGCCCCCCCGTCTCCTCAAGTCTTACATCCTCCCCCCAGCCCCCCCGTCTTCTCAAGTCTTATATCCTCCCTCCAGCCCCCCCTCCAGTCTTATATCCTCCTCCAGCCCCCCCCGTCTCCTCAAGTCTTACATCCTCCCCCCAGCCCCCCCCGTCTTCTCAAGTCTTATATCCTCCCTCCAGCCCCCCGTCTTCTCAAGTCTTACATCCTCCCCGTCTCCTCAAGTCTTATATCCTCCCTCCAGCCCCCTCCAGTATTATATCCTCCCTCCAGCCCCCCCCGTCTCCTCAAGTCTTATATCCTCCCTCCAGTCTTATATCCTCCATCCAGCCCCCCCTCCAGTCTTATATCCTTCCTCCAGCCCCCTCCAGTCTTATATCCTCCCTCCAGCCCCCCCTCCAGTCTTATATCCTCCCTCCAGCCCCCTCCCCCTCCAGTCTTATATCCTCCCTCCAGCCCCCCCGTCTCCTCAAGTCTTATATCCTCCCTCCAGCCCCCTCCCCCTCCAGTCTTATATTATCCTCCCTCCAGCCCCCCTCCAGTCTTATATCCTCCCTCCAGCCCCCCTCCCCCTCCAGTCTTATATTATCCTCCCTCCAGCCCCCCCGTCTCCTCAAGTCTTACATCCTCCCTCCAGCCCCCCGTCTCCTCAAGTCTTACATCCTCCCTCCAGCCCCCCGTCTTCTCAAGTCTTATATCCTCCCTCCAGTCTTATATCCTCCATCCAGCCCCCCCTCCAGTCTTATATCCTTCCTCCAGCCCCCTCCAGTCTTATATCCTCCCTCCAGCCCCCCCTCCAGTCTTATATCCTCCCTCCAGCCCCCTCCCCCTCCAGTCTTATATCCTCCCTCCAGCCCCCCCGTCTCCTCAAGTCTTACATCCTCCCTCCAGCCCCCCCGTCTCCTCAAGTCTTATATCCTCCCTCCAGCCCCCCCTCCAGTCTTTATATCCTCCCTCCAGCCCTCCCATCTCCTCAAGTCTTACATCCTCCCTCCAGCCCCCCCGTCTCCTCAAGTCTTATATCCTCCCTCCAGCCCCCTCCCCCTCCAGTCTTATATTATCCTCCCTCCAGCCCCCCCTCCAGTCTTATATCCTCCCTCCAGCCCCCTCCCCCTCCAGTCTTATATTATCCTCCCTCCAGCCCCCCCTCCAGTCTTATATCCTCCCTCCAGCCCCCTCCCCCTCCAGTCTTATATCCTCCCTCCAGCCCCCCCGTCTCCTCAAGTCTTATATCCTCCCTCCAGCCCCCCCTCCAGTCTTTATATCCTCCCTCCAGCCCTCCCATCTCCTCAAGTCTTACATCCTCCCTCCAGCCCCCCCGTCTCCTCAAGTCTTATATCCTCCCTCCAGGGCCCCCCCCATATCTCCTCAAGTCTTATATCCTCCCTCCTCCCCCACCCCCTTACATCCTCCCTCCAGCCCCCCCGTCTCCTCAAGTCTTATATCCTCCCTCCAGCCCCCCCGTCTCCTCAAGTCTTATATCCTCCCTCCAGGCCCCCCCCATATCTCCTCAAGTCTTATATCCTCCCTCCTCCCCCACCCCCTTCCAGCCTTATATCCTCCCTCCAGCCCCCCCATCTCCTCCAGTCTTTATATCCTCCCTCCAGCCCCCCGTCTTCTCAAGTCTTATATCCTCCCTCCAGCCCCCCAGTCTTCTCAAGTCTTATATCCTCCCTCCAGCCCCCCCCGTCTCCTCAAGTCTTATATCCTCCCTCCAGCCCCCCGTCTTCTCAAGTCTTATATCCTCCCTGTCTCCTCAAGTCTTATATCCCCATCCCCCCATCCCCCCAGCCCCCTCCCGCTCCAGTCTTATATCCTCCCTCCAGCCCCCCCCAGTATTATATCCTCCCTCCAGCCCCCTCCAGTATTATATCCTCCCTCCAGCCCCCCCGTCTCCTCAAGTCTTACATCCTCCCTCCAGCCCCCCCGTCTCCTCAAGTCTTATATCCTCCCTCCAGCCCCCTCCCCCTCCAGTCTTATATTATCCTCCCTCCAGCCCCCCCTCCAGTCTTATATCCTCCCTCCAGCCCCCTCCCCCTCCAGTCTTATATTATCCTCCCTCCAGCCCCCCCTCCAGTCTTATATCCTCCCTCCAGCCCCCTCCCCCTCCAGTCTTATATCCTCCCTCCAGCCCCCCCGTCTCCTCAAGTCTTATATCCTCCCTCCAGCCCCCCCCTCCAGTCTTTATATCCTCCCTCCAGCCCTCCCATCTCCTCAAGTCTTACATCCTCCCTCCAGCCCCCCCGTCTCCTCAAGTCTTATATCCTCCCTCCAGGGCCCCCCCCATATCTCCTCAAGTCTTATATCCTCCCTCCTCCCCCACCCCCTTACATCCTCCCTCCAGCCCCCCCGTCTCCTCAAGTCTTATATCCTCCCTCCAGCCCCCCCGTCTCCTCAAGTCTTATATCCTCCCTCCAGGCCCCCCCCATATCTCCTCAAGTCTTATATCCTCCCTCCTCCCCCACCCCCTTCCAGCCTTATATCCTCCCTCCAGCCCCCCCATCTCCTCCAGTCTTTATATCCTCCCTCCAGCCCCCCGTCTTCTCAAGTCTTATATCCTCCCTCCAGCCCCCCAGTCTTCTCAAGTCTTATATCCTCCCTCCAGCCCCCCCCGTCTCCTCAAGTCTTATATCCTCCCTCCAGCCCCCCGTCTTCTCAAGTCTTATATCCTCCCTGTCTCCTCAAGTCTTATATCCTCCCTCCAGCCCCCTCCCGCTCCAGTCTTATATCCTCCCTCCAGCCCCCCCCAGTATTATATCCTCCCTCCAGCCCCCTCCAGTATTATATCCTCCCTCCAGCCCCCCCGTCTCCTCAAGTCTTATATCCTCCCTCCAGCCCCCTCCCCCTCCAGTCTTATATTATCCTCCCTCCAGCCCCCCCTCCAGTCTTATATCCTCCCTCCAGCCCCCTCCCCCTCCAGTCTTATATTATCCTCCCTCCAGCCCCCCCTCCAGTCTTATATCCTCCCTCCAGCCCCCTCCCCCTCCAGTCTTATATCCTCCCTCCAGCCCCCCCGTCTCCTCAAGTCTTATATCCTCCCTCCAGCCCCCCCTCCAGTCTTTATATCCTCCCTCCAGCCCTCCCATCTCCTCAAGTCTTACATCCTCCCTCCAGCCCCCCCGTCTCCTCAAGTCTTATATCCTCCCTCCAGGGCCCCCCCCCATATCTCCTCAAGTCTTATATCCTCCTCCTCCCCCACCCCCTTACATCCTCCCTCCAGCCCCCCCGTCTCCTCAAGTCTTATATCCTCCCTCCAGCCCCCCCGTCTCCTCAAGTCTTATATCCTCCCTCCAGGCCCCCCCATATCTCCTCAAGTCTTATATCCTCCTCCTCCCCCACCCCCTTCCAGCCTTATATCCTCCCTCCAGCCCCCCCATCTCCTCCAGTCTTTATATCCTCCCTCCAGCCCCCCGTCTTCTCAAGTCTTATATCCTCCCTCCAGCCCCCCAGTCTTCTCAAGTCTTATATCCTCCCTCCAGCCCCCCCCGTCTCCTCAAGTCTTATATCCTCCCTCCAGCCCCCCGTCTTCTCAAGTCTTATATCCTCCCTGTCTCCTCAAGTCTTATATCCTCCCTCCAGCCCCCTCCCGCTCCAGTCTTATATCCTCCCTCCAGCCCCCCCCAGTATTATATCCTCCCTCCAGCCCCCTCCAGTATTATATCCTCCCTCCAGCCCCCCCGTCTCCTCAAGTCTTATATCCTCCCTCCAGGCCCCCCCCATATCTCAAGTCTTATATCCTCCCTCCTCCCCCACCCCCTTCCAGCCTTACATCCTCCCTCCAGCCCCCCCCGTCTCCTCAAGTCTTATATCCTCCCTCCAGCCCCCCCGTCTCCTCAAGTCTTATATCCTCCCTCCAGCCCCCCTCCATATCTCCTCAAGTCTTATATCCTCCCTCCTCCCCCACCCCCTTCCAGCCTTATATCCTCCCGCCAGCCCCCCTGTCTCCTCAAGTCTTATATCCTCCCTCCAGCCCCCCCGTCTCCTCCAGTCTTATATCCTCCCTCCAGTCTTATATCCTCCCGCCAGCCCCCCTGTCTCCTCAAGTCTTATATCCTACCTCCAGCCCCCCGTCTCCTCCAGTCTTTATATCCTCCCTCCAGCCCCCCGTCTTCTCAAGTCTTATATCCTCCCTCCAGCCCCCCGTCTCCTCCAGTCTTATATCCTCCCTCCAGTCTTATATCCTCCCTCCAGCCCCCCCCGTCTCCTCCAGTCTTATATCCTCCCTCCAGCCCCCCCGTCTCCTCAAGTCTTATATCCTCCCTCCAGCCCCCCGTCTCCTCAAGTCTTATATCCTCCCTCCAGCCCCCCCCCCGTCTCCTTAAGTCTTATATCCTCCCTCCAGGCCCCCCTCCATATCTCCTCAAGTCTTATATCCTCCCTCCTCCCCCACCCCCTTCCAGCCTTATATCCTCCCGCCAGCCCCCCTGTCTCCTCAAGTCTTATATCCTACCTCCAGCCCCCGTCTCCTCCAGTCTTTATATCCTCCCTCCAGCCCCCCGTCTTCTCAAGTCTTATATCCTCCCTCCAGCCCCCCCGTCTCCTCCAGTCTTATATCCTCCCTCCAGTCTTATATCCTCCCGCCAGCCCCCCTGTCTCCTCAAGTCTTATATCCTACCTCCAGCCCCCCGTCTCCTCCAGTCTTTATATCCTCCCTCCAGCCCCCCCGTCTCCTCCAGTCTTATATCCTCCCTCCAGTCTTATATCCTCCCTCCAGCCCCCCCCGTCTCCTCCAGTCTTATATCCTCCCTCCAGCCCCCCCGTCTTCTCAAGTCTTATATCCTCCCTCCAGCCTCCCGTCTTCTCAAGTCTTATATCCTCCCTCCAGCCCCCCCCCATCTCCTCAAGTCTTACATCCTCCCTCCAGCCTCCCGTCTTCAAGTCTTATATCCTCCCTCCAGCCCCCCCCATCTCCTCCAGTCTTATATCCTCCCTCCAGCCCCCCGTCTCAAGTCTTATATCCTCCCTCCAGCCCCCCCTCCAGTCTTATATCCTCCCTCCAGCCCCCCGACTTCTCAAGTCTTATATCCTCCCTCCAGCCCCCCCGTCTTCTCAAGTCTTATATCCTCCCTCCAGCCCCCCCGTCTTCTCAAGCCTTATATCCTCCCTCCAGTCTTATATCCTCCCTCCAGTCTTATATCCTCCCTCCAGCCCCCCCCCCCGTCTTCTCAAGTCTTATATCCTCCCTCCAGCCCCCCCCCATCTCCTCCAGTCTTATATCCTCCCTCCAGCCCCTCCCCCATCTCCTCCAGTCTTATATCCTCCCTCCAGCCCCCCCCCCTCCAGTCTTATATCCTCCCTCCAGCCCCCCGTCTTCTCAAGTCTTATATCCTCCCTCCAGCCCCCCCGTCTTCTCAAGTCTTATATCCTACCTCCAGCCTCCCGTCTTCTCAAGTCTTATATCCTCCCTCCAGCCCCCCCGTCTTCTCAAGTCTTATATCCTCCCTCCAGCCCCCCTCCAGTCTTATATCCTCCCTCCAGCCCCCCCCGTCTCCTCAAGTCTTACATCCTCCCCCCAGCCCCCCCGTCTTCTCAAGTCTTACATCCTCCCTCCAGCTCCCCCCCCCATCTTCTCAAGTCTTATATCCTCCCTCCAGCCCCCCCCCCCCGTCTCCTCAAGTCTTAAATTCTCCCTCCAGCCCCCCCCCCCCCCCCAGTCTCCTCAAGTCTTACATCCTCCCTCCAGCTCCCCCCCCCATCTTCTCAAGTCTTATATCCTCCCTCCAGCCCCCTCCCGTCTTATATCCTCCCTCCAGCCCCCCCCGTCTTCTAAAGTCTTATATCCTCCCTCCAGCCCCGCCCCCGTCTTCTAAAGTCTTATATCCTCCCTCCAGCCCCCCCCGTCTTCTAAAGTCTTATATCCTCCCTCCAGCCCCCCCGTCTTCTAAAGTCTTATATCCTCCCTCCAGCCTTATATCCTCCCTCCAGCCCCCCCGTCTTCTCAAGTCTTATATCCTCCCTCCAGCCCCCCCTCCAGTCTTATATCCTCCCTCCAGCCCCCCCGTCTTCTCAAGTCTTATATCCTCCCTCCAGCCCCCCCGTCTTCTCAAGTCTTACATCCTCCCCCCAGCCCCCGCCGTCTTCTCAAGTCTTATAGCCTCCCTCCAGCCCCCCGTCTTCTCAAGTCTTATATCCTCCCCGTCTCCTCAAGTCTTATATCCTCCCTCCAGCCCCCTCCAGTATTATATCCTCCCTCTAGCCCCCCCGTCTCCTCAAGTCTTATATCCTCCCTCCAGTCTTATATCCTCCATCCAGCCCCCCCTCCAGTCTTATATCCTTCCTCCAGCCCCCCCCGTCTTCTCAAGTCTTATATCCTCCCTCCAGCCCCCTCCCCCTCCAGTCTTATATCCTCCCTCCAGCCCCCCCTCCAGTCTTTATATCCTCCCTCCAGCCCTCCCATCTCCTCAAGTCTTACATCCTCCCTCCAGCCCCCCCCCGTCTCCTCAAGTCTTATATCCTCCCTCCAGCCCCCCCCCCCCCCGTCTCCTCAAGTCTTAGATTCTCCCTCCAGCCCCCCCCAGTCTCCTCAAGTCTTACATCCTCCCTCCAGCTCCCCCCCATCTTCTCAAGTCTTATATCCTCCCTCCAGCCCCCCCGTCTTCTCAAGTCTTATATCCTCCCTCCAGCCCCCCCTCCAGTCTTATATCCTCCCTCCAGCCCCCCCGTCTCCTCAAGTCTTACATCCTCCCCCCAGCCCCCCCGTCTTCTCAAGTCTTATATCCTCCCTCCAGCCCCCCCTCCAGTCTTATATCCTCCCTCCAGCCCCCCCCGTCTCCTCAAGTCTTACATCCTCCCCCCAGCCCCCCCCGTCTTCTCAAGTCTTATATCCTCCCTCCAGTCTTATATCCTCCCTCCAGCCCCCCGTCTTCTCAAGTCTTACATCCTCCCCGTCTCCTCAAGTCTTATATCCTCCCTCCAGCCCCCTCCAGTATTATATCCTCCCTCCAGCCCCCCCCGTCTCCTCAAGTCTTATATCCTCCCTCCAGTCTTATATCCTCCATCCAGCCCCCCCTCCAGTCTTATATCCTTCCTCCAGCCCCCTCCAGTCTTATATCCTCCCTCCAGCCCCCCCTCCAGTCTTATATCCTCCCTCCAGCCCCCTCCCCCTCCAGTCTTATATCCTCCCTCCAGCCCCCCCGTCTCCTCAAGTCTTATATCCTCCCTCCAGCCCCCTCCCCCTCCAGTCTTATATTATCCTCCCTCCAGCCCCCCCTCCAGTCTTATATCCTCCCTCCAGCCCCCTCCCCCTCCAGTCTTATATTATCCTCCCTCCAGCCCCCCCGTCTCCTCAAGTCTTACATCCTCCCTCCAGCCCCCCCGTCTCCTCAAGTCTTACATCCTCCCTCCAGCCCCCCGTCTTCTCAAGTCTTATATCCTCCCTCCAGTCTTATATCCTCCATCCAGCCCCCCCTCCAGTCTTATATCCTTCCTCCAGTCTTATATCCTCCCTCCAGCCCCCCCTCCAGTCTTATATCCTCCCTCCAGCCCCCTCCCCCTCCAGTCTTATATCCTCCCTCCAGCCCCCCCGTCTCCTCAAGTCTTATATCCTCCCTCCAGCCCCCCCTCCAGTCTTTATATCCTCCCTCCAGCCCTCCCATCTCCTCAAGTCTTACATCCTCCCTCCAGCCCCCCCGTCTCCTCAAGTCTTATATCCTCCCTCCAGCCCCCTCCCCCTCCAGTCTTATATTATCCTCCCTCCAGCCCCCCCTCCAGTCTTATATCCTCCCTCCAGCCCCCCCTCCAGTCTTTATATCCTCCCTCCAGCCCTCCCATCTCCTCAAGTCTTACATCCTCCCTCCAGCCCCCCCGTCTCCTCAAGTCTTATATCCTCCCTCCAGGCCCCCCCCCATATCTCCTCAAGTCTTATATCCTCCCTCCTCCCCCACCCCCTTACATCCTCCCTCCAGCCCCCCCGTCTCCTCAAGTCTTATATCCTCCCTCCAGCCCCCCCGTCTCCTCAAGTCTTATATCCTCCCTCCAGGCCCCCCCCATATCTCCTCAAGTCTTATATCCTCCCTCCTCCCCCACCCCCTTCCAGCCTTATATCCTCCCTCCAGCCCCCCCATCTCCTCCAGTCTTTATATCCTCCCTCCAGCCCCCCGTCTTCTCAAGTCTTATATCCTCCCTCCAGCCCCCCAGTCTTCTCAAGTCTTATATCCTCCCTCCAGCCCCCCCCGTCTCCTCAAGTCTTATATCCTCCCTCCAGCCCCCCGTCTTCTCAAGTCTTATATCCTCCCTGTCTCCTCAAGTCTTATATCCTCCCTCCAGCCCCCTCCCGCTCCAGTCTTATATCCTCCCTCCAGCCCCCCCCAGTATTATATCCTCCCTCCAGCCCCCTCCAGTATTATATCCTCCCTCCAGCCCCCCCGTCTCCTCAAGTCTTACATCCTCCCTCCAGCCCCCCCGTCTCCTCAAGTCTTATATCCTCCCTCCAGCCCCCTCCCCCTCCAGTCTTATATTATCCTCCCTCCAGCCCCCCCTCCAGTCTTATATCCTCCCTCCAGCCCCCTCCCCCTCCAGTCTTATATTATCCTCCCTCCAGCCCCCCCTCCAGTCTTATATCCTCCCTCCAGCCCCCTCCCCCTCCAGTCTTATATCCTCCCTCCAGCCCCCCCGTCTCCTCAAGTCTTATATCCTCCCTCCAGCCCCCCCTCCAGTCTTTATATCCTCCCTCCAGCCCTCCCATCTCCTCAAGTCTTACATCCTCCCTCCAGCCCCCCCGTCTCCTCAAGTCTTATATCCTCCCTCCAGGGCCCCCCCCATATCTCCTCAAGTCTTATATCCTCCCTCCTCCCCCACCCCCTTACATCCTCCCTCCAGCCCCCCCGTCTCCTCAAGTCTTATATCCTCCCTCCAGCCCCCCCGTCTCCTCAAGTCTTATATCCTCCCTCCAGGCCCCCCCCATATCTCCTCAAGTCTTATATCCTCCCTCCTCCCCCACCCCCTTCCAGCCTTATATCCTCCCTCCAGCCCCCCCATCTCCTCCAGTCTTTATATCCTCCCTCCAGCCCCCCGTCTTCTCAAGTCTTATATCCTCCCTCCAGCCCCCCAGTCTTCTCAAGTCTTATATCCTCCCTCCAGCCCCCCCCGTCTCCTCAAGTCTTATATCCTCCCTCCAGCCCCCCGTCTTCTCAAGTCTTATATCCTCCCTGTCTCCTCAAGTCTTATATCCTCCCTCCAGCCCCCTCCCGCTCCAGTCTTATATCCTCCCTCCAGCCCCCCCCAGTATTATATCCTCCCTCCAGCCCCCTCCAGTATTATATCCTCCCTCCAGCCCCCCCGTCTCCTCAAGTCTTACATCCTCCCTCCAGCCCCCCCGTCTCCTCAAGTCTTATATCCTCCCTCCAGCCCCCTCCCCCTCCAGTCTTATATTATCCTCCCTCCAGCCCCCCCTCCAGTCTTATATCCTCCCTCCAGCCCCCTCCCCCTCCAGTCTTATATTATCCTCCCTCCAGCCCCCCCTCCAGTCTTATATCCTCCCTCCAGCCCCCTCCCCCTCCAGTCTTATATCCTCCCTCCAGCCCCCCCGTCTCCTCAAGTCTTATATCCTCCCTCCAGCCCCCCCTCCAGTCTTTATATCCTCCCTCCAGCCCTCCCATCTCCTCAAGTCTTACATCCTCCCTCCAGCCCCCCCGTCTCCTCAAGTCTTATATCCTCCCTCCAGGGCCCCCCCCCATATCTCCTCAAGTCTTATATCCTCCCTCCTCCCCCACCCCCTTACATCCTCCCTCCAGCCCCCCCGTCTCCTCAAGTCTTATATCCTCCCTCCAGCCCCCCGTCTCCTCAAGTCTTATATCCTCCCTCCAGCCCCCCCCCGTCTCCTTAAGTCTTATATCCTCCCTCCAGGCCCCCCTCCATATCTCCTCAAGTCTTATATCCTCCCTCCTCCCCCACCCCCTTCCAGCCTTATATCCTCCCGCCAGCCCCCCTGTCTCCTCAAGTCTTATATCCTACCTCCAGCCCCCGTCTCCTCCAGTCTTTATATCCTCCCTCCAGCCCCCCGTCTTCTCAAGTCTTATATCCTCCCTCCAGCCCCCCCGTCTCCTCCAGTCTTATATCCTCCCTCCAGTCTTATATCCTCCCGCCAGCCCCCCTGTCTCCTCAAGTCTTATATCCTACCTCCAGCCCCCCGTCTCCTCCAGTCTTTATATCCTCCCTCCAGCCCCCCGTCTTCTCAAGTCTTATATCCTCCCTCCAGCCCCCCCGTCTCCTCCAGTCTTATATCCTCCCTCCAGTCTTATATCCTCCCTCCAGCCCCCCCCGTCTCCTCCAGTCTTATATCCTCCCTCCAGCCCCCCCGTCTTCTCAAGTCTTATATCCTCCCTCCAGCCCCCCCCATCTCCTCAAGTCTTACATCCTCCCTCCAGCCTCCCGTCTTCAAGTCTTATATCCTCCCTCCAGCCCCCCCCATCTCCTCCAGTCTTATATCCTCCCTCCAGCCCCCCGTCTCAAGTCTTATATCCTCCCTCCAGCCCCCCCTCCAGTCTTATATCCTCCCTCCAGCCCCCCGACTTCTCAAGTCTTATATCCTCCCTCCAGCCCCCCCGTCTTCTCAAGTCTTATATCCTCCCTCCAGCCCCCCCGTCTTCTCAAGCCTTATATCCTCCCTCCAGTCTTATATCCTCCCTCCAGTCTTATATCCTCCCTCCAGCCCCCCCCCCGTCTTCTCAAGTCTTATATCCTCCCTCCAGCCCCCCCCCCATCTCCTCCAGTCTTATATCCTCCCTCCAGCCCCTCCCCCATCTCCTCCAGTCTTATATCCTCCCTCCAGCCCCCCCCCTCCAGTCTTATATCCTCCCTCCAGCCCCCCGTCTTCTCAAGTCTTATATCCTCCCTCCAGCCCCCCCGTCTTCTCAAGTCTTATATCCTACCTCCAGCCTCCCGTCTTCTCAAGTCTTATATCCTCCCTCCAGCCCCCCCGTCTTCTCAAGTCTTATATCCTCCCTCCAGCCCCCCTCCAGTCTTATATCCTCCCTCCAGCCCCCCCCGTCTCCTCAAGTCTTATATCCTCCCTCCAGCCCCCCTCCAGTCTTATATCCTCCCTCCAGCCCCCCCCCCCCCCGTCTCCTCAAGTCTTATATCCTCCCTCCAGCCCCCCTCCAGTCTTATATCCTCCCTCCAGCCCCCCCCCGTCTCCTCAAGTCTTATATCCTCCCTCCGCCCCCACCCACTTCCAGCCTTATATCCTCCCTCCAGCCCCCCCCCCTCCAGTCTTATATCCTTCCTCCAGTCCCTCTTAAAGGCACTTAAGCCCCACCCACATGTGATTACACTAAAGATGATTGGCTGCTTAGGTGGTGAGCCATGAATGTCGGACAGGGGGTGATGTTCCAGGTGTCCTATACCCAAAATAATATTTAGGCATCCTGGCAGCTCAGATCTCTCCCCAATGATCATTCCACCATGGCGCTGGTCTCCCGGGTCATGTCACTAACCCTTCGGTGTGCCTCTTCTCTCCCTGACCAAACATCCCTGAGTGAGGTGACCTGGAGCCATTCCAGGAGATCACAACCTTCCATCACCCCCATACTGGACCCGGGGCAGAGGAACGTGTCTGCTCTTCCGAGGATTGTCATTCTGGTTATTATCGGTCTCTCCAACACACAAGACCGAGGAGTGAGATTTCCACCATTTATGGTGAATATTAGTATCACTCAGCTCTGCCGGCAAAGAGCTCCGCAGGGTGAGGACAGGAAGCTCAATTTTTATGGATTTGTAGGGGATTTCCAGGAAAAATAGAAATATTATACAAGGGGAGGGGTCTATGGAGTCATAGGGTCACGGTCTACAAAGAACTGCCCACCCCCCGGATGAAGAAGGCCCCAGAATAGAGGTGCAACCAGAAACTGAACCCCCCCCCCGAACCCGTCCCAGGACAGAACCCCAATAATCCCCCAGAGAGATCCTTACCGAGGAAGCCTTGTCCCCATCGGAGCTTTTATCTTCCTGGTTGTCACCTGCAGAGAGGAGCACATGGTGAGGAGGGAGGAGTCATATACATTGTATATACAGAGAGAGACATGGATACATTGTGACACACCCCTTACTCCCAGGTGACCCCGCCGCGCCCCTTTCTCCCAGGCGACGACAGCGGGCGGAGGCGCCCTTCCTCCCACGCGACGACAGCGGGCGGAGGCGCCCCTTCCTCCCACGCGACGACAGCGGGCGGAGGCGCCCCTTCCTCCCACGCGACGACAGCGGGCGGAGGCGCCCCTTCCTCCCACGCGACGACAGCGGGCGGAGGCGCCCCTTCCTGACGACAGCGGGCGGAGGCGCCCCTTCCTGACGACAGCGGGCGGAGGCGCCCCTTCCTGACCCCGTCGCCCAGACGCACCCCTTCCACCAAGGTGACCCCGCCGCGCCCTTTCCTCCCAGGCGACGACAGCGGCCGGACGCGCCCCTTCCTCCCAGGCGACGACAGCGGCCGGACGCGCCCCTTCCTCCCAGGCGACGACAGCGGCCGGACGCGCCCCTTCCTCCCAGGCGACGACAGCGGCCGGACGCGCCCCTTCCTCCCAGGCGACGACAGCGGCCGGACGCGCCCCTTCCTCCCAGGCGACGACAGCGGCCGGACGCGCCCCTTCCTCCCAGGCGACGACAGCGGCCGGACGCGCCCCTTCCTCCCAGGCGACGACAGCGGCCGGACGCGCCCCTTCCTCCCAGGCGACGACAGCGGCCGGACGCGCCCCTTCCTCCCAGGCGACGACAGCGGCCGGACGCGCCCCTTCCTCCCAGGCGACGACAGCGGCCGGACGCGCCCCTTCCTCCCAGGCGACGACAGCGGCCGGACGCGCCCCTTCCTCCCAGGCGACGACAGCGGCCGCTGCAAGTCACGCCCCACGTGACCACGCTGCAAGTCACGCCCCCATGTGACCCTGCCGCCAGACACGCCCCCTCCTTCCAGGTGACTCCGCCCCTTCCTCCCATGCGACCGGACACGCCTCTTCCTTCCATGCAACAGCGGCCGGACACGCCCCGTCCATGTGACAGTGGCCGGACATGCCCCTTTCCTCCCATGTGACACCGTGGCTGGACACGCCTCTTCCTCCCATGTGACGCTGCTGCGGTTTGATGATTGGCAGGTCAGGCACTCAGCGCTGTTACATTACAAGAAGGGCTGGGGTGTGGCCAGCCCCTTTAACCACTTAAAGGGGTTGTAAAGGTTTCTTTGTTTTCTTTGTCTGAATTTCTCACTTCCTGTTCCTCCTCAGTAAACTGTTCAGTAAGCTGTTCTGGCTGACTCCACACCACTCGGATGATGGTGTGAAGTTTAATGAGGAGAAACAGGAAGTGAGAAATTCAGACAAAGAAAACAAAGAAAAAAAACATTTAGAAGGGAAATCGAAGGAAAAGGTAAGTGAACCAACAATGCACAAGCTTAAAGGAACCCATTTAGAAATAAAAAACGAACCTTTACAACCCCTTTAAGGACCGATCCTGTTTTTCAGACTCGGTGTTTACAAGTTAAAAACAAGTTGTGTTTTTTTTGCTAGAAAATTACTTAGAAAAAAAAAAATAGAATGTTTGGGGGTTCTAACACCCTAGAGAATAAAATGGCGGTCGTTGCAATATTTTACGTCACACTGTATTTGCGCAGCAGTCTTACAAGCGCATGTTTTTTGGGAAAAAATTCACTTTTTTTAATTAAAAAATAAGACAACAGTAAAGTTAGCCCAATTTTTGTTTTAATTTGTAAAAAGATAATGTTACGGCGAGTAAAATGATACCCAACATGACACGCGTCAAAATTGCGCCCGCTCGTGGAATGGCGACAAACTTTTACCCTTAAAAATCTCCATAGGTGACGTTTAAAAAAAAAAAAAAAAATATACAGGTTGCATGTTTTAAGTTACAGGAGGGCTAGAGCTAGAATTATCGCTCTCGCTCTGACGATCGCGGCGATACCTCACATGTGTGGTCTGAACACCGTTTTCATATGCAGGCGCGGCTCACGTATGCGTTCGCTTCTGCGCGCGAGCTCGTCGGGACGGGGCGCTTTAAAAAAAAAATGTTTCTTATTTATTTTACTTTATTTTATTGATTTTAAAACAGTTTTTTAAAAAATAATTTGCGTCACTTTTATTCCTTTTGGGGAATGTAAACATCCCTCGTAATAGAAAAAACCATGACAGGTCCTCTTAGATATGAGATCCCGGGGTCAGAAAGACGTCACCTCTCATATTTACACTGAAATGTAATATAATAAAAAATAAATAAAAAATTCCCGAAGCGGTTATTTGGATTTCGGTTCTTTCAATCATGGAGGATCAGCATAAATGAGCCTGCCTAGGAACGCCCACTGCTTCAGACTATTTGCATAACTCCTCCCCCACTACTGGCATCAGGACTGAAGGCTCTTGAGAGGAGTACTGAGACGGGGATGTTTTCAGGAAGCCATTGTACAGCACCCTGCCAGCCGGCCCCTCCCACCAGCCACGATCTGCCCGCATTGCATACAGAAGCACAGAGACCCAGTGAGGACATAAGACCGTTAAACTTCTCCTTTAATACATAGAAGGCTTTTCAGATGGATATACCAACTGTATGCCCCCCGCCTCAACATACCCCGCCCTCTTCCACCTCGGGTACATGCTTACCCCCATCTGACGGCCCTGTTTACACTCTGCTGGTAAAGTCTAAACATTAGTGGGAGCCCGCCGGGACCTGCTGCTGTGCAGGGGGAGGAACCCCGCCGGGACCTGCTGCTGTGCAGGGGGAGGAACCCCGCCGGGACCTGCTGCTGTGCAGGGGGAGGAACCCCGCCGGGACCTGCTGCTGTGCAGGGGGAGGAACCCCGCCGGGACTTGCTGCTGTGCAGGGGGAGGAACCCCGCCGGGACCTGCTGCTGTGCAGGGGGAGGAACCCCGCCGGGACCTGCTGCTGTGCAGGGGGAGGAACCCCGCCGGGACCTGCTGCTGTGCAGGGGGAGGAACCCCGCCGGGACCTGCTGCTGTGCAGGGGGAGGAACCCCGCCGGGACCTGCTGCTGTGCAGGGGGAGGAACCCCGCCGGGACCTGCTGCTGTGCAGGGGGAGGAACCCCGCCGGGCCCTGCTGCTGTGCAGGGGGAGGAACCCCGCCGGGCCCTGCTGCTGTGCAGGGGGAGGAACCCCGCCGGGACCTGCTGCTGTGCAGGGGGAGGAACCCCGCCGGGCCCTGCTGCTGTGCAGGGGGAGGAACCCCGCCGGGACCTGCTGCTGTGCAGGGGGAGGAACCCCGCCGGGACCTGCTGCTGTGCAGGGGGAGGAACTCTGTCCCGGCCTCTGTGGTGGGCGGAGTCTGGCCTCCAATGTTATCATACACCTCAGAGCGCGTCTCACAGCATCTCCCCTGCCTGGCACTGCGGCTTATCCCACCAATTACTATCGGGGGGAGGGAGGACTATTCTACTACATCTTCACAGAAGGCTGCCGGCATCCAGCCCACCGGGTCCCTTTAATTGGAGTATGCACCCACTCTCTACAAGGACAGCGCCATCTATATGTAGCCCCTCTGGATCTATCCCCCCGACCCCTTTAGATCTATCCCCCCCCAAATCTATTCCCCCCCGACCTCTTTAGATCTATCCCCCCCGACCTCTTTAGATCTATCACCCCCCCCGACCCCTCCGGATCTATCACCCCCCCCCGACCCCTCCGGATCTATCACCCCCCCCGACCCCTCCGGATCTATCACCCCCCCCCGACCCCTCCGGATCTATCACCCCCCCCCGACCCCTCCGGATCTATCACCCCCCGACCCCTCTGGATCTATCCCTCCGGATCTATCCCCCCCCGACCCCTCCGGATCAAACCCCCCCCCCGACCCCTCTGAAACTACTACCCCCCCTCCGGATCCCCTTTAGATCTATCCATGACAACTCCTTCAGATCTATCCCCCCCCTGACCACCCCCTGAGCCCTTTGGCTCTATCCCCCCCGACCACCAATCTATCGCCCCCCGACCCCTTTGGCTCTATTCCCCACCCCGCCTTTTTTTTTAAAGGCAAGTTTTTATTACGTTTTTTTTCAAAACAAGACACACAATAGACAACAAACAGACACTCGTGGAGCGAACATCACCCAATCCAGTACAGTGCAAAAAATGTTTTTTAGAAAGCTGGTAAACAATTGGCATATATCAGGAAGACAATATTCAGTCACATTTTTAAGGAGCAGAATCAACCAAGTAGCCCCAAACCTTCCTGAATTTTTTCGGACACCCTCTAGCCTCATATGTCAGTTTGTATAATGATACAGCATGGTTAATATTTGTGAGCCAGAAGGCAATAGTGGGTAAGGATGGAGACTTCCAATGGAAGGTTATTGCTTTCTTAGCATAATACAATACTATTCTCAGAAATGTTTGTGTATTCTCGGATATAGTATCATCATCAATATAGCCCACCTTAGAGGATTACAGACATTAGGTAATTGTGTCAATGAACCAATGAAGGCCGTGACCTCCTTTAGCACCACATTAAGGGAACTGCCAGGAGAAATCTGTCCTTGGACCCCCTTGACCATATGTAAGGAATGGGCTCTCGGGAGATGTAGTTTTGGTGTTTTGCCGACATCAGAAGGCAGCTGCCATGGCAAGAATTGTACAAGCCTGGTGATGATGACACATGGGGTAATAGAAGCCGATTATCGCTACAAGAACAAGGTAAATCAAATAACATCGTCTGATGGGGGGGGGGGTGTTAAATTTGGCACATGCCGGGATATATCTGGCTGATCATTACATAACACTGGACTTGTATATAATTATATAAAATTGAACACACACGGAAGGTTCCTCCATGTTGCACTCACCGGGGGCCGCTTTGGCTCCAGACTCCCCGTCCGCTTCCTTCGAGGACTCCCCTGCGTTGGCGCCGGATTCGGAATCTGTGCTCATGCTGCGGTCAGCGTTGGGGGCGGGGCGAGGTTTAAGCACAGGGCGGAGCCTCATCCTCCTGGGGGCAGTCTGGCTCGGTTGCGGAGAGTCCGCCTGCTTTTCCGGGGCTTCTCCACCGGCTTTATCTTCCGGCAGACAATTGTTCCTCTCCCCAGACTCCGAGCCGATCCGATCTCCGTTCTCCTCGATGTGTTGGGATCGACGGCTCTTCGGACGATCCACTTCCGGCTTCTTAATGATTTCCTCGCCGACGAAGACCACATCGTCCTTCCCGTCATTGACCAGAGGGTCCTCCGGGGTCTCCTCCTCGGGGGCCGGATCTTCCTTCTTAACGTCACCTTTTGTCTTGATGTTTGTTTTATTGTCCTTCTCATTGGTCAGTTCCTCCGCCGGCTTTGGGCTCTCCGACACCTCCTGCGTGTTCTGACTCTCCGACTCCTTACCTTCTTCACACTCCATGGTGGGGGGCGGGGAAGGCTCGGGGCACCGGTGGGAAAGATCACCTCCTTTGTTATCAGATCGAAGGTTCCTACTGGAAGATCTTCTGGAGACAGGCGAGGAACTTCTGTCCATTAATAGGAGACCACAGAGAGATGACCTACCTACAGGAGGAGAGATCAGAGTGAGAACATATCACAAAGGTGATTGACAGTCTCCCCACCGACCCCCAACATAACGGAAAGTCTCCCCACCAATGTAAGGAACATTCTTCCAACTGGCCACCAATGTAAGGAACATTCTTCCCACTGATCACCAATGTAAGGAACATTCTTCCCACTGATCACCAATGTAAGGAGCATTCTTCCCACTGATCACCAATGTAAGGAACATTCTTTCACTGATCACCAATGTAAGGAACATTCTTCCAACTGATCACCAATGTAAGGAACATTCTTCTCACTGATCACCAATGTAAGGAACATTCTTCTCACTGATCACCAATGTAAGGGACATTCTTCCCACTGATCACCAATGTAAGGAACATTCTTCCCACTGATCACCAATGTAAGGGACATTCTTCTCACTGATCACCAATGTAAGGGACATTCTTCTCACTGATCACCAATGTAAGGAACATTCTTCCCACTGATCACCAATGTAAGGGACATTCTTCCCACTGATCACCAATGTAAGGAGCATTCTTCTCACTGATCACCAATGTAAGGAACATTCTTCCCACTGATCACCAATGTAAGGGACATTCTTCCCACTGATCACCAATGTAAGGAACATTCTTCTCACTGATCACCAATGTAAGGAACATTCTTCTCACTGACCCCCAATGTAAGGAGCGTTCTTCCAACTGATCACCAATGTAAGGGACATTCTTCCCACTGATCACCAATGTAAGGAGCGTTCTTCCAACTGATCACCAATGTAAGGGACATTCTTCCCACTGATCACCAATGTAAGGAACATTCTTCTCACTGATCACCAATGTAAGGAACATTCTTCTCACTGATCACCAATGTAAGGAACATTCTTCTCACTGACCACCAATGTAAGGAACATTCTTCTCACTGATCACCAATGTAAGGAGCATTCTTCCAACTGATCACCAATGTAAGGAACATTCTTCCCACTGATCACCAATGTAAGGAACATTCTTCCCACTGATCACCAATGTAAGGAACATTCTTCTCACTGATCACCAATGTAAGGGACATTCTTCTCACTGATCACCAATGTAAGGGACATTCTTCTCACTGATCACCAATGTAAGGAATATTCTTCTCACTGATCACCAATGTAAGGAACATTCTTCTCACTGATCACCAATGTAAGGAGCATTCTTCTCACTGATCACCAATGTAAGGAACATTCTTCCCACTGATCACCAATGTAAGGAACATTCTTCCCACTGATCACCAATGTAAGGGACATTCTTCTCACTGATCACCAATGTAAGGAACATTCTTCTCACTGATCACCAATGTAAGGAGCATTCTTCCAACTGATCACCAATGTAAGGAACATTCTTCCCACTGATCACCAATGTAAGGAACATTCTTCCCACTGATCACCAATGTAAGGAACATTCTTCTCACTGATCACCAATGTAAGGGACATTCTTCTCACTGATCACCAATGTAAGGGACATTCTTCTCACTGATCACCAATGTAAGGAATATTCTTCTCACTGATCACCAATGTAAGGAACATTCTTCTCACTGATCACCAATGTAAGGAGCATTCTTCTCACTGATCACCAATGTAAGGAACATTCTTCCCACTGATCACCAATGTAAGGAACATTCTTCCCACTGATCACCAATGTAAGGGACATTCTTCTCACTGATCACCAATGTAAGGAGCATTCTTCCCACTGATCACCAATGTAAGGAACATTCTTCTCACTGATCACCAATGTAAGGAACATTCTTCCCACTGATCACCAATGTAAGGAACATTCTTCTCACTGATCACCAATGTAAGGGACATTCTTCTCACTGATCACCAATGTAAGGAACATTCTTCTCACTGATCACCAAAGTAAGGGACATTCTTCTCACTGATCACCAATGTAAGGAACATTCTTCCCACTGATCACCAATGTAAGGAACATTCTTCTCACTGATCACCAATGTAAGGAACGTTCTTCCAACTGATCACCAATGTAAGGGACATTCTTCCCACTGATCACCAATGTAAGGAACATTCTTCTCACTGATCACCAATGTAAGGAACATTCTTCTCACTGATCACCAATGTAAGGAGCATTCTTCTCACTGATCACCAATGTAAGGAACATTCTTCCCACTGATCACCAATGTAAGGAACATTCTTCTCACTGATCACCAATGTAAGGAACATTCTTCTCACTGATCACCAATGTAAGGGACATTCTTCTCACTGACCACCAATGTAAGGGACATTCTTCTCACTGATCACCAATGTAAGGAACATTCTTCCAACTGATCACCAATGTAAGGAACATTCTTCCCACTGATCACCAATGTAAGGAACATTCTTCCCACTGATCACCAATGTAAGGAACATTCTTCTCACTGATCACCAATGTAAGGGACATTCTTCTCACTGATCACCAATGTAAGGGACATTCTTCTCACTGATCACCAATGTAAGGAATATTCTTCTCACTGATCACCAATGTAAGGAACATTCTTCTCACTGATCACCAATGTAAGGAGCATTCTTCTCACTGATCACCAATGTAAGGAACATTCTTCCCACTGATCACCAATGTAAGGGACATTCTTCCCACTGATCACCAATGTAAGGAACATTCTTCTCACTGATCACCAATGTAAGGGACATTCTTCTCACTGATCACCAATGTAAGGAACATTCTTCCCACTGATCACCAATGTAAGGAACATTCTTCTCACTGATCACCAATGTAAGGAACATTCTTCCCACTGATCACCAATGTAAGGGACATTCTTCCCACTGACCACCAATGTAAGGAACATTCTTCCCACTGACCACCAATGTAAGGAACATTCTTCCCACTGATCACCAATGTAAGGAACATTCTTCTCACTGATCACCAATGTAAGGAACATTCTTCTCACTGATCACCAATGTAAGGAGCATTCTTCTCACTGATCACCAATGTAAGGAACATTCTTCCCACTGATCACCAATGTAAGGGACATTCTTCTCACTGATCACCAATGTAAGGGACATTCTTCTCACTGATCACCAATGTAAGGAACATTCTTCTCACTGATCACCAATGTAAGGAACATTCTTCTCACTGATCACCAATGTAAGGAACATTCTTCTCACTGATCACCAATGTAAGGACCATTCTTCCCACTGATCACCAATGTAAGGAACATTCTTCTCACTGATCACCAATGTAAGGACCATTCTTCCCACTGATCACCAATGTAAGGGACATTCTTCCCACTGATCACCAATGTAAGGGACATTCTTCTCACTGATCACCAATGTAAGGGACATTCTTCTCACTGATCATCAATGTAAGAGACATTCTTCTCACTGATCACCAATGTAAGAGACATTCTTCTCACTGATCACCAATGTAAGGGACATTCTTCCCACTGATCACCAATGTAAGGAACATTCTTCCCACTGATCACCAATGTAAGGGACATTCTTCTCACTGATCATCAATGTAAGAGACATTCTTCTCACTGATCACCAATGTAAGGGACATTCTTCCCACTGATCACCAATGTAAGGAACATTCTTCTCACTGATCACCAATGTAAGGAGCATTCTTCTCACTGATCACCAATGTAAGGAACATTCTTCTCACTGATCACCAATGTAAGGAACATTCTTCTCACTGATCACCAATGTAAGGAACATTCTTCTCACTGATCACCAATGTAAGGAACATTCTTCTCACTGATCACCAATGTAAGGAACATTCTTCTCACTGATCACCAATGTAAGGAACATTCTTCTCACTGATCACCAATGTAAGGAACATTCTTCCCACTGATCACCAATGTAAGGAGCATTCTTCTCACTGATCACCAATGTAAGGAACATTCTTCTCACTGATCACCAATGTAAGGAACATTCTTCTCACTGATCACCAATGTAAGGAACATTCTTCTCACTGATCACCAATGTAAGGAACATTCTTCCCACTGATCACCAATGTAAGGAACATTCTTCCCACTGATCACCAATGTAAGGAACATTCTTCTCACTGATCACCAATGTAAGGAACATTCTTCTCACTGATCACCAATGTAAGGACCATTCTTCCACTGATCACCAATGTAAGGAACATTCTTCTCTCTGATCACCAATGTAAGGAACATTCTTCCCCACTGATCACCAATGTAAGGGACATTCTTCCCACTGATCACCAATGTAAGGGACATTCTTCTCACTGATCACCAATGTAAGGGACATTCTTCTCACTGATCATCAATGTAAGAGACATTCTTCTTTCTTCTTTCTTCCATTCTTACTCTGTACTTGACATTCTTCTTCTTTCCAATGTATGGACTTTCTTCCACTGATCACCAATGTAAGCTTCTTCTTCTTCTTCTTTTCTGCTTTCTTCTCACTGATCACCAATGTAAGGACATTCTTCTCACTGATCACCAATGTGGACATTCTTCCCACTGATCACCAATGTAAGGAACATTCTTCTCACTGATCACCAATGTAAGGAGCATTCTTCTCACTGATCACCAATGTAAGGAACATTCTTCTCACTGATCACCAATGTAAGGAACATTCTTCTCACTGATCACCAATGTAAGGAACATTCTTCTCACTGATCACCAATGTAAGGAACATTCTTCTCACTGATCACCAATGTAAGGAACATTCTTCTCACTGATCACCAATGTAAGGAACATTCTTCTCACTGATCACCAATGTAAGGAACATTCTTCCCACTGATCACCAATGTAAGGAGCATTCTTCTCACTGATCACCAATGTAAGGAACATTCTTCTCACTGATCACCAATGTAAGGAACATTCTTCTCACTGATCACCAATGTAAGGAACATTCTTCTCACTGATCACCAATGTAAGGAACATTCTTCCCACTGATCACCAATGTAAGGAGCATTCTTCTCACTGATCACCAATGTAAGGAACATTCTTCTCACTGATCACCAATGTAAGGAACATTCTTCTCACTGATCACCAATGTAAGGAACATTCTTCTCACTGATCACCAATGTAAGGAACATTCTTCTCACTGATCACCAATGTAAGGAACATTCTTCTCACTGATCACCAATGTAAGGAACATTCTTCCCACTGATCACCAATGTAAGGGACATTCTTCTCACTGATCACCAATGTAAGGGACATTCTTCTCACTGATCACCAATGTAAGGAACATTCTTCTCACTGATCACCAATGTAAGGAACTTCTTCTCCATGATGCCACCACTGTAAGGGACATTCTTCTCACTGATCACCATGTATGCAATGTAAGGAACATTCTTCTCACTGATCACCAATGTAAGGGACATTCTTCTCACTGACCACCAATGTAAGGAACATTCTTCTCACTGATCACCAATGTAAGGAACATTCTTCCCACTGATCACCAATGTAAGGAACATTCTTCTCACTGATCACCAATGTAAGGAACATTCTTCTCACTGATCACCAATGTAAGGAACATTCTTCCCACTGATCACCAATGTAAGGAACATTCTTCTCACTGATCACCAATGTAAGGGACATTCTTCCCACTGATCACTAATGTAAGGAACATTCTTCCCACTGATCACCAATGTAAGGAACATTCTTCTCACTGATCACCAATGTAAGGAACATTCTTCCCACTGATCACCAATGTAAGGAACATTCTTCTCACTGACCACCAATGTAAGGAACATTCTTCCCACTGATCACCAATGTAAGGAACATTCTTCTCACTGATCACCAATGTAAGGAACATTCTTCTCACTGATCACCAATGTAAGGAACATTCTTCCCACTGATCACCAATGTAAGGAACATTCTTCTCACTGATCACCAATGTAAGGGACATTCTTCCCACTGATCACTAATGTAAGGAACATTCTTCCCACTGATCACCAATGTAAGGAACATTCTTCTCACTGATCACCAATGTAAGGAACATTCTTCTCACTGATCACCAATGTAAGGAACATTCTTCCCACTGATCACCAATGTAAGGGACATTCTTCCCACTGATCACCAATGTAAGGAACATTCTTCTCACTGATCACCAATGTAAGGAACATTCTTCCCACTGATCACCAATGTAAGGGACATTCTTCCCACTGATCACCAATGTAAGGAACATTCTTCTCACTGATCACCAATGTAAGGAACATTCTTCTCACTGATCACCAATGTAAGGAACATTCTTCCCACTGACCACCAATGTAAGGGACATTCTTCTCACTGATCACCAATGTAAGGAACATTCTTCCAGGAATCCGCAGAGTAAGGTGCAAGTTTTCTTCCGTTCAATGTGGGGGAGGGTTGTCCGTTTGTCCTCTCTTAAGCGTTAGAATCTTTAAGGGGAACTAAACCCCCCTATCGCTTTCAGCCAAGGAAGCCGCCATCTTGGCCCCTGATCTGTAACTGTCACAGTGCTGCACATGTGATCAGTTATGACTCCAGACATTTGATGGTGTAACAGTTTGGCTGAGAATTCAACCAATGGGACAGTTACATCCCCAAAACGTGTCAGGATTCTGGGATCGGAACGGATCAATTGATGGGTTTAGTTCGGCTTTCAGTGTAAACTGATTGTCACAATTATAAAAACCAAACACTGAGCTCTCCGTCTCGTGTGCCACCAATGTCTGATGAAGGACCTTCTACACCCGATACCTCCTGGCGTGAT
>CM055125.1:353144676-353574599 GCA_029206835.1 Rana muscosa | reverse complement strand
GGGGGGGGGGGGGGGGTAAGTAGGTGATGATGGGGGGGGGGGGTAAGTAGTGATGATGGGGGGGTAAGTAGTGATGATGGGGGGGGGTAAGTAGTGATGATGGGGGGGTAAGTAGTGATGATGGGGGGGGGTAAGTAGTGATGAATGGGGCGAGGGTAAGTAGTGGGGATGGGGGGGTAAGTAGTGATGATGGGGGTGGTAAGAGTAGTGATGATGGGGGGTAAGTAGTGATGATGGGGGGGGTAAGTAGTGATGATGGGGGGGGTAAGTAGTGATGATGGGGGGGGTAAGTAGTGGGGATGGGGGGGGTAAGTAGTGTGTTGGGATGGGGGTGGGGGGGGGGGGTAAGTAGTGGGATGGGGGGGTAAGTAGTGGGGATGGGGGGGGTAAGTAGTGATGATGGGGGGGGTAAGTAGTGATGATGGGGGGGGGGTAAGTAGTGATGATGGGGGGGGGGGGTAAGTAGTGATGATGGGGGGGGGGTAAGTAGTGATGAGGGGGGGGGGGGGTAAGTAGTGATGATGGGGGGGGGTAAGTAGTGATGATGGGGGGGGGGGTAAGTAGTGATGATGGGGGAGGGTAAGTAGTGGGGATGGGGGGGTAAGTAGTGGGGATGGGGGGGTAAGTAGTGATTGATGGGGGGGTAAGTAGTGATGATGGGGGGGGGGTAAGTAGTGATGATGGGGGGGTAAGTAGTGATGATGGGGGGGGGGGGGTAAGTAGTGATGATGGGGGGGTAAGTAGTGGGGATGGGGTGGGGGTAAGTAGTGGGGATGGGGGGGGGGGGTAAGTTAGTGGGGATGGGGGGGTAAGTAAGTGGGATGGGGGGGTGGATAAGTAGTGGGGATGGGGGGGGGGTGGTAAGTAGTGATGATGGGGGAGGGTAATGGTGTGTCAGGTCACTTATCTTTTTTCTTTTTTGGGGTATATGGAATTAGGAAGAAGTCCTACTGAAGTGACTCCACTGACCGTGCCGCCCTCTTCTGGTGGGAGGAGACAGGTCCACGGCACTGATCCACCGGGGATGATTGGGGGTAAGTAGTGATGATGGGGGGGCAAGTAGTGATGATGGGGGGCAAGTAGTGATGATGGGGGGGGCAAGAGTAGTGATTGATGGGGGGGCAAGTAGGATGATGGGGGGGGCAATAGTGATGATGGGGGGGCAAGGTAGTGATGATGGGGGGGCAAGTAGTGATGATGGGGGGGGCAAGTAGTGATGATGGGGGGGCAAAGTAGTGATGATGGGGGGGGCAAGTAGTGATGATGGGGGGCAAGTAGTGATGATGGGGGGCAAGTAGTGATGATGGGGGGGCAAGTAGTGGATGATGGGGGGGGCAAGTAGTGATGATGGGGGGGCAAGTAGTGATGATGGGGGGGCAAGTAGTGATGATGGGGGGGCAAGTAGTGATGATGGGGGGGCAAGTAGTGATGATGGGGGGGCAAGTAGTGATGATGGGGGGGGCAAGTAGTGATGATGGGGGGGCAATGTAGTGATAGATGGGGGGGCAAGTAGTGATGATGGGGGGGGCAAGTAGTGATGAATGGGGGGGGGCAAGTAGTGATGATTGGGGGGGCAAGTAGTGATGATGGGGGGGGGCAAGTAGTGATGATGGGGGGGGCAGTAGTGATGATGGGGGGGGCAAGTAGTGATGATGGGGGGGGGCAAGTAGTGATGATGGTGGGGGCAAGTAGTGATGATGGGGGGGGCAAGTAGTGATGATGGGGGGGGGGCAAGTAGAGATGATGGGGGGGGGGCAAGTAGTGATGATGGGGGGGGGCAAGTAGTGATGATGGGGGGGCAAGTAGTGATGATGGGGGGGTAAGTAGTGATGATGGGGGGTAAGTAGATGATGATGGGGGGGGGGTAAGTAGTGATGATGGGTGGGGGTAAGTAGTGATGATGGGGGGGGGTAAGTAGTGATGATGGGGGGGTAAGTAGTGATGATGGGGGGGGGTAATGTAGTGAAGATGGGGGGGTAAGTAGTGATGATTGTGGGGGGGTAAGTAGTGATGATTGGGGGGGTAAGTAGTGATGATGGGGGGGGTAAGTAGTGATGATGGGGGGTAAGTAGTGATGATGGGGGGGGGGTAAGTAGTGATGATGGGGGGGGGTAAGTAGTGATGATGGGGGGGTAAGTAGTGATGATGGGGGGTAAGTAGCGATGATGGGGGGGTAAGTAGCGATGATGGGGGGTAAGTAGCGATGATGGGGGGTAAGTAGTGATGATGGGGGGGTAAGTAGTGATGATGGGGGGGGTAAGTAGTGATGATGGGGGGGTAGTAGTGAAGATGGGGGGGTAAGTAGTGATGATGGGGGGGTAAGTAGTGATGATGGGGGGGGTAAGTAGTGATGATGGGGGGGGGGTAAGTAGTGATGATGGGGGGGGGGTAAGTAGTGATGATGGGGGGGGGGGGGTAGGAGTAGTGATGATGGGGGGGGGTAAGTAGTGATGATGGGGGGGGTAAGTAGTGATGATGGGGGGGGTAAGTAGTGATGATGGGGGGGGTAAGTAGTGATGATGGGGGAGGGTAGTAGTGGGGATGGGGGGGTAAGTAGTGGGGATGGGGGGGTAAGTAGTGATGATGGGGGGGGTAAGTAGTGATGATGGGGGGTAAGTAGTGATGATGGGGGGGGTAAGTAGTGATGATGGGGGGGGGGGTACTCGTAGTGCTGATGGGGGGGTACGTAGTGGGGATGGGGGGGGTCAGATAGTGGGGATGGGGGGGGTACCGCTAGTGGGGCTGGGGGGGTACGTACGTGGGGATGGGGGGGTAAGTAGTGGTGATGGGGTGGGGGGTTGGTAAGATAGTGCTGATGGGGGAGTGTAATGGAGTGTCAGGTGACCACTTATCCTTTTATCTTTTTTGGGGTATATGAATAGGAAGAAGTTCCTACTGAAGTGACTCCACTGACCGTGCCGCCCTCTTCTGGTGGGAGGAGACAGGTCCCACGGCACTGATCACCGGGGGGGGGGGGGGATTTGATTTTGGTGTCGGGTACCTGTAATGATTCCTCATGGTGATCAGATGAAGAAGGGAGGAGCTTTGTACAAGGCCCCTCCAGTATAGGGACATGTGATCTGTTACTAAGGGTTATACATCTGAGTATTATGGGATGTGCAGAAAGAACATGGAATACCAACACCCTCCTAATATATATATATATATATATATATATATATCCCCTCCCTCATCCTACAGCATGTATATACCTCCTTCTATATACTGCACCCTATACATTGTATATACTCATCACCTCCTCTAACACAGTATATACCCCCCTCCTCCTAT
The DNA here is from genome assembly GCA_029206835.1 of Rana muscosa. Taxonomy (NCBI): domain Eukaryota; kingdom Metazoa; phylum Chordata; class Amphibia; order Anura; family Ranidae; genus Rana; species Rana muscosa. The sequence continues at coordinate 353,571,308 of CM055125.1, read as the reverse complement.
ACACTGTATATATAATATATACCCCCTCCTCTATACACTGTAATATATATATATACCCCCTCCTCCTATACACTGTATATATAATATATACCCCCTCCTCCTATACACTGTATATAATAATACCCCTCTCCTCCTATACACTGTATATATAATATATACCCCTCCTCCTATACACTGTATATATAATATATACCCCTCCTCCTATACACTGTATATATAATATATACCCCCTCCTCCTATACACTGTATATAATATATACCCCTCTCCTCCTATACACTGTATATATAATATATACCCTCTCCTCCTATACACTGTATATATAATATATACCCTCTTCTCCTATACACTGTATATATAATATATACCCCCTCCTCCTATACACTGTATATATAATATATACCCCCCCTCTTCCTATACACTGTATATATAATATATACCCCCCTCTTCCTATACACTGTATATATAATATATACCCCCTCCTCCTATACACTGTATATATAATATATACCCCCCTCTTCCTATACACTGTATATATAATATATACCCCCCTCCTCCTATACACTGTATATATAATATATACCCTCTCCTCCTATACACTGTATATATAATATATACCCCCCTCTTCCTATACACTGTATATATAATATATACCCCCTCCTCCTATACACTGTATATATAATATATACCCTCTCCTCCTATACACTGTATATATAATATATACCCCCCCTCTTCCTATACACTGTATATATAATATATACCCCCCTCCTCCTATACACTGTATATATAATATATACCCTCTCCTCCTATACACTGTATATATAATATATACCCCCCTCTTCCTATACACTGTATATATAATATATACCCTCTCCTCCTATACACTGTATATATAATATATACCCCCCTCTTCCTATACACTGTATATATAATATATACCCCCTCCTCCTATACACTGTATATATAATATATACCCCCTCCTCCTATACACTGTATATATAATATATACCCCCCTCTTCCTATACACTGTATATATAATATATACCCCCCTCCTCCTATACACTGTATATATAATATATACCCTCTCCTCCTATACACTGTATATATAATATATACCCCCCTCCTCCTATACACTGTATATATAATATATACCCTCTCCTCCTATACACTGTATATATAATATATACCCCCCTCCTCCTATACACTGTATATATAATATATAACCCTCTCCTATACACTGTATATATAATATATACCCCCCTCTTCCTATACACTGTATATATAATATATGCCCCCTCCTCCTATACACTGTATATATAATATATACCCCCTCCTCCTATACACTGTATATATAATATATACCCTCTCCTCCTATACACTGTATATATAATATATACCCCCCTCTTCCTATACACTGTATATATAATATATGCCCCCTCCTCCTATACACTGTATATATAATATATACCCTCTTCTCCTATACACTGTATATATAATATATACCCCCTCCTCCTATACACTGTATATATACCCTCTCCTCCTATACACTGTATATAATATATACCCTCTCCTCCTATACACTGTATATATAATATATACCCTCTCCTCCTATACACTGTATATATAATATATACCCCCCTCTTCCTATACACTGTATATATAATATATGCCCCCTCCTCCTATACACTGTATATATAATATATACCCTCTTCTCCTATACACTGTATATATAATATATACCCCCTCCTCCTATACACTGTATATATACCCTCTCCTCCTATACACTGTATATAATATATACCCTCTCCTCCTATACACTGTATATATAATATATACCCTCTCCTCCTATACACTGTATATATAATATATACCCCCCTCTTCCTATACACTGTATATATAATATATACCCCCTCCTCCTATACACTGTATATATAATATATACCCTCTCCTCCTATACACTGTATATATAATATATACCCCCCTCTTCCTATACACTGTATATATAATATATACCCCCTCCTCCTATACACTGTATATATAATATATACCCTCTCCTCCTATACACTGTATATATAATATATACCCCCTCCTCCTATACACTGTATATATAATATATACCCCCTCCTCCTATACACTGTATATATAATATATACCCCTCTCCTCCTATACACTGTATATATAATATATACCCTCTCCTCCTATACACTGTATATATAATATATACCCCCCTCTTCCTATACACTGTATATATAATATATACCCCCTCCTCCTATACACTGTATATATAATATATACCCTCTCCTCCTATACACTGTATATATAATATATACCCCCCTCTTCCTATACACTGTATATATAATATATACCCCCTCCTCCTATACACTGTATATATAATATATACCCTCTCCTCCTATACACTGTATATATAATATATACCCCCCTCTTCCTATACACTGTATATATAATATATGCCCCCTCCTCCTATACACTGTATATATAATATATACCCTCTCCTCCTATACACTGTATATATATAATATATACCCCCCTCTTCCTATACACTGTATATATAATATATACCCCCTCCTCCTATACACTGTATATATAATATATACCCTCTCCTCCTATACACTGTATATATAATATATACCCCCCTCTTCCTATACACTGTATATATAATATATACCCCCCTCCTCCTATACACTGTATATATAATATATACCCTCTCCTCCTATACACTGTATATATAATATATACCCCTCCTCCTATACACTGTATATATAATATATACCCTCTCCTCCTATACACTGTATATATAATATATACCCTCTCCTCCTATACACTGTATATATAATATATACCCCTCCTCCTATACACTGTATATATAATATATACCCTCTCCTCCTATACACTGTATATATAATATATACCCCCTCCTCCTATACACTGTATATATAATATATACCCCCTCCTCCTATACACTGTATATATAATATATACCCCCTCCTCCTATACACTGTATATATAATATATACCCCCTCCTCCTATACACTGTATATATACCCCCCTCTTCCTATACACTGTATATATAATATATACCCCCCCCCCCTCCTCCTATACACTGTATATACACCCCCCACATTATATACTTATATTACCCCTCCCCCATTCTCAGGTGTGATCTGGGCCCCTGTGGCCCTTCTCTCCCCACCCTCTATGTTTAGAGACCCCTATGTGTGGCCCCTCATGTCACAGGTGTGATCTGGGTCCCTTTCTCCCCTCCCCCTTTTCTCAGGATCCCCTTATTTTTCACATGTGGCCCCTCCCCCTCAGGGGCCCCTGATATCTCATGTGTGGCCCCTCATGTCATAGGTGTGATCTGGGCCCCTGTCCCTCGGTTGTGGCCCCTCCCCCTCCCCCCAGGGGCCCCTCATGTCTCAGGTGTGGCCCTCATATTCCGGGTGTTCGCCCCTCACCCTCTGCCATGCTGGGCCCCGCTGTGTGGATGATCCCGCCCCCCTCCGGGTGTCTCTTCTCCCGCCCTCTCCCGGTGTGGTTCTCCTCACCGTCTCTCTCCCCGGTGGGGTCCCGGTCTCCCGCTCTCTCTCTCTCTCGGGAAGTCTCTCTCCGTCTCTCTCGCGGTCTCGGGCACTCTCTCTCACGCGCGCGCACGCTGCGGTCCCTTTAAGCGCGGGCCCCAATTCAGACCACCGCCAGCGCGTCTCCGCGGGCCGAGGGGCGGGGCTTCCAACCGGTGGGCGTGTCTGCCGGCCGATGGGCGGGTCTTCCACCTCACTCTATTGGTCCAGATCTCGGCGCCGTTGGAAAAGGGGCGGGGCATAGAGAGCGCGGCCTGGAATTCCAGGGAAGGTGCGCATGCGCGCAGAAGGCGGGACGGATCTCCTCTTCCCTTTTCAAATGCGGGGAGCGCGGCCACGTGCGGAGAGTGCGCGCCCACGTGCAGGCCAGATATCGAGCGGGAGGTGACCCGACGATCGCAATGAACGATAAATTCCGCAAGAGGGGGTGGGGCGACTGTGCGACCACCTAAACCCCGCCCCAAATCATAGAGATCATTATCACCAAACTCCGCCCACAGATCATAGAGATCGTTATCACCAAACCCCGCCCACATTATGCACATTAATATACATAGGACTCCGCCCCTAATACATAACTCCACCCACATACATAGAGGTCACTGTAGATAGGGCTCCCCCCAACACAGGGCTCCGCCCACAACACGATACATTGGGCTCCACCCCCAACACAGTGCTCCACCCACATACATAGAGCTCACTGCACAGGGCTCCGCCCCCAACACAGAACTCCACCCACATACATAGAGCTCACTGCACAGGGCTCCGCCCCCAACTCAGTACTCCACCCACATACACAGAGCTCACTGCACAGGGCTCCGCCCCCAACACAGAACTCCACCCACATACATAGAGCTCACTGCACAGGGCTCCGCCCCCAACACAGAACTCCATCCACATACATAGAGCTCACTGCACAGGGCTCCGCCCCAACACAAAGCTCCACCCACATACATAGAGCTCACTGTTCTTAAGGCTCCACCCCAACACAGAGCTCCACCCACATACATAGAGCTCACTGTTCTTAAGGCTCCACCCCAAGACAAACCTCCACCCACTTACATAGAGATCACGATACATTGGGCTCCACCCCCAACACAGAGCTCCACCCACATACATAGAGCTCACTGCACAGGGCTCCACCCACATACATAGAGCTCACTGCACAGGGCTTCCACCCAAACACAAAGCTCCACCCACATACATAGAGCTCACTGCACAGGGCTCCGCCCCAACACAAAGCTCCACCCACATACATAGCGCTCACTGAACAGGGCTCCGCCCAAACACAGAGCTCCACCCACATACATAGAGCTCACTGTTCTTAAGGCTCCACCCCAAGACAAACCTCCACCCACTTACATAGAGATCATGATACATTGGGCTCCACCCCCAACACAGAGCTCCACCCACATACATAGAGCTCACTGCACAGGGCTCCACCCACATACATAGAGCTCACTGCACAGGGCTCCGCCCCAACACAAAGCTCCACCCACATACATAAAGCTCACTATTCTTAAGGCTCCACCCCAACACAGAGCTCCACCCACTTACATAGAGATCACTGTACATAAGGCTCCACCCCAAGACAAACCTCCACCCACTTACATAGAGATCACGATACATTGGGCTCCGCCCCAACACTGAGCTCCACCCACATACATAGAGCTCACTGCACAGGGCTCCGCCCCAACACAAAGCTCCACCCACATACATAGCGCTCACTGAACAGGGCTCCGCCCAAACACAGAGCTCCACCCACATACATAGAGCTCACTGTTCTTAAGGCTCCACCCCAAGACAAACCTCCACCCACTTACATAGAGATCACGATACATTGGGCTCCACCCCCAACACAGAGCTCCACCCACATACATAGAGCTCACTGCACAGGGCTCCACCCACATACATAGAGCTCACTGCACAGGGCTCCGCCCCAACACAAAGCTCCACCCACATACATAGAGCTCACTATTCCTAAGGCTCCACCCCAACACAGAGCTCCACCCACTTACATAGAGATCACTGTACATAAGGCTCCACCCCAAGACAAACCTCCACCCACTTACATAGAGATCACGATACATTGGGCTCCGCCCCAACACTGAGCTCCACCCACATACATAGAGCTCACTGCACAGGGCTCCGCCCCAACACAAAGCTCCACCCACATACATAGAACTCACTACACAGGGCTCCGCCCCAACACAGAGCTCCACCCACTTACATAGAGCTCACTGCACAGGGCTCCGCCCCAACACAGAACTCCACCCACATACATAGAGCTCACTGCACAGGGCTCCGCCCCCAACACAGAACTCCACCCACATACATAGAGCTCACTGAACAGGGCTCCGCCCCCAACACAGAACTCCATCCACATACATAGAGCTCACTGCACAGGGCTCCGCCCCAACACAAAGCTCCACCCACATACATAGAGCTCAGTGTTCTTAAGGCTCCACCCCAACACAGAGCTCCACCCACATACATAGAGCTCACTGTTCTTAAGGCTCCACCCCAAGACAAACCTCCACCCACTTACATAGAGATCACGATACATTGGGCTCCACCCCCAACACAGAGCTCCACCCACATACATAGAGCTCACTGCACAGGGCTCCACCCACATACATAGAGCTCACTGCACAGGGCTCCGCCCAAACACAAAGCTCCACCCACATACATAAAGCTCACTGCACAGGGCTCCGCCCCAACACAAAGCTCCACCCACATACATAGCGCTCACTGAACAGGGCTTCGCCCAAACACAGAGCTCCACCCACATACATAGAGCTCACTGTTCTTAAGGCTCCACCCCAAGACAAACCTCCACCCACTTACATAGAGATCATGATACATTGGGCTCCACCCCCAACACAGAGCTCCACCCACATACATAGAGCTCACTGCACAGGGCTCCACCCACATACATAGAGCTCACTGCACAGGGCTCCGCCCCAACACAAAGCTCCACCCACATACATAAAGCTCACTATTCTTAAGGCTCCACCCCAACACAGAGCTCCACCCACTTACATAGAGATCACTGTACATAAGGCTCCACCCCAAGACAAACCTCCACCCACTTACATAGAGATCACGATACATTGGGCTCCGCCCCAACACTGAGCTCCACCCACATACATAGAGCTCACTGCACAGGGCTCCGCCCAAACACAAAGCTCCACCCACATACATAGAGCTCACTGCACAGGGCTCCGCCCCAACACAAAGCTCCACCCACATACATAGCGCTCACTGAACAGGGCTCCGCCCAAACACAGAGCTCCACCCACATACATAGAGCTCACTGTTCTTAAGGCTCCACACCAAGACAAACCTCCACCCACTTACATAGAGATCATGATACATTGGGCTCCACCCCCAACACAGAGCTCCACCCACATACATAGAGCTCACTGCACAGGGCTCCACCCACATACATAGAGCTCACTGCACAGGGCTCCGCCCCAACACAAAGCTCCACCCACATACATAGAGCTCACTATTCCTAAGGCTCCACCCCAACACAGAGCTCCACCCACTTACATAGAGATCACTGTACATAAGGCTCCACCCCAAGACAAACCTCCACCCACTTACATAGAGATCACGATACATTGGGCTCCGCCCCAACACTGAGCTCCACCCACATACATAGAGCTCACTGCACAGGGCTCCGCCCCAACACAAAGCTCCACCCACATACATAGAACTCACTACACAGGGCTCCGCCCCAACACAGAGCTCCACCCACTTACATAGAGCTCACTGCACAGGGCTCCGCCCCAACACAGAACTCCACCCACATACATAGAGCTCACTGCACAGGGCTCCGCCCCCAACACAGAACTCCACCCACATACATAGAGCTCACTGAACAGGGCTCCGCCCCCAACACAGAACTCCACCCACATACATAGAGCTCACTGCACAGGGCTCCGCCCCAACACAAAGCTCCACCCACATACATAGAGCTCACTGTTCTTAAGGCTCCACCCCAACACAGAGCTCCACCCACATACATAGAGCTCACTGCACAGGGCTCCGCCCCAACACAAAGCTCCACCCACATACATAGAGCTCACTGTTCTTAATGCTCCACCCCAAGACAAACCTCCACCCACTTACATAGAGATCACGATACATTGGGCTCCACCCCCAACACAGAGCTCCACCCACATACATAGAGCTCACTGCACAGGGCTCCACCCACATACATAGAGCTCACTGCACAGGGCTCCGCCCAAACACAAAGCTCCACCCACATACATAGAGCTCACTGCACAGGGCTCCGCCCCAACACAAAGCTCCACCCACATACATAGCGCTCACTGAACAGGGCTCCGCCCAAACACAGAGCTCCACCCACATACATAGAGCTCACTGTTCTTAAGGCTCCACCCCAAGACAAACCTCCACCCACTTACATAGAGATCATGATACATTGGGCTCCACCCCCAACACAGAGCTCCACCCACATACATAGAGCTCACTGCACAGGGCTCCACCCACATACATAGAGCTCACTGCACAGGGCTCCGCCCCAACACAAAGCTCCACCCACATACATAAAGCTCACTATTCTTAAGGCTCCACCCCAACACAGAGCTCCACCCACTTACATAGAGATCACTGTACATAAGGCTCCACCCCAAGACAAACCTCCACCCACTTACATAGAGATCACGATACATTGGGCTCCGCCCCAACACTGAGCTCCACCCACATACATAGAGCTCACTGCACAGGGCTCCGCCCAAACACAAAGCTCCACCCACATACATAGAGCTCACTGCACAGGGCTCCGCCCCAACACAAAGCTCCACCCACATACATAGCGCTCACTGAACAGGGCTCCGCCCAAACACAGAGCTCCACCCACATACATAGAGCTCACTGTTCTTAAGGCTCCACCCCAAGACAAACCTCCACCCACTGACATAGAGATCATGATACATTGGGCTCCACCCCAACACAGAGCTCCACCCACATACATAGAGCTCACTGCACAGGGCTCCACCCACATACATAGAGCTCACTGCACAGGGCTCCGCCCCAACACAAAGCTCCACCCACATACATAGAGCTCACTATTCCTAAGGCTCCACTCCAACACAGAGCTCCACCCACTTACATAGAGATCACTGTACATAAGGCTCCACCCCAAGACAAACCTCCACCCACTTACATAGAGATCACGATACATTGGGCTCCGCCCCAACACTGAGCTCCACCCACATACATAGAGCTCACTGCACAGGGCTCCGCCCCAACACAAAGCTCCACCCACATACATAGAACTCACTACACAGGGCTCCGCCCCAACACAGAGCTCCACCCACATACATAGAGCTCACTGCACAGGGCTCCGCCCCAACACAAAGCTCCACCCACATACATAGAACTCACTACACAGGGCTCCGCCCCAACACAGAGCTCCACCCACTTACATAGAGCTCACTGCACAGGGCTCCGCCCCAACACAGAACTCCACCCACATACATAGAGCTCACTGCACAGGGCTCCGCCCCCAACACAGAACTCCACCCACATACATAGAGCTCACTGAACAGGGCTCCGCCCCCAACACAGAACTCCACCCACATACATAGAGCTCACTGCACAGGGCTCCGCCCCAACACAAAGCTCCACCCACATACATAGAGCTCACTGTTCTTAAGGCTCCACCCCAACACAGAGCTCCACCCACATACATAGAGCTCACTGCACAGGGCTCCGCCCCAACACAAAGCTCCACCCACATACATAGAGCTCACTGTTCTTAATGCTCCACCCCAAGACAAACCTCCACCCACTTACATAGAGATCACGATACATTGGGCTCCACCCCCAACACAGAGCTCCACCCACATACATAGAGCTCACTGTTCTTAAGGCTCCACCCCAAGACAAACCTCCACCCACTTACATAGAGATCACGATACATTGGGCTCCACCCCCAACACAGAGCTCCACCCACATACATAGAGCTCACTGCAAGGGCTCCGCCCAAACTCAAAGCTCCACCCACATACATAGAGCTCACTGCACAGGGCTCCGCCCCAACACAAAGCTCCACCCACATACATAGAGCTCACTGAACAGGGCTCCGCACCAACACAGAGCTCCTCCCACATACATATAGCTCACTGCACAGGGCTCCGCCCCAACACAGAGCTCCACCCACATACATAGAGCTCACTGTTCTTAAGGCTCCACCCCAAGACAAACCTCCACCCACTTACATAGAGATCACGATACATTGGGCTCCACCCCCAACACAGAGCTCCACCCACATACATAGAGCTCACTGTACATAAGGCTCCACCCCCAGACAAACCTCCACCCACTTACATAGAGATCACGATACATTGGGCTCCACCCCCAACACAGAGCTCCACCCACATACATAGAGCTCACTGCACAGGGCTCCACCCACATACATAGAGCTCACTGCACAGGGCTCCGCCCCAACACAAAGCTCCACCCACATGCATAGAGCTCACTGTTCTTAAGGCTCCACCCCAACACAGAGCTCCACCCACTTACATAGAGCTCACTGTTCTTAAGGCTCCACCCCAAGACAAACCTCCACCCACTTACATAGAGATCACGATACATTGGGCTCCACCCCCAACACAGAGCTCCACCCACATACATAGAGCTCACTGTACATAAGGCTCCACCCCCAGACAAACCTCCACCCACTTACATAGAGATCACGATACATTGGGCTCCGCCCCAACACTGAGCTCCACCAACATGCATAGAGCTCACTGCACAGGGCTCCGCCCCAACACAAAGCTCCACCCACATACAGAGAGCTCACTGCACAGGGCTCCGCCCCAACACAGAGCTCCACCCACTTACATAGAGCTCACTGCACAGGGCTCCGCCCACAACACAGAACTCCACCCACATACATACAACTCCACCGCCCCCAGTGTATAGAGATCATTGTACATAGAGCTCCTCCCCCAGTGTATAGAGATCATTGTACATAGAGCTCCTCCCCCTGTGTATAGAGATCATTGTACATAGAGCTCCTCCCCCAGTGTATAGAGATCATTGGACATAGAGCTCCGCCCCCAGTGTATAGAGATCATTGTACATAGAGCTCCTCCCCCAGTGTATAGAGATCATTGTACATAGAGCTCCGTCCCCCAGTGTATAGAGATCATTGTACATAGCGCTCCGCCCCCTGTGTATAGAGATCATTGTACATAGAGCTCCTCCCCCAGTGTATAGAGATCATTGTACATAGAGCTCCTCCCCCAGTGTATAGAGATCATTGTACATAGAGCTCCTCCCCCAGTGTATAGAGATCATTGTACATAGAGCTCCGTCCCCAGTGTATAGAGATCATTGTACATAGAGCTCCGCCCCCAGTGTATAGAGATCATTGTACATAGAGCTCCGTCCCCAGTGTATAGAGATCATTGTACATAGAGCTCCTCCCCCAGTGTATAGAGATCATTGTACATAGAGCTCCTCCCTCAGTGTATAGAGATCATTGTACATAGAGCTCCTCCCCCAGTGTATAGAGATCATTGTACATAGAGCTCCTCCCCCAGTGTATAGAGATCATTGTACATAGAGCTCCTCCCCCAGTGTATAGAGATCATTGTACATAGAGCTCCGCCCCCAGTGTATAGAGATCATAGTACATAGAGCTCCGCCCCCAGTGTATAGAGATCATTGTACATAGAACTCCTCCCCCAGTGTATAGAGATCATTGTACACAGAGCTCCTCCCCCAGTGTATAGAGATCATTGTACATAGAGCTCCTCCCCCAGTGTATAGAGATCATTGTACATAGAGCTCCTCCCCCAGTGTATAGAGATCATTGTACATAGAGCTCCTCCCCCAGTGTATAGAGATCATTGTACATAGAGCTCCTCCCCCAGTGTATACAGATCATTGTACATAGAGCTCCGCCCCCAGTGTATAGAGATCATTGTACATAGAGCTCCTCCCCCGGTGTATAGAGATCATTATACATAGAGCTCCTCCCCCAGTGTATAGAGATCATTGTACATAGAGCTCCTCCCCCAGTGTATAGAGATCATTGTACATAGCGCTCCGTCCCCTGTGTATAGAGATCATTGTACATAGAGCTCTCCGCCCCCAATGTATAGAGATCATTGTACATAGAGCTCCTCCCCCAGTGTATAGAGATCATTGTACATAGAGCTCCTCCCCCAGTGTATAGAGATCATTGTACATAGAGCTCCTCCCCCAGTGTATAGAGATCATTGTACATAGAGCTCCTCCCCCAGTGTATAGAGATCATTGTACATAGAGCTCCTCCCCCAGTGTATAGAGATCATTGTACATAGAGCTCCGCCCCCAGTGTATAGAGATCATTGTACATAGAGCTCCTCCCCCAGTGTATAGAGATCATTGTACATAGAGCTCCTCCCCCAGTGTATAGAGATCATTGTACATAGAGCTCCTCCCCCAGTGTATAGAGATCATTGTACATAGAGCTCCTCCCCCAGTGTATAGAGATCATTGTACATAGAGCTCCTCCCCCAGTGTATAGAGATCATTGTACACAGAGCTCCGCCCCAGTGTATAGAGATCATTGTACATAGAGCTCCGTCCACAGTGTATAGAGATCATTGTACATAGAGCTCCGCCCCCAGTGTATAGAGATCATTGTACATAGAGCTCCTCCCCCAGTGTATAGAGATCATTATACATAGAGCTCCTCCCCCAGTGTATCGAGATCATTGTACATAGAGCTCCTCCCCCAGTGTATAGAGATCATTGTACATAGAGCTCTGCCCCCAATGTATAGAGATCTTTGTACATAGAGCTCCGCCCCAGTGTATAGAGATCATTGTACATAGAGCTCCTCCCCCAGTGTACAGAGATCATTGTACATAGAGCTCCGCCCCCAATGTATAGAGATCATTGTACATAGAGCTCCGCCCCCAATGTATAGAGATCATTGTACATAGAGCTCCGCCCCCAGTGTATAGAGATCATTGTACATAGAGCTCCTCCCCCAGTGTATAGAGATCATTGTACATAGAGCTCCTCCCCCAGTGTATAGAGATCATTGTACATAGAGCTCCTCCCCCAGTGTATAGAGATCATTGTACATAGAGCTCCTCCCCCAGTGTATAGAGATCATTGTACATAGAGCTCCTCCCCCAGTGTACAGAGATCATTGTACATAGAGCTCCGCCCCCAATGTATAGAGATCATTGTACATAGAGCTCCGCCCCCAATGTATAGAGATCATTGTACATAGAGCTCCGCCCCCAGTGTATAGAGATCATTGTACATAGAGCTCCTCCCCCAGTGTATAGAGATCATTGTACATAGAGCTCCTCCCCCAGTGTATAGAGATCATTGTACATAGAGCTCCTCCCCCAGTGTATAGAGATCATTGTACATAGAGCTCTGCCCCCAATGTATAGAGATCATTGTACATAGAGCTCCTCCCCCAATGTATAGAGATCATTGTACATAGAGCTCCTCCCCCAGTGTATAGAGATCATTATACATAGAGCTCCTCCCCCAGTGTATAGAGATCATTGTACATAGAGCTCCTCCCTCAGTGTATAGAGATCATTGTACATAGAGCTCCTCCCCCAGTGTATAGAGATCATTGTACATAGAGCTCCGTCCACAGTGTATAGAGATCATTGTACATAGAGCTCCTCCCCCAGTGTATAGAGATCATTGTACATAGAGCTCCGTCCACAGTGTATAGAGATCATTGTACATAGAGCTCCGCCCCCAGTGTATAGAGATCATTGTACACAGAGCTCCGCCCCCAATGTATAGAGATCTTTGTACATAGAGCTCCGCCCCAGTGTATAGAGATCATTGTACATAGAGCTCCTCCCCCAGTGTATAGAGATCATTGTACATAGAGCTCCTCCCCCCAGTGTACAGAGATCATTGTACATAGAGCTCCGCCCCCAATGTATAGAGATCATTGTACATAGAGCTCCGCCCCCAATGTATAGAGATCATTGTACATAGAGCTCCGCCCCCAGTGTATAGAGATCATTGTACATAGAGCTCCTCCCCCAGTGTATAGAGATCATTGTACATAGAGCTCCTCCCCCAGTGTATAGAGATCATTGTACATAGCGCTCCGCCCCCTGTGTATAGAGATCATTGTACATAGAGCTCCTCCCCCAGTGTATAGAGATCATTGTACATAGAGCTCCTCCCCCAGTGTATAGAGATCATTGTACATAGAGCTCCTCCCCCAGTGTATAGAGATCATTGTACATAGAGCTCCTCCCCCAGTGTATAGAGATCATTATACATAGAGCTCCTCCCCCAGTGTATAGAGATCATTGTACATAGAGCTCCTCCCTCAGTGTATAGAGATCATTGTACATAGAGCTCCTCCCCCAGTGTATAGAGATCATTGTACATAGAGCTCCGTCCACAGTGTATAGAGATCATTGTACATAGAGCTCCGCCCCCAGTGTATAGAGATCATTGTACATAGAGCTCCGCCCCCAATGTATAGAGATCATTGTACATAGAGCTCCGCCCCCAATGTATAGAGATCATTGTACATAGAGCTCCGCCCCCAGTGTATAGAGATCATTGTACATAGAGCTCCTCCCCCAGTGTATAGAGATCATTGTACATAGAGCTCCTCCCCAGTGTATAGAGATCATTGTACATAGCGCTCCGCCCCCTGTGTATAGAGATCATTGTACATAGAGCTCCTCCCCCAGTGTATAGAGATCATTGTACATAGAGCTCCTCCCCCAGTGTATAGAGATCATTGTACATAGAGCTCCTCCCCCAGTGTATAGAGATCATTGTACATAGAGCTCCTCCCCCAGTGTATAGAGATCATTATACATAGAGCTCCTCCCCAAGTGTATAGAGATCATTGTACATAGAGCTCCTCCCTCAGTGTATAGAGATCATTGTACATAGAGCTCCTCCCCCAGTGTATAGAGATCATTGTACATAGAGCTCCGTCCACAGTGTATAGAGATCATTGTACATAGAGCTCCGCCCCCAGTGTATAGAGATCATTGTACATAGAGCTCCGCCCCCAGTGTATAGAGATCATTGTACATAGAGCTCCTCCCCCAGTGTATAGAGATCATTGTACATAGCGCTCCGCCCCCTGTGTATAGAGATCATTGTACATAGAGCTCCTCCCCCAGTGTATAGAGATCATTGTACATAGAGCTCCTCCCCCAGTGTATAGAGATCATTGTACATAGAGCTCCTCCCCCAGTGTATAGAGATCATTATACATAGAGCTCCTCCCCAAGTGTATAGAGATCATTGTACATAGAGCTCCTCCCTCAGTGTATAGAGATCATTGTACATAGAGCTCCTCCCCCAGTGTATAGAGATCATTGTACATAGAGCTCCTCCCCCAGTGTATAGAGATCATTGTACATAGAGCTCCGTCCACAGTGTATAGAGATCATTGTACATAGAGCTCCGCCCCCAGTGTATAGAGATCATTGTACATAGAGCTCCGCCCCCAGTGTATAGAGATCATTGTACATAGAGCTCCGCCCCCAATGTATAGAGATCATTGTACATAGAGCTCCGCCCCCAGTGTATAGAGATCATTGTACATAGAGCTCCTCCCCCAGTGTATAGAGATCATTGTACATAGAGCTCCTCTTCCAGTGTATAGAGATCATTGTACATAGCGCTCCGCCCCCTGTGTATAGAGATCATTGTACATAGAGCTCCTCCCCCAGTGTATAGAGATCATTGTACATAGAGCTCCTCCCCCAGTGTATAGAGATCATTGTACATAGAGCTCCTCCCCCAGTGTATAGAGATCATTGTACATAGAGCTCCTCCCCCAGTGTATAGAGATCATTATACATAGAGCTCCTCCCCCAGTGTATAGAGATCATTGTACATAGAGCTCCTCCCTCAGTGTATAGAGATCATTGTACATAGAGCTCCTCCCCCAGTGTATAGAGATCATTGTACATAGAGCTCCGTCCACAGTGTATAGAGATCATTGTACATAGAGCTCCGCCCCCAGTGTATAGAGATCATTGTACATAGAGCTCCGCCCCCAATGTATAGAGATCATTGTACATAGAGCTCCGCCCCCAATGTATAGAGATCATTGTACATAGAGCTCCGCCCCCAGTGTATAGAGATCATTGTACATAGAGCTCCTCCCCCAGTGTATAGAGATCATTGTACATAGAGCTCCTCCCCCAGTGTATAGAGATCATTATACATAGAGCTCCTCCCCCAGTGTATAGAGATCATTGTACACAGAGCTCCTCCCCCAGTGTATAGAGATCATTGTACATAGAGCTCCTCCCCCAGTGTATAGAGATCATTGTACATAGAGCTCCTCCCCCAGTGTATAGAGATCATTGTACATAGAGCTCCTCCCCCAGTGTATAGAGATTATTGTACATAGAGCTCCTCCCCCAGTGTATACAGATCATTGTACATAGAGCTCCGCCCCCAGTGTATAGAGATCATTGTACATAGAGCTCCTCCCCCAGTGTATACAGATCATTGTACATAGAGCTCCTCCCCCGGTGTATAGAGATCATTATACATAGAGCTCCTCCCCCAGTGTATAGAGATCATTGTACATAGAGCTCCTCCCCCAGTGTATAGAGATCATTGTACATAGCGCTCCGTCCCCTGTGTATAGAGATCATTGTACATAGAGGTCCTCCCCCAGTGTATAGAGATCATTGTACATAGAGCTCCTCCCCCAGTGTATAGAGATCATTGTACATAGAGCTCCTCCCCCAGTGTATAGAGATCATTGTACATAGAGCTCCTCCCTCAGTGTATAGAGATCATTGTACATAGAGCTCCTCCCCCAGTGTATAGAGATCATTGTACATAGAGCTCCGTCCACAGTGTATAGAGATCATTGTACATAGAGCTCTCCGCCCCCAATGTATAGAGATCATTGTACATAGAGCTCCTCCCCCAGTGTATAGAGATCATTGTACATAGAGCTCCTCCCCCAGTGTATAGAGATCATTGTACATAGAGCTCCTCCCCCAGTGTATAGAGATCATTGTACATAGAGCTCCTCCCCCAGTGTATAGAGATCATTGTACATAGAGCTCCTCCCCCAGTGTATAGAGATCATTGTACATAGAGCTCCGCCCCCAGTGTATAGAGATCATTGTACATAGAGCTCCTCCCCCAGTGTATAGAGATCATTGTACATAGAGCTCCTCCCCCAGTGTATAGAGATCATTGTACATAGAGCTCCTCCCCCAGTGTATAGAGATCATTGTACATAGAGCTCCTCCCCCAGTGTATAGAGATCATTGTACATAGAGCTCCTCCCCCAGTGTATAGAGATCATTGTACACAGAGCTCCGCCCCAGTGTATAGAGATCATTGTACATAGAGCTCCGTCCACAGTGTATAGAGATCATTGTACATAGAGCTCCGCCCCCAGTGTATAGAGATCATTGTACATAGAGCTCCTCCCCCAGTGTATAGAGATCATTATACATAGAGCTCCTCCCCCAGTGTATCGAGATCATTGTACATAGAGCTCCTCCCCCAGTGTATAGAGATCATTGTACATAGAGCTCTGCCCCCAATGTATAGAGATCTTTGTACATAGAGCTCCGCCCCAGTGTATAGAGATCATTGTACATAGAGCTCCTCCCCCAGTGTACAGAGATCATTGTACATAGAGCTCCGCCCCCAATGTATAGAGATCATTGTACATAGAGCTCCGCCCCCAATGTATAGAGATCATTGTACATAGAGCTCCGCCCCCAGTGTATAGAGATCATTGTACATAGAGCTCCTCCCCCAGTGTATAGAGATCATTGTACATAGAGCTCCTCCCCCAGTGTATAGAGATCATTGTACATAGAGCTCCTCCCCCAGTGTATAGAGATCATTGTACATAGAGCTCCTCCCCCAGTGTATAGAGATCATTGTACATAGAGCTCCTCCCCCAGTGTACAGAGATCATTGTACATAGAGCTCCGCCCCCAATGTATAGAGATCATTGTACATAGAGCTCCGCCCCCAATGTATAGAGATCATTGTACATAGAGCTCCGCCCCCAGTGTATAGAGATCATTGTACATAGAGCTCCTCCCCCAGTGTATAGAGATCATTGTACATAGAGCTCCTCCCCCAGTGTATAGAGATCATTGTACATAGAGCTCCTCCCCCAGTGTATAGAGATCATTGTACATAGAGCTCTGCCCCCAATGTATAGAGATCATTGTACATAGAGCTCTGCCCCCAATGTATAGAGATCTTTGTACATAGAGCTCCGCCCCAGTGTATAGAGATCATTGTACATAGAGCTCCTCCCCCAGTGTATAGAGATCATTGTACATAGAGCTCCTCCCCCCAGTGTACAGAGATCATTGTACATAGAGCTCCGCCCCCAATGTATAGAGATCATTGTACATAGAGCTCCGCCCCCAATGTATAGAGATCATTGTACATAGAGCTCCGCCCCCAGTGTATAGAGATCATTGTACATAGAGCTCCTCCCCCAGTGTATAGAGATCATTGTACATAGAGCTCCTCCCCCAGTGTATAGAGATCATTGTACATAGCGCTCCGCCCCCTGTGTATAGAGATCATTGTACATAGAGCTCCTCCCCCAGTGTATAGAGATCATTGTACATAGAGCTCCTCCCCCAGTGTATAGAGATCATTGTACATAGAGCTCCTCCCCCAGTGTATAGAGATCATTGTACATAGAGCTCCTCCCCCAGTGTATAGAGATCATTATACATAGAGCTCCTCCCCCAGTGTATAGAGATCATTGTACATAGAGCTCCTCCCTCAGTGTATAGAGATCATTGTACATAGAGCTCCTCCCCCAGTGTATAGAGATCATTGTACATAGAGCTCCGTCCACAGTGTATAGAGATCATTGTACATAGAGCTCCGCCCCCAGTGTATAGAGATCATTGTACATAGAGCTCCGCCCCCAATGTATAGAGATCATTGTACATAGAGCTCCGCCCCCAATGTATAGAGATCATTGTACATAGAGCTCCGCCCCCAGTGTATAGAGATCATTGTACATAGAGCTCCTCCCCCAGTGTATAGAGATCATTGTACATAGAGCTCCTCCCCCAGTGTATAGAGATCATTGTACATAGCGCTCCGCCCCCTGTGTATAGAGATCATTGTACATAGAGCTCCTCCCCCAGTGTATAGAGATCATTGTACATAGAGCTCCTCCCCCAGTGTATAGAGATCATTGTACATAGAGCTCCTCCCCCAGTGTATAGAGATCATTGTACATAGAGCTCCTCCCCCAGTGTATAGAGATCATTATACATAGAGCTCCTCCCCAAGTGTATAGAGATCATTGTACATAGAGCTCCTCCCTCAGTGTATAGAGATCATTGTACATAGAGCTCCTCCCCCAGTGTATAGAGATCATTGTACATAGAGCTCCGTCCACAGTGTATAGAGATCATTGTACATAGAGCTCCGCCCCCAGTGTATAGAGATCATTGTACATAGAGCTCCGCCCCCAGTGTATAGAGATCATTGTACATAGAGCTCCTCCCCCAGTGTATAGAGATCATTGTACATAGCGCTCCGCCCCCTGTGTATAGAGATCATTGTACATAGAGCTCCTCCCCCAGTGTATAGAGATCATTGTACATAGAGCTCCTCCCCCAGTGTATAGAGATCATTGTACATAGAGCTCCTCCCCCAGTGTATAGAGATCATTGTACATAGAGCTCCTCCCCCAGTGTATAGAGATCATTATACATAGAGCTCCTCCCCAAGTGTATAGAGATCATTGTACATAGAGCTCCTCCCTCAGTGTATAGAGATCATTGTACATAGAGCTCCTCCCCCAGTGTATAGAGATCATTGTACATAGAGCTCCTCCCCCAGTGTATAGAGATCATTGTACATAGAGCTCCGTCCACAGTGTATAGAGATCATTGTACATAGAGCTCCGCCCCCAGTGTATAGAGATCATTGTACATAGAGCTCCGCCCCCAGTGTATAGAGATCATTGTACATAGAGCTCCGCCCCCAATGTATAGAGATCATTGTACATAGAGCTCCGCCCCCAGTGTATAGAGATCATTGTACATAGAGCTCCTCCCCCAGTGTATAGAGATCATTGTACATAGAGCTCCTCCCCCAGTGTATAGAGATCATTGTACATAGCGCTCCACCCCCTGTGTATAGAGATCATTGTACATAGAGCTCCTCCCCCAGTGTATAGAGATCATTGTACATAGAGCTCCTCCCCCAGTGTATAGAGATCATTGTACATAGAGCTCCTCCCCCAGTGTATAGAGATCATTGTACATAGAGCTCCTCCCCCAGTGTATAGAGATCATTATACATAGAGCTCCTCCCCCAGTGTATAGAGATCATTGTACATAGAGCTCCTCCCTCAGTGTATAGAGATCATTGTACATAGAGCTCCTCCCCCAGTGTATAGAGATCATTGTACATAGAGCTCCGTCCACAGTGTATAGAGATCATTGTACATAGAGCTCCGCCCCCAGTGTATAGAGATCATTGTACATAGAGCTCCGCCCCCAATGTATAGAGATCATTGTACATAGAGCTCCGCCCCCAATGTATAGAGATCATTGTACATAGAGCTCCGCCCCCAGTGTATAGAGATCATTGTACATAGAGCTCCTCCCCCAGTGTATAGAGATCATTGTACATAGAGCTCCTCCCCCAGTGTATAGAGATCATTGTACATAGCGCTCCGCCCCCTGTGTATAGAGATCATTGTACATAGAGCTCCTCCCCCAGTGTATAGAGATCATTGTACATAGAGCTCCTCCCCCAGTGTATAGAGATCATTATACATAGAGCTCCTCCCCAAGTGTATAGAGATCATTGTACATAGAGCTCCTCCCTCAGTGTATAGAGATCATTGTACATAGAGCTCCTCCCCCAGTGTATAGAGATCATTGTACATAGAGCTCCGTCCACAGTGTATAGAGATCATTGTACATAGTGCTCCGCCCCCAGTGTATAGAGATCATTGTACATAGAGCTCCGCCCCCAGTGTATAGAGATCATTGTACATAGAGCTCCGCCCCCAGTGTATAGAGATCATTGTACATAGAGCTCCGTCCCCAGTGTATAGAGATCATTGTACATAGAGCTCCGCCCCCAGTGTATAGAGATCATTGTACATAGAGCTCCTCCCCCAGTGTATAGAGATCATTGTACATAGAGCTCCGCCCCCAGTGTATAGAGATCATTGTACATAGAGCTCCGCCCCCAGTGTATAGAGATCATTGTACATAGAGCTCCTCCCCCAGTGTATAGAGATCATTGTACATAGAGCTCCGCCCCCAGTGTATAGAGATCATAGTACATAGAGCTCCGCCCCCAGTGTATAGAGATCATTGTACATAGAGCTCCTCCCCCAGTGTATAGAGATCATTGTACACAGAGCTCCTCCCCCAGTGTATAGAGATCATTGTACATAGAGCTCCTCCCCCAGTGTATAGAGATCATTGTACATAGAGCTCCTCCCCCAGTGTATAGAGATCATTGTACACAGAGCTCCGCCCCCAGTGTATAGAGATCATTGTACATAGAGCTCCGTCCACAGTGTATAGAGATCATTGTACATAGAGCTCCGCCCCCAGTGTATAGAGATCATTGTACATAGAGCTCTGCCCCCAGTGTATAGAGATCATAGTACATAGAGCTCCGCCCCCAGTGTATAGAGATCATTGTACATAGAGCTCCTACCCCAGTGTATAGAGATCATTGTACACAGAGCTCCTCCCCCAGTGTATAGAGATCATTGTACATAGAGCTCCTCCCCCAGTGTATAGAGATCATTGTACATAGAGCTCCTCCCCCAGTGTATAGAGATCATTGTACACAGAGCTCCGCCCCCAGTGTATAGAGATCATTGTACATAGAGCTCCGCCCCCAGTGTATAGAGATCATTGTACATAGAGCTCCTCCCCCAGTGTATAGAGATCATTGTACATAGAGCTCCTCCCCCAGTGTATAGAGATCATTGTACATAGAGCTCCTCCCCCAGTGTATAGAGATCATTGTACATAGAGCTCCTCCCCCAGTGTATAGAGATCATTGTACATAGAGCTCCTCCCCCAGTGTATAGAGATCATTATACATAGAGCTCCGTCCCCTGTGTATAGAGATCATTGTACATAGAGCTCCGCCCCCAGTGTATAGAGATCATTGTACATAGAGCTCCTCCCTCAGTGTATAGAGATCATTGTACATAGAGCTCCTCCCCCAGTGTATAGAGATCATTGTACATAGAGCTCCGTCCACAGTGTATAGAGATCATTGTACATAGAGCTCCGCCCCCAGTGTATAGAGATCATTGTACATAGAGCTCCTCCCTCAGTGTATAGAGATCATTGTACATAGAGCTCCTCCCCCAGTGTATAGAGATCATTGTACATAGAGCTCCTCCCTCAGTGTATAGAGATCATTGTACATAGAGCTCCTCCCCCAGTGTATAGAGATCATTGTACATAGAGCTCCGTCCACAGTGTATAGAGATCATTGTACATAGAGCTCCGCCCCCAGTGTATAGAGATCATTGTACATAGAGCTCCTCCCCCAGTGTATAGAGATCATTGTACATAGAGCTCCGTCCCCAGTGTATAGAGATCATTGTACATAGAGCTCCTCCCCCAGTGTATAGAGATCATTGTACATAGAGCTCCGCCCCCAGTGTATAGAGATCATTGTACATAGAGCTCCTCCCCCAGTGTATAGAGATCATTGTACATAGAGCTCCTCCCCCAGTGTATAGAGATCATTGTACATAGAGCTCCTCCCCCAGTGTATAGAGATCATTGTACATAGCGCTCCGCCCCCTGTGTATAGAGATCATTGTACATAGAGCTCCTCCCCCAGTGTATAGAGATCATTGTACATAGAGCTCCTCCCCCAGTGTATAGAGATCATTGTACATAGAGCTCCTCCCCCAGTGTATAGAGATCATTGTACATAGAGCTCCTCCCCCAGTGTATAGAGATCATTATACATAGAGCTCCTCCCCCAGTGTATAGAGATCATTGTACATAGAGCTCCTCCCTCAGTGTATAGAGATCATTGTACATAGAGCTCCTCCCCCAGTGTATAGAGATCATTGTACATAGAGCTCCGCCCCCAATGTATAGAGATCATTGTACATAGAGCTCCGCCCCCAATGTATAGAGATCATTGTACATAGAGCTCCTCCCCCAGTGTATAGAGATCATTGTACATAGAGCTCCTCCCCCAGTGTATAGAGATCATTGTACATAGAGCTCCTCCCCCAGTGTATAGAGATCATTGTACATAGAGCTCCGCCCCCAGTGTATAGAGATCATTGTACATAGAGCTCCTCCCCCAGTGTATAGAGATCATTGTACATAGAGCTCCGCCCCCAGTGTATAGAGATCATTGTACATAGAGCTCCGCCCCCAGTGTATAGAGATCATTGTACATAGAGCTCCGCCCCCAGTGTATAGAGATCATTGTACACAGAGCTCCTCACCAGTGTATAGAGATCATTGTACATAGAGCTCCTCCCCCAGTGTATAGAGATCATTGTACATAGAGCTCCTCCCCCAGTGTATAGAGATCATTGTACACAGAGCTCCGCCCCCAGTGTATAGAGATCATTGTACATAGAGCTCCGTCCACAGTGTATAGAGATCATTGTACATAGAGCTCCTCCCCCAGTGTATAGAGATCATTGTACATAGAGCTCCGCCCCCAGTGTATAGAGATCATTGTACATAGAGCTCTGCCCCCAGTGTATAGAGATCATTGTACATAGAGCTCCGTCCACAGTGTATAGAGATCATTGTACATAGAGCTCCTCCCCCAGTGTATAGAGATCATTGTACATAGAGCTCCGCCCCCAGTGTATAGAGATCATTGTACATAGAGCTCCTCCCCCAGTGTATAGAGATCATTGTACATAGAGCTCCTCCCCCAGTGTATAGAGATCATTGTACATAGAGCTCCTCCCCCAGTGTATACAGATCATTGTACATAGAGCTCCGCCCCCAGTGTATAGAGATCATTGTACATAGAGCTCCTCCCCCAGTGTATAGAGATCATTATACATAGAGCTCCTCCCCCAGTGTATAGAGATCATTGTACATAGAGCTCCTCCCCCAGTGTATAGAGATCATTGTACATAGAGCTCCTCCCCCAGTGTATAGAGATCATTGTACATAGAGCTCCTCCCCCAGTGTATAGAGATCATTGTACATAGAGCTCTGCCCCCAATGTATAGAGATCTTTGTACATAGAGCTCCGCCCCAGTGTATAGAGATCATTGTACATAGAGCTCCTCCCCCAGTGTACAGAGATCATTGTACATAGAGCTCCGCCCCCAATGTATAGAGATCATTGTACATAGAGCTCCGCCCCCAATGTATAGAGATCATTGGACATAGAGCTCCGCCCCCAGTGTATAGAGATCATTGTACATAGAGCTCCTCCCCCAGTGTATAGAGATCATTGTACATAGAGCTCCTCCCCCAGTGTATAGAGATCATTGTACATAGAGCTCTGCCCCCAATGTATAGAGATCTTTGTACATAGAGCTCCGCCCCAGTGTATAGAGATCATTGTACATAGAGCTCCTCCCCCAGTGTATAGAGATCATTGTACATAGAGCTCCTCCCCCAGTGTATAGAGATCATTGTACATAGAGCTCTGCCCCCAATGTATAGAGATCTTTGTACATAGAGCTCCGCCCCAGTGTATAGAGATCATTGTACATAGAGCTCCTCCCCCAGTGTATAGAGATCATTGTACATAGAGCTCCTCCCCCAGTGTACAGAGATCATTGTACATAGAGCTCCGCCCCCAATGTATAGAGATCATTGTACATAGAGCTCCGCCCCCAATGTATAGAGATCATTGTACATAGAGCTCCGCCCCCAGTGTATAGAGATCATTGTACATAGAGCTCCTCCCCCAGTGTATAGAGATCATTGTACATAGAGCTCCTCCCCCAGTGTATAGAGATCATTGTACATAGCGCTCCGCCCCCTGTGTATAGAGATCATTGTACATAGAGCTCCTCCCCCAGTGTATAGAGATCATTGTACATAGAGCTCCTCCCCCAGTGTATAGAGATCATTGTACATAGAGCTCCTCCCCCAGTGTATAGAGATCATTGTACATAGAGCTCCTCCCCCAGTGTATAGAGATCATTATACATAGAGCTCCTCCCCCAGTGTATAGAGATCATTGTACATAGAGCTCCTCCCTCAGTGTATAGAGATCATTGTACATAGAGCTCCTCCCCCAGTGTATAGAGATCATTGTACATAGAGCTCCGTCCACAGTGTATAGAGATCATTGTACATAGAGCTCCTCCCCCAGTGTATAGAGATCATTGTACATAGAGCTCCGTCCACAGTGTATAGAGATCATTGTACATAGAGCTCCGCCCCCAGTGTATAGAGATCATTGTACATAGAGCTCCGCCCCCAGTGTATAGAGATCATTGTACATAGAGCTCCGCCCCCAATGTATAGAGATCATTGTACATAGAGCTCCGCCCCCAGTGTATAGAGATCATTGTACATAGAGCTCCTCCCCCAGTGTATAGAGATCATTGTACATAGAGCTCCGCCCCCAGTGTATAGAGATCATTGTACATAGAGCTCCGCCCCCAGTGTATAGAGATCATTGTACATAGAGCTCCTCCCCAGTGTATAGAGATCATTGTACATAGAGCTCCGCCCCCAGTGTATAGAGATCATAGTACATAGACCTCCGCCCCCAGTGTATAGAGATCATTGTACATAGAGCTCCTCCCCCAGTGTATAGAGATCATTGTACACAGAGCTCCTCCCCCAGTGTATAGAGATCATAGTACATAGACCTCCGCCCCCAGTGTATAGAGATCATTGTACATAGAGCTCCTCCCCCAGTGTATAGAGATCATTGTACACAGAGCTCCTCCCCCAGTGTATAGAGATCATTGTACATAGAGCTCCTCCCCCAGTGTATAGAGATCATTGTACATAGAGCTCCTCCCCCAGTGTATAGAGATCATTGTACACAGAGCTCCGCCCCCAGTGTATAGAGATCATTGTACATAGAGCTCCGTCCACAGTGTATAGAGATCATTGTACATAGAGCTCCGCCCCCAGTGTATAGAGATCATTGTACATAGAGCTCTGCCCCCAGTGTATAGAGATCATAGTACATAGAGCTCCGCCCCCAGTGTATAGAGATCATTGTACATAGAGCTCCTCCCCCAGTGTATAGAGATCATTGTACACAGAGCTCCTCCCCCAGTGTATAGAGATCATTGTACATAGAGCTCCTCCCCCAGTGTATAGAGATCATTGTACATAGAGCTCCTCCCCCAGTGTATAGAGATCATTGTACACAGAGCTCCGCCCCCAGTGTATAGAGATCATTGTACATAGAGCTCCGCCCCCAGTGTATAGAGATCATTGTACATAGAGCTCCTCCCCCAGTGTATAGAGATCATTGTACATAGAGCTCCTCCCCCAGTGTATAGAGATCATTGTACATAGAGCTCCTCCCCCAGTGTATAGAGATCATTGTACATAGAGCTCCTCCCCCAGTGTATAGAGATCATTGTACATAGAGCTCCTCCCCCAGTGTATAGAGATCATTATACATAGAGCTCCTCCCCCAGTGTATAGAGATCATTGTACATAGAGCTCCTCCCTCAGTGTATAGAGATCATTGTACATAGAGCTCCTCCCCCAGTGTATAGAGATCATTGTACATAGAGCTCCGTCCACAGTGTATAGAGATCATTGTACATAGAGCTCCGCCCCCAGTGTATAGAGATCATTGTACATAGAGCTCCTCCCCCAGTGTATAGAGATCATTGTACATAGAGCTCCGTCCCCAGTGTATAGAGATCATTGTACATAGAGCTCCTCCCCCAGTGTATAGAGATCATTGTACATAGAGCTCCGCCCCCAGTGTATAGAGATCATTGTACATAGAGCTCCTCCCCCAGTGTATAGAGATCATTGTACATAGAGCTCCTCCCCCAGTGTATAGAGATCATTGTACATAGAGCTCCTCCCCCAGTGTATAGAGATCATTGTACATAGAGCTCCGCCCCCAGTGTATAGAGATCATTGTACATAGAGCTCCTCCCCCAGTGTATAGAGATCATTGTACATAGAGCTCCGCCCCCAGTGTATAGAGATCATTGTACATAGAGCTCCGCCCCCAGTGTATAGAGATCATTGTACATAGAGCTCCGCCCCCAGTGTATAGAGATCATTGTACACAGAGCTCCTCCCCAGTGTATAGAGATCATTGTACATAGAGCTCCGCCCCCAGTGTATAGAGATCATTGTACATAGAGCTCCCCCCCCCAGTGTATAGAGATCATTGTACATAGAGCTCCGTCCACAGTGTATAGAGATCATTGTACATAGAGCTCCTCCCCCAGTGTATAGAGATCATTGTACACAGAGCTCCGCCCCCAGTGTATAGAGATCATTGTACATAGAGCTCCTTCCCCAGTGTATAGAGATCATTGTACATAGAGCTCCGCCCCCAGTGTATAGAGATCATTGTACATAGAGCTCTGCCCCCAGTGTATAGAGATCATTGTACATAGAGCTCCGTCCACAGTGTATAGAGATCATTGTACATAGAGCTCCTCCCCCAGTGTATAGAGATCATTGTACATAGAGCGCCGCCCCCAGTGTATAGAGATCATTGTACATAGAGCTCCTCCCCCAGTGTATAGAGATCATTGTACATAGAGCTCCTCCCCCAGTGTATAGAGATCATTGTACATAGAGCTCCTCCCCCAGTGTATAGAGATCATTGTACATAGAGCTCCTCCCCCAGTGTATACAGATCATTGTACATAGAGCTCCTCCCCCAGTGTATACAGATCATTGTACATAGAGCTCCGCCCCCAGTGTATAGAGATCATTGTACATAGAGCTCCTCCCCCAGTGTATAGAGATCATTGTACATAGAGCTCCGTCCACAGTGTATAGAGATCATTGTACATAGAGCTCTGCCCCCAATGTATAGAGATCTTTGTACATAGAGCTCCGCCCCAGTGTATAGAGATCATTGTACATAGAGCTCCTCCCCCAGTGTACAGAGATCATTGTACATAGAGCTCCGCCCCCAATGTATAGAGATCATTGTACATAGAGCTCCGCCCCCAGTGTATAGAGATCATTGTACATAGAGCTCCGCCTCCAGTGTATAGAGATCATTGTACATAGAGCTCCGCCCCCAATGTATAGAGATCATTGTACATAGAGCTCTGCCCCCAGTGTATAGAGATCATTGTACATAGAGCTCCGCCCCAATGTATAGAGATCATTGTACATAGAGCTCCGCCCCTAGTGTATAGAGATCATTGTACATAGAGCTCCTCCCCCAATGTATAGAGATCATTGTACATAGAGCTCCTCCCCCAGTGTATAGAGATCATTGTACATAGAGCTCCTCCCCCAGTGTATAGAGATCATTATACATAGAGCTCCTCCCACAGTGTATAGAGATCATTGTACATAGAGCTCCGCCCCCAGTGTATAGAGATCATTGTACATAGAGCTCCGCCCCCAGTGTATAGAGATCATTGTACATAGAGCTCCGTCCCCCAGTGTATAGAGATCATTGTACATAGAGCTCCGCCCCCAGTGTATAGAGATCATTATACATAGAGCTCCGCCCCCAGTGTATAGAGATCATTGTACATCGAGCTCCGCCCCCAGTGTATAGAGATCATTGTACATAGAGCTCCCTCCCCCAGTTTATAGAGATCATTGTACATAGAGCTCCGTCCCCAGTGTATAGAGATCATTGTACATAGAGCTCCTCCCCCAGTGTATAGAGATCATTATACATAGAGCTCCTCCCCCAGTGTATAGAGATCATTGTACATAGAGCTCCTCCCCCAGTGTATAGAGATCATTGTACATAGAGCTCCGTCCCCAGTGTATAGAGATCATTGTACATAGAGCTCCGCCCCCAATGTATAGAGATCATTGTACATAGAGCTCCGTCCCCAGTGTATAGAGATCATTGTACATAGAGCTCCGCCCCCAGTGTATAGAGATCATTGAACATAGAGCTCGGCCCCCAGTGTATAGAGATCATTGTACATAGAGCTCCTCCCCCAGTGTATAGAGATCATTGTACATAGAGCTCCTCCCCCAGTGTATAGAGATCATTGTACACAGAGCTCCGCCCCCAGTGTATAGAGATCATTGTACATAGAGCTCCGCCCCCAGTGTATAGAGATCATTGTACATAGAGCTCCTCCCCCAGTGTATAGAGATCATTGTACATAGAGCTCCGCCCCCAGTGTATAGAGATCATTGTACATAGAGCTCCGCCCCCAGTGTATAGAGATCATTGTACATAGAGCTCCGCCCCCTGTGTATAGAGATCATTGTACATAGAGCTCCGCCCCCAGTGTATAGAGATCATTGTACATAGCGCTCCTCCCCCAGTGTATAGAGATCATAGTACATAGAGCTCCTCCCCCAGTGTATAGAGATCATTGTATATAGAGCTCCTCCCCCAGTGTATAGAGATCATTGTACATAGAGCTCCTCCCTCAGTGTATAGAGATCTTTGTACATAGAGCTCCGCCCCAGTGTATAGAGATCATTGTACATAGAGCTCCGCCCCCAGTGTATAGAGATCATTGTACATAGAGCTCCTCCCCCAGTGTATAGAGATCATTGTACATAGAGCTCCTCCCCCAGTGTATAGAGATCATTGTACATAGAGCTCCTCCTCCAGTGTATAGAGATCATTGTACATAGAGCTCCGTCCCCAGTGTATAGAGATCATTGTACATAGAGCTCCTCCCCCAGTGTATAGAGATCATTGTACACAGAGCTCCGCCCCCAGTGTATAGAGATCATTGTACATAGAGCTCCTCCCCCAGTGTATAGAGATCATTGTACATAGAGCTCCTCCCCCAGTGTATAGAGATCATTGTACATAGAGCTCCTCCTCCAGTGTATAGAGATCATTGTACATAGAGCTCCGTCCCCAGTGTATAGAGATCATTGTACATAGAGCTCCGCCCCCAGTGTATAGAGATCATTGTACACAGAGCTCCGCCCCCAGTGTATAGAGATCATTGTACATAGAGCTCCTCCCCCAGTGTATAGAGATCATTGTACATAGAGCTCCGCCCCCAGTGTATAGAGATCATTGTACATAGAGCTCGGCCCCCAGTGTATAGAGATCATTGTACATAGAGCTCCGTCCCAGTGTATAGAGATCATTGTACATAGAGCTCCTCCCCCAGTGTATAGAGATCATTGTACATAGAGCTCCGTCCCCCAGTGTATAGAGATCATTGTACATAGAGCTCCGCCCCCAGTGTATAGAGATCATTGTACATAGAGCTCCGCCCCCAGTGTATAGAGATCATTGTACATAGAGCTCCTCCCCCAGTGTATAGAGATCATTGTACATAGAGCTCCGCCCCCAGTGTATAGAGATCATAGTACATAGAGCTCCGCCCCCAGTGTATAGAGATCACTGTACATAGAGCTCCTCCCCCAGTGTATAGAGATCATTGTACACAGAGCTCCTCCCCCAGTGTATAGAGATCATTGTACATAGAGCTCCTCCCCCAGTGTATAGAGATCATTGTACATAGAGCTCCGCCCCCAATGTATAGAGATCATTGTACATGGAGCTCCCCCCCCAGTGTATAGCGAACATTGTACACAGAGCTCCGCCCCCAGTGTATAGAGATCATTGTACATAGAGCTCCGTCCACAGTGTATAGAGATCATTGTACATAGAGCTCCGCCCCCAGTGTATAGAGATCATTGTACATAGAGCTCTGCCCCCAGTGTATAGAGATCATTGTACATAGAGCTCCGTCCACAGTGTATAGAGATCATTGTACATAGAGCTCCTCCCCCAGTGTATAGAGATCATTGTACATAGAGCTCCGCCCCCAGTGTATAGAGATCATTGTACATAGAGCTCCTCCCCCAGTGTATAGAGATCATTGTACATAGAGCTCCTCCCCCAGTGTATAGAGATCATTGTACATAGAGCTTCCTCCCCCAGTGTATACAGATCATTGTACATAGAGCTCCGCCCCCAGTGTATAGAGATCATTGTACATAGAGCTCCTCCCCCAGTGTATAGAGATCATTATACATAGAGCTCCTCCCCCAGTGTATAGAGATCATTGTACATAGAGCTCCTCCCCCAGTGTATAGAGATCATTGTACATAGAGCTCTGCCCCCAATGTATAGAGATCTTTGTACATAGAGCTCCTCCCCCAGTGTATAGAGATCATTATACATAGAGCTCCTCCCCCAGTGTATAGAGATCATTGTACATAGAGCTCCTCCCCCAGTGTATAGAGATCATTGTACATAGAGCTCTGCCCCCAATGTATAGAGATCTTTGTACACAGAGCTCCTCCCCCAGTGTATAGAGATCATTGTACATAGAGCTCCTCCCCAATGTATAGAGATCTTTGTACATAGAGCTCCGCCCCAGTGTATAGAGATCATTGTACATAGAGCTCCTCCCCCAGTGTACAGAGATCATTGTACATAGAGCTCCGCCCCCAATGTATAGAGATCATTGTACATAGAGCTCCGCCCCCAGTGTATAGAGATCATTGTACATAGAGCTCCGCCTCCAGTGTATAGAGATCATTGTACATAGAGCTCCGCCCCCAATGTATAGAGATCATTGTACATAGAGCTCTGCCCCCAGTGTATAGAGATCATTGTACATAGAGCTCCGCCCCCAATGTATAGAGATCATTGTACATAGAGCTCCGCCCCTAGTGTATAGAGATCATTGTACATAGAGCTCCTCCCCCAATGTATAGAGATCATTGTACAAAGAGCTCCTCCCCCAGTGTATAGAGATCATTGTACATAGAGCTCCTCCCCCAGTGTATAGAGATCATTATACATAGAGCTCCTCCCACAGTGTATAGAGATCATTGTACATAGAGCTCCGCCCCCAGTGTATAGAGATCATTGTACATAGAGCTCCGCCCCCAGTGTATAGAGATCATTGTACATAGAGCTCCTCCCCCAGTGTATAGAGATCATTGTACATAGAGCTCCGCCCCCAGTGTATAGAGATCATTGTACATAGAGCTCCGCCCCCAGTGTATAGAGATCATTGTACATCGAGCTCCGCCCCCAGTGTATAGAGATCATTGTACACAGAGCTCCGCCCCCAGTGTATAGAGATCATTGTACATAGAGCTCGGCCCCCAGTGTATAGAGATCATTGTACATAGAGCTCCTCCCCCAGTGTATAGAGATCATTGTACATAGAGCTCCGTCCCCAGTGTATAGAGATCATTGTACATAGAGCTCCGCCCCCAGTGTATAGAGATCATTGTACATAGAGCTCCGTCCCCAGTGTATAGAGATCATTGTACATAGAGCTCCGCCCCCAGTGTATAGAGATCATTGAACATAGAGCTCGGCCCCCAGTGTATAGAGATCATTGTACATAGAGCTCCTCCCCCAGTGTATAGAGATCATTGTACATAGAGCTCCTCCCCCAGTGTATAGAGATCATTGTACACAGAGCTCCGTCCCCAGTGTATAGAGATCATTGTACATAGAGCTCCGCCCCCAGTGTATAGAGATCATTGAACATAGAGCTCGGCCCCCAGTGTATAGAGATCATTGTACATAGAGCTCCTCCCCCAGTGTATAGAGATCATTGTACATAGAGCTCCTCCCCCAGTGTATAGAGATCATTGTACACAGAGCTCCGCCCCCAGTGTATAGAGATCATTGTACATAGAGCTCCGTCCCCAGTGTATAGAGATCATTGTACATAGAGCTCCTCCCCCAGTGTATAGAGATCATTATACATAGAGCTCCGTCCCCCAGTGTATAGAGATCATTGTACATAGAGCTCCTCCCCCAGTGTATAGAGATCATTGTACACAGAGCTCCGCCCCCAGTGTATAGAGATCATTGTACATAGAGCTCCTCCCCCAGTGTATAGAGATCATTGTACATAGAGCTCCTCCCCCAGTGTATAGAGATCATTGTACACAGAGCTCCTCCCCCAGTGTATAGAGATCATTGTACATAGAGCTCCTCCCCCAGTGTATAGAGATCATTGTACACAGAGCTCCGCCCCCAGTGTATAGAGATCATTGTACATAGAGCTCCTCCCCCAGTGTATAGAGATCATTGTACATAGAGCTCCGCCCCCAGTGTATAGAGATCATTGTACATAGAGCTCGGCCCCCAGTGTATAGAGATCATTGTACATAGAGCTCCGCCCCCAGTGTATAGAGATCATTGTACATAGAGCTCCTCCCCCAGTGTATAGAGATCATTGTACATAGAGCTCCGTCCCCCAGTGTATAGAGATCATTGTACATAGAGCTCCGCCCCCAGTGTATAGAGATCATTGTACATAGAGCTCCGCCCCCAGTGTATAGAGATCATTGTACATAGAGCTCCGCCCCCAGTGTATAGAGATCATTGTACATAGAGCTCCGTCCCCCAGTGTATAGAGATCATTGTACATAGAGCTCCGCCCCCAGTGTATAGAGATCATTGTACATCGAGCTCCGCCCCCAGTGTATAGAGATCATTGTACATAGAGCTCCCTCCCCCAGTGTATAGAGATCATTGTACATAGAGCTCCTCCCCCAGTGTATAGAGATCATTGTACACAGAGCTCCTCCCCCAGTGTATAGAGATCATTGTACATAGAGCTCCGCCCCCAGTGTATAGAGATCATTGTACACAGAGCTCCGCCCCCAGTGTATAGAGATCATTGTACATAGAGCTCCTCCCCCAGTGTATAGAGATCATTGTACATAGAGCTCCGCCCCCAGTGTATAGAGATCATTGTACATAGAGCTCGGCCCCCAGTGTATAGAGATCATTGTACATAGAGCTCCTCCCCCAGTGTATAGAGATCATTGTACATAGAGCTCCGCCCCCAGTGTATAGAGATCATTGTACATAGAGCTCGGCCCCCAGTGTATAGAGATCATTGTACATAGAGCTCCGTCCCAGTGTATAGAGATCATTGTACATAGAGCTCCTCCCCCAGTGTATAGAGATCATTGTACATAGAGCTCCTCCCCCAGTGTATAGAGATCATTGTACATAGAGCTCCTCCCCCAGTGTATAGAGATCATTGTACATAGAGCTCGGCCCCCAGTGTATAGAGATCATTGTACATAGAGCTCCTCCCCCAGTGTATAGAGATCATTGTACATAGAGCTCCGCCCCCAATGTATAGAGATCATTGTACATAGAGCTCCGTCCACAGTGTATAGAGATCATTGTACATAGAGCTCCTCCCCCAGTGTATAGAGATCATTATACATAGAGCTCCTCCCCCAGTGTATAGAGATCATTGTACATAGAGCTCCTCCCCCAGTGTATAGAGATCATTGTACATAGAGCTCCGTCCCCAGTGTATAGAGATCATTGTACATAGAGCTCCGCCCCCAATGTATAGAGATCATTGTACATAGAGCTCCGCCCCCAATGTATAGAGATCATTGTACATAGAGCTCCGTCCCCAGTGTATAGAGATCATTGTACATAGAGCTCCGCCCCCAATGTATAGAGATCATTGTACATAGAGCTCCGCCCCCAATGTATAGAGATCATTTGGGGGCCCCTCGCTGACATGAACCTAGGCAGTAGCGCAGTACTGATGTCACCGGTCTGTCCTGGAAGACGATTGGCCGTTGATAAAACTGCTTTGTATGTAAAGAAGAACTCCGGATGCTGCTGGAAATGACTCCGCAGAATAATCGTACCCCCCCCTCCGACAACCACCGACAACCAGAACAATCGTACCCCCCTCGACAACCAGAACAATCGTACCCCCCCCGACAACCACCGACAACCAGAACAATCGTACCCCCCCCCCCGACAACCACCGACAACCAGAACAATCGTACTCCCCCCGACAACCAGAACAATCGTACCCCCCCCCGACAACCACCGACAACCAGAACAATCTTACCCCCCCCCGACAACCAGAACAATCGTACCCCCCCCCGACAACCACCGACAACCAGAACAATCGTACCCCCCCTGACAACCACCGACAACCAGAACAATCGTACCCCCCCCAACAACCAGAACAATCGTACCCCCCCCCGACAACCACCGACAACCAGAACAATCGTACCCCCCCCCTGACAACCACCGACAACCAGAACAATCGTACCCCCCCCCGACAACCAGAACAATCATACCCCCCCTCGACAACCACCGACAACCAGAACAATCGTACCCCCCTTCGACAACCGCCGACAACCAGAACAATCGTACCCCCCCGACAACCAGAACAATCGTACCCCCCCTCCCCCGACAACCAGAACAATCATACCCCCCCCCGACAACCACCGACAACCAGAACAATCGTACCCCCCCCCGGCAACCAGAACAATCGTACCCCCCCGACAACCAGAACAATCGTACCCCCCCGACAACCAGAACAATCATACCCCCCCCCGACAACCACCGACAACCAGAACAATCGTTCCCCCCCGACAACCACCAACAACCAGAACAATCGTACCCCCCCCCTGACAACCAGAACAATCATACCCCCCGACAACCACCGACAACCAGAACAATCGTACCCCCCCCGACAACTAGAACAATCATACCCCCCCCCGACAACCACCGACAACCAGAACAATCGTACCCCCCCGACAACCAGAACAATCGTACCCCCCGACAACCACCGACAACCAGAACAATCATACCCCCCCTCGACAACCACCGACAACCAGAACAATCGTACCCCCCCGACAACCACAGACAATCAGAACAATCGTACCCCCGACAACCACAGACAATCAGAACAATCGTACCCCCCGACAACCACCTACAACCAGAACAATCGTACCCCCCCGACAACCACCGACAACCAGAACAATCGTACCCCCCCGACAACCACCAACAACCAGAACAATCGTACCCCCCCGACAACCACCGACAACCAGAACAATCATACACCCCTCGACAACCACCGACAACCAGAACAATCGTACCCCCCCAACAACCACCAACAACCAGAACAATCGTACCCCCCCGACAACCACTGACAACCACAACAATCGTACCCCCCCCGGCAACCACCGACAACCAGAACAATCGTACCCCCCGACAACCACCGACAACCAGAACAATTGTACCCCCCGACTACCAGAACAACCATACCCCCCCGACAACCACCGACAACCAGAACAATCGTACCACCCGACAACCAGAACAATCGTACCCCCCCGACAACCACCGACAACCAGAACAATCGTACCACCCCCCGACAACCAGAACAATCATACCCCCCCGACAACCACCGACAACCAGAACAATCGTACCCCCCCGACCACCAGAACAATCGTACCCCCCCGACAACCACCGACAACCAGAACAATCATACCCCCCCTCGACAACCACCGACAACCAGAACAATCGTACCCCCCGACAACCACCGACAATCAGAACAATCGTACCCCCCCGACAACCACCGACAACCAGAACAATCGTACCCCCCCGACAACCACCGACAACCAGAACAATCATACCCCCCCGACAACCACCGACAACCAGAACAATCGTACCCCCCCCCCGACAACCACCAACAACCAGAACAATCTTACCCCCCCAACAACCAGAACAATCGTACCCCCCCGACAACCACCGACAACCAGAACAATCGTAACCTCCCGACAACCACCGACAACCAGAACAATCGTACCCCCCCCGACAACCACCGACAACCAGAACAATCGTACCCCCCGACAACCACCGACAATCAGAACAATCGTATACCCCCCCCGACAACCACCGACAACCAGAACAATCGTACCCCCCGACAACCACCGACAACCAGAACAATCGTACCACCCCCGACAACCAGAACAATCATACCCCCCCCCCGACAACCACCGACAACCAGAACAAACGTACCCCCCGACAACCACCAACAACCAGAACAATCTTACCCCCCCAACATCCAGAACAATCGTACCCCCCCGACAACCACCGACAACCAGAACAAACGTACCCCCCCGACAACCACCGACAACCAGAACAATCGTACCCCCCCGACAACCACTGACAACCAGAACAATCGTACCCCCCCCGACAACCAGAACAATCGTACCCCCCCCCCGACAACCACCGACAACCAGAACAATCGTACCCCCCCGACAACCACCGACAACCAGAACAATCGTACCCCCCCCCGACAACCAGAACAATCGTACCCCCCCCGAGAACCACTGACAACCAGAACAATCATACCCCCCCGACAACCAGAACCATCATTGTATGATATGTCGTGTCTGGGGGAGATGAAGGGAGGGGGTTCATGTCAGACCCCCCAATCTCCCCCTCCAGTATTTAGTATGAGGATTTACTATGGCAGTTCCCTCTGTGCAGTGCACCATCTAGTGGCTGAATGAGGGAAGTGCAGGCCCAGTCACTTTGCAAGATATCCAGGGATGAGGCGGATTTTCTCCCGCACAAGAGAAGGGTCTCCGCCTTTTCTTAAAGCAGAACTTCACTTTCTCTAGGAACTCTGTGTCTCCCCATCCCCCCATCATCAGGACACAGATAGGAAGGGAGGTCACATTCACTACTTACTTCCTGGTTTCTGGCCTAGGCCAAAATGATGTCATCCATCCCAGTAGTCTTCAGGAGGGGCCCTCCTGTCTGCAAGCCTGAGCTAAGGACAGATGGATTCTAGGAAGTAAATGCCACATGACTCATATGCCCTTACTCATAGAGGTATGGATGGGCGGAGTCAGCTGTAAGGAGGCGGAGACAAAAATCTCCAGAAGCTCCCTCTGTGGGAGGGGAGATAAAGGACCCCTCCCATTCATTTCAATGGGGACACCTCGGTCCGGACTCCTCCCATTCACTTCTATGGGGACACCTCGGTTCGGACAGCTCCTATTCACTTCTATGGGGACACCTCGGTCCGAACCCCTCCCATTCACTTCTACGGGGACACCTTGGTCCGGACTCCTCCCATTCACTTCTATGGGGACACCTCGGTCCGGACTCCTCCGATTCACTTCTATGGGGACACCTCGGTCCGGACTCCTCATTCACTTCTATTGGGACACCTCGGTCCGGACAGCTCCTATTCACTTCTATGGGGACACCTCGGTCCGGACTCCTCCTATTCACTTCTATGGGGACACCTCGGTCCGGACTCCTCCCATTCACTTCTATGGGGACACCTCGGTCCGGACTCCTCCCATTCACTTCTATGGGGACACCTCGGTCCGGACTCCTCCCATTCACTTCTATGGGGACACCTCGGTCCGGACTCTTCTCATTCACTTCTATTGGGACACCTCGGTCCGGACCCCTCCCATTCATTTCTATGGGGACACCTCGGTCCGGACTCCTCCCATTCACTTCTATGGGGACACCTCGGTCCGGACTCCTCCCATTCACTTCTATTGGGACACCTCGGTCCGGACCCCTCCCATTCATCTCTATGGGGACACCTCGGTCCGGACCCCTCCCATTCATTTCTTTGGGGACACCTCGGTCCGAACTCCTCTCATTCACTTCTATTGGGACACCTTGGTCCGGACTCCTCCCATTCACCTCTATGGGGACACCTCGGTCCGGACCCCTCCCATTCATTTCTATGGGGACACCTCGGTCCGGACTCCTCTCATTCACTTCTATTGGGACACCTTGGTCCGGACTCCTCCCATTCACCTCTATGGGGACACCTCGGTCCGGACTCCTCCCATTCACTTCTATTGGGACACCTTGGTCCGGACTCCTCCCATTCACCTCTATGGGGACACCTCGGTCTGGACCCCTCCCATTCACCTCTATGGGGACACCTCGGTCTGGACCCCTCCCATTCATTTCTATGGGGAACCTCGGTCCGGACTCCTCTCATTCACTTCTATTGGGACACCTTGGTCCGGACTCCTCCCATTCACCTCTATGGGGACACCTCGGTCCGGAACCCTCCCATTCATTTCTATGGGGACACCTCGGTCCGGACTACTCCCATTCATTTCTATGGGGACACCTCGGTCCGGACTCTTCTCATTCACTTCTATTGGGACACCTCGGTCCGGACCCCTCCCATTCATTTCTATGGGGACACCTCGGTCCGGACTCCTCCCATTCACTTCTATGGGGACACCTCGGTCCGGACAGCTCCTATTCACTTCTATGGGGACACCTCGGTCCGGACCCCTCCCATTCACTTCTACGGGGACACCTTGGTCCGGACTCCTCCCATTCACTTCTATGGGGACACCTCGGTCCGGACTCCTCCCATTCACTTCTATGGGGACACCTCGGTCCGGACTCCTCTCAATCACTTCTATTGGGACACCTCGGTCCGGACAGCTCCTATTCACTTCTATGGGGACACCTCGGTCCGGACCCTCCCATTCACTTCTATGGGGACACATCGGTCCGGACTCCTCCCATTCACTTCTATGGGGACACCTCGGTCCGGACTCCTCCCATTCACTTCTATGGGGACACCTCGGTCCGGACTCCTCCCATTCACTTCTATGGGGACACCTCGGTCCAGACCCCTCTCATTCATTTCTATGGGGACACCTCGGTCCGGACCCCTCCCATTCATTTCTATGGGGACACCTCGGTCCGGACTCCTCCCATTCACTTCTAT
This sequence comes from Rana muscosa, assembly GCA_029206835.1. NCBI lineage: Eukaryota > Metazoa > Chordata > Amphibia > Anura > Ranidae > Rana > Rana muscosa. Next base: position 353,532,070 of record CM055125.1, on the reverse strand, counting down.
GGGGACACCTCGGTCCGGACCCCTTCCATTCATTTCTATGGGGACACCTCGGTCCGGACCCCTCCCATTCATTTCTATTGGGACACCTCGGTCCGGACTCCTCCCATTCAGTTCTATGGGGACACCTCGGTCCGGACCCCGCCCATTCATTTCTATGGGGACACCTCGGTCCGGACTCCTCCCATTCACTTCTATGGGGACACCTCGGTCCGGACTCCTCCCATTCACTTCTATTGGGACACCTCGGTCCGGACCCTCCCATTCACCTCTATGGGGACACCTCGGTCCGGACCCCTCCCATTCATTTCTTTCGGGACACCTCGGTCCGGACTCCTCTCATTCACTTCTATTGGGACACCTTGGTCCGGACTCCTCCCATTCACCTCTATGGGGACACCTCGGTCCGGACCCCTCCCATTCATTTCTATGGGGACACCTCGGTCCGGACTCCTCTCATTCACTTCTATTGGGACACCTTGGTCCGGACTCCTCCCATTCACCTCTATGGGGACACCTCGGTCCGGACTCCTCCCATTCACTTCTATTGGGACACCTTGGTCCGGACTCCTCCCATTCACCTCTATGGGGACACCTCGGTCTGGACCCCTACCATTCACCTCTATGGGGACACCTCGGTCTGGACCCCTCCCATTCCTTTCTATGGGGACACCTCGGTCCGGACACCTCCCATTCACTTCTATGGGGACACCTCGGTCCGGACTCCTCTCATTCACTTCTATTGGGACACCTCGGTCCGGACACCTCCCATTCACTTCTATGGGGACACCTCGGTCCGGACTCCTCTCATTCACTTCTATGGGGACACCTTGGTCCGGACTACTCCCATTCATTTCTATGGGGACACCTCGGTCCGGACTACTCCCATTCACTTCTATGGGGACACCTCGGTCCGGACTCCTCTCATTTACTTCTATTGGGACACCTCGGTCCGGACTCCTCCCATTCACCTCTATGGGGACACCTCGGTCCGAAACCCTCCCATTCACTTCTATTGGGGACACCTTGGTCCGGACTACCCCCATTCATTTCTATGGGGACACCTCGGTCCGGACTCCTCTCATTCACTTCTATGGGGACACCTCGGTCCGGACTCCTCTCATTCACTTCTATGGGGACACCTCAGTCCGGACCCCTCCCATTCATTTCTATTGGGGACACCTCGGTCCGGACTCCTTCCATTCACTTCTATGGGGACACCTCGGTCCGGACTAATCCCATTCATTTCTATGGGGACACCTCGGTCCGGACTCCTCCCATTCACTTCTATGGAGACACCTCGGTCCGTCCCCTCCCATTCATTTCTATGGGGACACCTCGGTCCGGACTCCTCCCATTCATTTCTTTGGGGACACCTCGGTCCGGACTCCTCCCATTCACTTCTATGGGGACACCTCGGTCCGTACCCCTCCCATTCACTTCTATTGGGGACACCTCGGTCCAGACCCCTCCCATTCACTTCTATGGGGACACCTCGGTCCGGACCCCTCCCATTAATTTCTATGGGGACACCTCGGTCCGGACTCCTCCCATTCACTTCTATGGGGACACCTCGGTCCAGACCCCTCTCATTCATTTCTATGGGGACACCTCGGTCCGTAACCCCTCACATTCATTTCTATGGGGACACCTCGGTCCGGACTCCTCCCATTCACTTCTATGGGGACACCTCGGTCCGGACCCCTCCCATTCATTTCTATGGGGACACCTCGGTCCGGACCCCTCCCATTCATTTCTATTGGGACACCTCGGTCCGGACTCCTCCCATTCAGTTCTATGGGGACACCTCGGTCCGGACCCCGCCCATTCATTTCTATGGGGACACCTCGGTCCGGACTCCTCCCATTCACTTCTATGGGGACACCTCGGTCCGGACTCCTCCCATTCACTTCTATTGGGACACCTCGGTCCGGACCCTCCCATTCACCTCTATGGGGACACCTCGGTCCGGACCCCTCCCATTCATTTCTTTCGGGACACCTCGGTCCGGACTACTCTCATTCACTTCTATTGGGACACCTTGGTCCGGACTCCTCGCATTCACCTCTATGGGGACACCTCGGTCCGGACCCCTCCCATTCATTTCTATGGGGACACCTCGGTCCGGACTCCTCTCATTCACTTCTATTGGGACACCTTGGTCCGGACTCCTCCCATTCACCTCTATGGGGACACCTCGGTCCGGACTCCTCCCATTCACTTCTATTGGGACACCTTGGTCCGGACTCCTCCCATTCACCTCTATGGGGACACCTCGGTCTGGACCCCTCCCATTCACCTCTATGGGGACACCTCGGTCTGGACCCCTCCCATTCATTTCTATGGGGACACCTCGGTCCGGACTCCTCTCATTCACTTCTATTGGGACACCTTGGTCCGGACTCCTCCCATTCACCTCTATGGGGACACCTCGGTCCGGAACCCTCCCATTCATTTCTATGGGGACACCTTGGTCCGGACTACTCCCATTCATTTCTATGGGGACACCTCGGTCCGGACCCCTCCCATTCATTTCTATGGGGACACGTCGGTCCGGACTCCTCCCATTCACTTCTATGGGGACACCTCGGTCCGGACTCTTCTCATTCACTTCTATTGGGACACCTCGGTCCGGACCCCTCCCATTCATTTCTATGGGGACACCTCGGTCCGGACTCCTCCCATTCACTTCTATGGGGACACCTCGGTCCGGACTCCTCCCATTCACTTCTATTGGGACAACTCGGTCCGGACCCCCCCCCATTCACCTCTATGGGGACACCTCGGTCCGGACCCCTCCCATTCATTTCTTTGGGGACACCTCGGTCCGGACTCCTCTCATTCTCTTCTATTGGGACACCTTGGTCCGGACTCCTCCCATTCACCTCTATGGGGACACCTCGGTCCGGACCCCACCCATTCATTTCTATGGGGACACCTCGGTCCGGACTCCTCTCATTCACTTCTATTGGGACACCTTGGTCCGGACTCCTCCCATTCACCTCTATGGGGACACCTCGGTCCGGACTCCGCCCATTCACTTCTATTGGGACACCTTGGTCCGGACTCCTCCCATTCACCTCTATGGGGACACCTCGGTCTGGACCCCTCCCATTCACCTTTATGGGGACACCTCGGTCTGGACCCCTCCCATTCATTTCTATGGGGACACCTCGGTCCGGACTCCTCTCATTCACTTCTATTGGGACACCTTGGTCCGGACTCCCCCCATTCACCTCTATGGGGACACCTCGGTCCGGAACCCTCCCATTCATTTCTATGGGGACACCTCGGTCCGGACTACTCCCATTCATTTCTATGGGGACACCTCGGTCCGGACTCTTCTCATTCACTTCTATTGGGACACCTCGGTCCGGACCCCTCCCATTCATTTCTATGGGGACACCTTGGTCCGGACTCCTCCCATTCACTTCTATGGGGACACCTCGGTCCGGACAGCTCCTATTCACTTCTATGGGGACACCTCGGTCCGGCCCCCTCCCATTCACTTCTACGGGGACACCTTGGTCCGGACTCCTCCCATTCACTTCTATGGGGACACCTCGGTCCGGACTCCTCCCATTCACTTCTATGGGGACACCTCGGTCCGGACTCCTCTCAATCACTTCTATTGGGACACCTCGGTCCGGACAGCTCCTATTCACTTCTATGGGGACACCTCGGTCCGGACCCCTCCCATTCACTTCTATGGGGACACCTCGGTCCGGACTCCTCCCATTCACTTCTATGGGGACACCTCGGTCCGGACTCCTCCCATTCACTTCTATGGGGACACCTCGGTCCGGACTCCTACCATTCACTTCTATGGGGACACCTCGGTCCGGACTCCTCTCATTCACTTCTATGGGGACACCTCGGTCCGGACTCCTCCTATTCACTTCTATGGGGACACCTCGGTCCGGACTCCTCTCATTCACTTCTATTGGGACACCTCGGTCCGGACTCCTCCCATTCACTTCTATGGGGACACCTCGGTCCGGACCCCTCCCATTCATTTCTATGGGGACACCTCGGTCCGGACACCTCCCATTCACTTCTATGGGGACACCTCGGTCCGGACTCCTCTCATTCACTTCTATTGGGACACCTCGGTCCGGACACCTCCCATTCACTTCTATGGGGACACCTCGGTCCGGACTCCTCTCATTCACTTCTATTGGGACACCTCGGTCCGGACTCCTCTCATTCACTTCTATTGGGACACCTCGGTCCGGACTCCTCCCATTCACCTCTATGGGGACACCTCGGTCCGAAACCCTCCCATTAACTTCTATTGGGGACACCTTGGTCCGGACTACTCCCATTCATTTCTATGGGGACACCTCGGTCCGGACTCCTCTCATTCACTTCTATGGGGACACCTCGGTCCGGACTCCTCTCATTCACTTCTATGGGGACACCTCGGTCCGGACCCCTCCCATTCATTTCTATTGGGGACACCTCGGTCCGGACTCCTCCCATTCACTTCTATGGGGACACCTCGGTCCGGACACCTCCCATTCACTTCTATGGGGACACCTCGGTCCGGACTCCTCTCATTCACTTCTATTGGGACACCTCGGTCCGGACTCCTCTCATTCACTTCTATTGGGACACCTCGGTCCGGACTCCTCCCATTCACCTCTATGGGGACACCTCGGTCCGAAACCCTCCCATTAACTTCTATTGGGGACACCTCGGTCCGGACTCCTCTCATTCACTTCTATTGGGGACACCTCGGTCCGGACCCCTCCCATTCATTTCTATGGGGACACCTCGGTCCGGACAGCTCCTATTCACTTCTATGGGGACACCTCGGTCCGGACCCCTCCCATTCACTTCTATGGGGACACCTCGGTCCGGACTCCTCCCATTCACTTCTATGGGGACACCTCGGTCCGGACTCCTCCCATTCACTTCTATGGGGACACCTCGGTCCGGACTCCTACCATTCACTTCTATGGGGACACCTCGGTCCGGACTCCTCTCATTCACTTCTATGGGGACACCTCGGTCCGGACTCCTCCTATTCACTTCTATGGGGACACCTCGGTCCGGACTCCTCTCATTCACTTCTATTGGGACACCTCGGTCCGGACTCCTCCCATTCACTTCTATGGGGACACCTCGGTCCGGACCCCTCCCATTCATTTCTATGGGGACACCTCGGTCCGGACACATCCCATTCACTTCTATGGGGACACCTCGGTCCGGACTCCTCTCATTCACTTCTATTGGGACACCTCGGTCCGGACACCTCCCATTCACTTCTATGGGGACACCTCGGTCCGGACTCCTCTCATTCACTTCTATTGGGACACCTCGGTCCGGACTCCTCTCATTCACTTCTATTGGGACACCTCGGTCCGGACTCCTCCCATTCACCTCTATGGGGACACCTCGGTCCGAAACCCTCCCATTAACTTCTATTGGGGACACCTTGGTCCGGACTACTCCTATTCATTTCTATGGGGACACCTCGGTCCGGACTCCTCTCATTCACTTCTATGGGGACACCTCGGTCCGGACTCCTCTCATTCACTTCTATGGGGACACCTCGGTTCGGACCCCTCCCATTCATTTCTATTGGGGACACCTCGGTCCGGACTCCTCCCATTCACTTCTATGGGGACACCTCGGTCCGGACTACTCCCATTCATTTCTATGGGGACACCTCGGTCCGGACTCCTTCCATTCACTTCTATGGAGACACCTCGGTCCGTCCCCTCCCATTCATTTCTATGGGGACACCTCGGTCCGGACTCCTCCCATTCATTTCTATGGGGACACCTCGGTCCGGACTCCTCCCATTCACTTCTATGGGGACACCTCGGTCCGTACCCCTCCCATTCACTTCTGTGGGGACACCTCGGTCCGGACCCCTCCCGTTCATTTCTATGGGGACACCTCGGTCCGGACTCCTCCCATTCACTTCTATTGGGGACACCTCGGTCCAGATCCCTCTCATTCATTTCTATGGGGACACCTCGGTCCGGACCCCTCCCATTCATTTCTATGGGGACACCTCGGTCCGGACTCCTCCCATTCACTTCTATGGGGACACCTCGGTCCGGACCCCTCCCATTCATTTCTATGGGGACACCTCGGTCCGGACCCCTCCCATTCATTTCTATTGGGACACCTCGGTCCGGACTCCTCCCATTCAGTTCTATGGGGACACCTCGGTCCGGACCCCTCCCATTCATTTCTATGGGGACACCTCGGTCCGGACTCCTCCCATTCACTTCTATGGGGACACCTCGGTCCGGACTCCTCCCATTCACTTCTATTGGGACGCCTCGGTCCGGACCCCTCCCATTCACCTCTATGGGGACACCTCGGTCCGGACCCCTCCCATTCATTTCTTTGGGGACACCTCGGTCCGGACTCCTCTCATTCACTTCTATTGGGACACCTTGGCCCGGACTCCTCCCATTCACCTCTATGGGGACACCTCGGTCCGGACTCCTCCCATTCACTTCTATTGGGACACCTTGGTCCGGACTCCTCCCATTCACCTCTATGGGGACACCTCGGTCTGGACCCCTCCCATTCACCTCTATGCGGACACCTCGGTCTGGACCCCTCCCATTCATTTCTATGGGGACACCTCGGTCCGGACTCCTCTCATTCACTTCTATTGGGACACCTTGGTCCGGACTCCTCCCATTCACCTCTATGGGGACACCTCGGTCCGGAACCCTCCCATTCATTTCTATGGAGACACCTCGGTCCGGACTACTCCCATTCATTTCTATGGGGACACCTCGGTCCGGACCCCTCCCATTCATTTCTATGGGGACACCTCGGTCCGGACTCCTCCCATTCACTTCTATGGGGACACCTCGGTCCGGACTCCTCTCATTCACTTCTATTGGGACACCTCGGTCCGGACCCCTCCCATTCATTTCTATTGGGGACACCTTGGTCCGGACTCCTCCCATTCACTTCTATGGGGACACCTCGGTCCGGACCCCTCCCATTCATTTCTATGGGGACACCTCGGTCCGGACTCCTCCCATTCACTTCTATGGGGACACCTCGGTCCGGACTCCTCTCATTCACTTCTATTGGGACACCTCGGTCCGGACCCCTCCCATTCATTTCTATGGGGACACCTCGGTCCGGACTCCTCCCATTCACTTCTATGGGAACACCTCGGTCCGGACCCCTCCCATTCATTTCTATGGGGACACCTCGGTCCGGACCCCTCCCATTCATTTCTTTGGGGACACCTCGGTCCGGACTCCTCCCATTCACTTCTATGGGGACACCTCGGTCCGGACTCCTCTCATTCACTTCTATTGGGACACCTCGGTCCGGACCCCTCCCATTCATTTCTATTGGGGACACCTTGGTCCGGACTCCTCCCATTCACTTCTATGGGGACACCTCGGTCCGGACCCCTCCCATTCATTTCTATGGGGACACCTCGGTCCGGACTCCTCCCATTCACTTCTATGGGGACACCTCGGTCCGGACTCCTCTCATTCACTTCTATTGGGACACCTCGGTCCGGACCCCTCCCATTCATTTCTATGGGGACACCTCGGTCCGGACTCCTCCCATTCACTTCTATGGGAACACCTCGGTCCGGACCCCTCCCATTCATTTCTATGGGGACACCTCGGTCCGGACCCCTCCCATTCATTTCTTTGGGGACACCTCGGTCCGGACTCCTCTCATTCACTTCTATTGGGACACCTTGGCCCGGACTCCTCCCATTCACCTCTATGGGGACACCTCGGTCCGGACTCCTCCCATTCACTTCTATTGGGACACCTTGGTCCGGACTCCTCCCATTCACCTCTATGGGGACACCTCGGTCTGGACCCCTCCCATTCACCTCTATGCGGACACCTCGGTCTGGACCCCTCCCATTCATTTCTATGGGGACACCTCGGTCCGGACTCCTCTCATTCACTTCTATTGGGACACCTTGGTCCGGACTCCTCCCATTCACCTCTATGGGGACACCTCGGTCCGGAACCCTCCCATTCATTTCTATGGAGACACCTCGGTCCGGACTACTCCCATTCATTTCTATGGGGACACCTCGGTCCGGACCCCTCCCATTCATTTCTATGGGGACACCTCGGTCCGGACCCCTCCCATTCACTTCTATGGGGACACCTCGGTCCGGACTCTTCTCATTCACTTCTATTGGGACACCTCGGTCCGGACCCCTCCCATTCATTTCTATGGGGACACCTCGGTCCGGACTCCTCCCATTCACTTCTATGGGGACACCTCGGTCCGGACTCCTCTCATTCACTTCTATTGGGACACCTCGGTCCGGACCCCTCCCATTCATTTCTATTGGGGACACCTTGGTCCGGACTCCTCCCATTCACTTCTATGGGGACACCTCGGTCCGGACCCCTCCCATTCATTTCTATGGGGACACCTCAGTCCGGACTCCTCCCATTCACTTCTATGGGGACACCTCGGTCCGGACTCCTCTCATTCACTTCTATTGGGACACCTCGGTCCGGACCCCTCCCATTCATTTCTATGGGGACACCTCGGTCCGGACTCCTCCCATTCACTTCTATGGGGACACCTCGGTCCGGACCCCTCCCATTCATTTCTATGGGGACACCTCGGTCCGGACCCCTCCCATTCATTTCTATGGGGACACCTCGGTCCGGACTCCTCCCATTCACTTCTATGGGGACACCTCGGTCCGGACTCCTCTCATTCACTTCTATTGGGACACCTCGGTCCGGACTCCTCCCATTCACTTCTATGGGGACACCTCGGTCCGGACCCCTCCCATTCATTTCTATAGGGACACCTCGGTCCGGACTCCTCCCATTCATTTCTATGGGGACACCTCGGTCCGGACCCCTCCCATTCATTTCTATTGGGACACCTCGGTCCGGACTCCTCCCATTCACTTCTATGGGGACACCTCGGTCCGGACCCCTCCCATTCATTTCTATTGGGACACCTCGGTCCGGACTCCTCCCATTCACTTCTATTGGGACACCTCGGTCCGGACCCCTCCCATTCACCTCTATGGGGACACCTCGGTCCGGACCCCTCCCATTCATTTCTATGGGCACACCTCGGTCAGGACTCCTCTCATTCACTTCTATTGGGACACCTTGGTCCGGACTCGACCCATTCACCTCTATGGGGACACCTCGGTCTGGACCCCTCCCATTCATCTCTATGGGGACACCTCGGTCTGGACCCCTCCCATTCATTTCTATGGGGACACCTCGGTCCGGACTCCTCCCATTCACTTCTATGGGGACACCTCGGTGGGGACTCCTCTCATTCACTTCTATTGGGACACCTTGGTCCGGACTCCTCCCATTCACCTCTATGGGGACACCTCGGTCCGTACTCCTCCCATTCATTTCTATGGGGACACCTCGGTCCGGACTCCTCCCATTCACTTCTATTGGGGACACCTCGGTCCGGACCCCTTCCATTCATTTCTATGGGGACACCTCGGTCCGGACTCCTCTCATTCACTTCTATTGGGGACACCTCGGTCCGGACCCCTCCCATTCATTTCTATGGGGACACCTCGGTCCGGACTCCTCCCATTCACTTCTGTGGGGACACCTCGGTCCGGACTCCTCCCATTCACTTCTATTGGGGACACCTCGGTCCGTACCCCTCCCATTCACTTCTATTGGGACACCTCGGTCCGGACTACTCCCATTCATTTCTGTGGGGACACCTCGATCCGGACTCCTCCCATTCACTTCTATTGGGGACACCTCGGTCCGGACTCCTCCCATTCACTTCTGTGGGGACACCTCGGTCCGGACTCCTCCCATTCACTTCTATTGGGGACACCTCGGTCCGTACCCCTCCCATTCACTTCTATTGGGACACCTCGGTCCGGACTCCTCCTTTTCACTTCTATGGGGACACCTCGATCCGGACTCCGCCCATTCACTTCTATGGGGACACCTTGGTCCGGACTCCTCCCATTCACTTCTATGCGGACACCTCGGTCCGGACCCCTCCCATTCATTTCTATGGGGACACCTCGGTCCGGACTCCTCTCATTCACTTCTATTGGGGACACCTCGGTCCGGACCCCTCCCATTAATTTCTATGGGGACACCTCGGTCCGGACTCCTCCCATTCATTTCTATGGGGACACCTCGGTCCGGACCCCTCCCATTCACTTCTATGGGGACACCTCGATCCGGACTCCGCCCATTCACTTCTATGGGGACACCTCGGTCCGGACTCCTCTCATTCACTTATATTGGGACACCTCGGTCCGGACTCCACCCATTCACCTCTATGGGGACACCTCGGTCCGGACCCCTCCCATTCACTTCTATGGGGACACCTCGGTCCGGACTCGACCCATTCATTTCTATGGGGACACCTCGGTCCGGACTCCTCCCATTCACTTCTATTGGGGACACCTCGGTCCGGACCCCTCCCATTCATTTCTATGGGGACACCTCGGTCCGGACTCCTCTCATTCACTTCTATTGGGGACACCTCGGTCCGGACCCCTCCCATTCATTTCTATGGGGACACCTCGGTCCGGACTCCTCCTATTCACTTCTATGTGGACACCTCGGTCCGGACTCCTCCCATTCACTTCTATTGGGGACACCTCGGTCCGTACCCCTCCCATTCACTTCTATGGGGACACCTCGGTCCGGACTCCTCCCATTCACTTCTATGGGGACACCTAGGTCCGGACTCCTCCTATTCACCTCTATGGGGACACCTCGGTCTGGACTCCTCCCATTCACTTCTATTGGGGACACCTCGGTCCGGACACCTCCCATTCATTTCTATTTGGACACCTCGGTCTGGACTCCTCCCATCCACTTCTATTGGGGACACCTCGGTCCGGACTACTCCCATTCATTTCTATGGGGACACCTCGGTCTGGACTCCTCCCATTCACTTCTATTGGGGACACCTCGGTCCGGACAACTCCCATTCATTTCTATGGGGACACCTCGGTCCGGACTCCTCCCATTCATTTCTATGGGGACACCTCGGTTCGGACTCGACCCATTCATTTCTATGGGGACACCTCGGTCCGGACTCCTCCCATTCACTTCTATGGGGACACCTCGGTCTGGACTCCGCCCATTCACTTCTATGGGGACACCTCGGTTCGGACCTCCTCCCATTCACTTCTATTGGGACACCTCGGTCCGGACTCCTCCCATTCATTTCTATTGGGGACACCTCGGTCCGGACTCCTCCCATTCACTTCTATGGGGACACCTCGGTCCGGAATCCTCCCATTCACTTCTATGGGGACACCTCGGTCCGGACTCCTCCCATTCACTTCTATGGGGACACCTCGTCCGGACTCCTCCTATTCACTTCTATGGGGACACCTCAGTCCGTACTCCTCTCATTCACTTCTATGGGGACACCTCGGTCCGGACTCCTCCCATTCACTTCTATGGGGACACCTTGGCCCCACTCCTCCCATTCACCTCTATGGGGACACCTCGGTCCGGACTCCTCCTATTCACTTCTATGGGGACACCTCGGTCCGAACTCCTCCCATTCATTTCTATGGGGACACCTCGGTCCGGACTCCTCCCATTCATTTCTATGGGGACACCTCGGTTCGGACTCGACCCATTCATTTCTATGGGGACACCTCGGTCCGGACTCCTCCCATTCACTTCTATGGGGACACCTCGGTCTGGACTCCGCCCATTCACTTCTATGGGGACACCTCGGTTCGGACCTCCTCCCATTCACTTCTATTGGGACACCTCGGTCCGGACTCCTCCCATTCACTTCTATTGGGGACACCTCGGTCCGGACTCCTCCCATTCACTTCTATGGGGACACCTCGGTCCGGAATCCTCCCATTCACTTCTATGGGGACACCTCGGTCCGGACTCCTCCCATTCACTTCTATGGGGACACCTTGGTCCGGACTCCTCCCATTCACTTCTATTGGGACACCTCGGTCCGGACCCCTCCCATTCACTTCTAGGACACCTTGGTCCGGACTCCTCCCATTCACTTCTATTGGGACACTTCGGTCCGGACTCCTCCCATTCACTTCTATTGGGGACACCTCGGTCCGGACTCCTCCCATTCACTTCTATGGGGACACCTCGTCCGGACTCCTCCTATTCACTTCTATGGGGACACCTCGGTCCGTACTCCTCTCATTCACTTCTATGGGGACACCTCGGTCCGGACTCCTCCCATTCACTTCTATGGGGACACCTTGGCCCCACTCCTCCCATTCACCTCTATGGGGACACCTCGGTCCGGACTCCTCCTATTCACTTCTATGGGGACACCTCGGTCCGAACTCCTCCCATTCATTTCTATGGGGACACCTCGGTCCGGACCCCTCCCATTCACTTCTATTGGGACACCTTGGCCCCACTCCTGCCATTCACCTCTATGGGGACACCTCGGTCCGGACTCCTCCTATTCACTTCTATGGGGAAACCTCGGTCCGAACTCCTCCCATTCATTTCTATGGGGACACCTCGGTCCGGACCCCTCCCATTCACTTCTATTGGGACACCTCGGTCTGGACCCCTCCCATTCATCTCTATGGGGACACCTCGGTCTGGACCCCTCCCATTCATTTCTGTGGGGACACCTCGGTCCGGACTCCTCCCATTCACTTCTATGGGGACACCTCGGTCCGGACTCCTCCCATTCACTTCTATTGGGGACACCTCGGTCCGGACTCCTCCCATTCACTTCTATGGGGACACCTCGGTCCGGACCCCTCCCATTCATTTCTATGGGGACACCTCGGTCCGGACTCCTCCCATTCACTTCTATGGGGACACCTCGGTCCGGACTCCTCTCATTCACTTCTATTGGGACACCTCGGTCCGGACCCCTCCCATTCATTTCTATTGGGGACACCTTGGTCCGGACTCCTCCCATTCACTTCTATGGGGACACCTCGGTCCGGACCCCTCCCATTCATTTCTATGGGGACACCTCGGTCCGGACTCCTCCCATTCACTTCTATGGGGACACCTCGGTCCGGACTCCTCTCATTCACTTCTATTGGGACACCTCGGTCCGGACCCCTCCCATTCATTTCTATGGGGACACCTCGGTCCGGACTCCTCCCATTCACTTCTATGGGGACACCTCGGTCCGGACCCCTCCCATTCATTTCTATGGGGACACCTCGGTCCGGACCCCTCCCATTCATTTCTATGGGGACACCTCGGTCCGGACTCCTCCCATTCACTTCTATGGGGACACCTCGGTCCGGACTCCTCTCATTCACTTCTATTGGGACACCTCGGTCCGGACTCCTCCCATTCACTTCTATGGGGACACCTCGGTCCGGACCCCTCCCATTCATTTCTATAGGGACACCTCGGTCCGGACTCCTCCCATTCATTTCTATGGGGACACCTCGGTCCGGACCCCTCCCATTCATTTCTATTGGGACACCTCGGTCCGGACTCCTCCCATTCACTTCTATGGGGACACCTCGGTCCGGACCCCTCCCATTCATTTCTATTGGGACACCTCGGTCCGGACTCCTCCCATTCACTTCTATTGGGACACCTCGGTCCGGACCCCTCCCATTCACCTCTATGGGGACACCTCGGTCCGGACCCCTCCCATTCATTTCTATGGGCACACCTCGGTCAGGACTCCTCTCATTCACTTCTATTGGGACACCTTGGTCCGGACTCGACCCATTCACCTCTATGGGGACACCTCGGTCTGGACCCCTCCCATTCATCTCTATGGGGACACCTCGGTCTGGACCCCTCCCATTCATTTCTATGGGGACACCTCGGTCCGGACTCCTCCCATTCACTTCTATGGGGACACTTCGGTGGGGACTCCTCTCATTCACTTCTATTGGGACACCTTGGTCCGGACTCCTCCCATTCACCTCTATGGGGACACCTCGGTCCGTACTCCTCCCATTCATTTCTATGGGGACACCTCGGTCCGGACTCCTCCCATTCACTTCTATTGGGGACACCTCGGTCCGGACCCCTTCCATTCATTTCTATGGGGACACCTCGGTCCGGACTCCTCTCATTCACTTCTATTGGGGACACCTCGGTCCGGACCCCTCCCATTCATTTCTATGGGGACACCTCGGTCCGGACTCCTCCCATTCACTTCTGTGGGGACACCTCGGTCCGGACTCCTCCCATTCACTTCTATTGGGGACACCTCGGTCCGTACCCCTCCCATTCACTTCTATTGGGACACCTCGGTCCGGACTACTCCCATTCATTTCTGTGGGGACACCTCGATCCGGACTCCTCCCATTCACTTCTATTGGGGACACCTCGGTCCGGACTCCTCCCATTCACTTCTATTGGGACACCTCGGTCCGGACTCCTCCTTTTCACTTCTATGGGGACACCTCGATCCGGACTCCGCCCATTCACTTCTATGGGGACACCTTGGTCCGGACTCCTCCCATTCACTTCTATGCGGACACCTCGGTCCGGACCCCTCCCATTCATTTCTATGGGGACACCTCGGTCCGGACTCCTCTCATTCACTTCTATTGGGGACACCTCGGTCCGGACCCCTCCCATTAATTTCTATGGGGACACCTCGGTCCGGACTCCTCCCATTCATTTCTATGGGGACACCTCGGTCCGGACCCCTCCCATTCACTTCTATGGGGACACCTCGATCCGGACTCCGCCCATTCACTTCTATGGGGACACCTCGGTCCGGACTCCTCTCATTCACTTATATTGGGACACCTCGGTCCGGACTCCACCCATTCACCTCTATGGGGACACCTCGGTCCGGACCCCTCCCATTCACTTCTATGGGGACACCTCGGTCCGGACTCGACCCATTCATTTCTATGGGGACACCTCGGTCCGGACTCCTCCCATTCACTTCTATTGGGGACACCTCGGTCCGGACCCCTCCCATTCATTTCTATGGGGACACCTCGGTCCGGACTCCTCTCATTCACTTCTATTGGGGACACCTCGGTCCGGACCCCTCCCATTCATTTCTATGGGGACACCTCGGTCCGGACTCCTCCTATTCACTTCTATGTGGACACCTCGGTCCGGACTCCTCCCATTCACTTCTATTGGGGACACCTCGGTCCGTACCCCTCCCATTCACTTCTATGGGGACACCTCGGTCCGGACTCCTCCCATTCACTTCTATGGGGACACCTAGGTCCGGACTCCTCCTATTCACCTCTATGGGGACACCTCGGTCTGGACTCCTCCCATTCACTTCTATTGGGGACACCTCGGTCCGGACACCTCCCATTCATTTCTATTTGGACACCTCGGTCTGGACTCCTCCCATCCACTTCTATTGGGGACACCTCGGTCCGGACTACTCCCATTCATTTCTATGGGGACACCTCGGTCTGGACTCCTCCCATTCACTTCTATTGGGGACACCTCGGTCCGGACAACTCCCATTCATTTCTATGGGGACACCTCGGTCCGGACTCCTCCCATTCATTTCTATGGGGACACCTCGGTTCGGACTCGACCCATTCATTTCTATGGGGACACCTCGGTCCGGACTCCTCCCATTCACTTCTATGGGGACACCTCGGTCTGGACTCCGCCCATTCACTTCTATGGGGACACCTCGGTTCGGACCTCCTCCCATTCACTTCTATTGGGACACCTCGGTCCGGACTCCTCCCATTCACTTCTATTGGGGACACCTCGGTCCGGACTCCTCCCATTCACTTCTATGGGGACACCTCGGTCCGGAATCCTCCCATTCACTTCTATGGGGACACCTCGGTCCGGACTCCTCCCATTCACTTCTATGGGGACACCTCGTCCGGACTCCTCCTATTCACTTCTATGGGGACACCTCGGTCCGTACTCCTCTCATTCACTTCTATGGGGACACCTCGGTCCGGACTCCTCCCATTCACTTCTATGGGGACACCTTGGCCCCACTCCTCCCATTCACCTCTATGGGGACACCTCGGTCCGGACTCCTCCTATTCACTTCTATGGGGACACCTCGGTCCGAACTCCTCCCATTCATTTCTATGGGGACACCTCGGTCCGGACTCCTCCCATTCATTTCTATGGGGACACCTCGGTTCGGACTCGACCCATTCACTTCTATGGGGACACCTCGGTCTGGACTCTGCCCATTCACTTCTATGGGGACACCTCGGTTCGGACCTCCTCCCATTCACTTCTATTGGGACACCTCGGTCCGGACTCCTCCCATTCACTTCTATTGGGGACACCTCGGTCCGGACTCCTCCCATTCACTTCTATGGGGACACCTCGGTCCGGAATCCTCCCATTCACTTCTATGGGGACACCTCGGTCCGGACTCCTCCCATTCACTTCTATGGGGACACCTTGGTCCGGACTCCTCCCATTCACTTCTATTGGGACACCTCGGTCCGGACCCCTCCCATTCACTTCTAGGACACCTTGGTCCGGACTCCTCCCATTCACTTCTATTGGGACACTTCGGTCCGGACTCCTCCCATTCACTTCTATTGGGGACACCTCGGTCCGGACTCCTCCCATTCACTTCTATGGGGACACCTCGTCCGGACTCCTCCTATTCACTTCTATGGGGACACCTCGGTCCGTACTCCTCTCATTCACTTCTATGGGGACACCTCGGTCCGGACTCCTCCCATTCACTTCTATGGGGACACCTTGGCCCCACTCCTCCCATTCACCTCTATGGGGACACCTCGGTCCGGACTCCTCCTATTCACTTCTATGGGGACACCTCGGTCCGAACTCCTCCCATTCATTTCTATGGGGACACCTCGGTCCGGACCCCTCCCATTCACTTCTATTGGGACACCTTGGCCCCACTCCTCCCATTCACCTCTATGGGGACACCTCGGTCCGGACTCCTCCTATTCACTTCTATGGGGAAACCTCGGTCCGAACTCCTCCCATTCATTTCTATGGGGACACCTCGGTCCGGACCCCTCCCATTCACTTCTATTGGGACACCTCGGTCTGGACCCCTCCCATTCATCTCTATGGGGACACCTCGGTCTGGACCCCTCCCATTCATTTCTATGGGGACACCTCGGTCCGGACTCCTCCCATTCACTTCTATGGGGACACCTCGGTCCGGACTCCTCCCATTCACTTCTATTGGGGACACCTCGGTCCGGACTCCTCCCATTCACTTCTATGGGGACACCTCGGTCCGGACTCCTCCCATTCACTTCTATGGGGACACCTCGGTCCGGACTCCTCTCATTCACTTCTATTGGGACACCTCGGTCCGGACTCCTCCCATTCACTTCTATTGGGGACACCTCGGTCCGGACTCCTCCCATTCACTTCTATGGGGACACCTCGGTCCGGAATCCTCCCATTCATTTCTATGGGGACACCTCGGTCCGGACTCCTCCCATTCACTTCTATTGGGGACACCTCGGTCCGGACTCCTCCCATTCACTTCTATGGGGACACCTCGGTCCGGAATCCTCCCATTCACTTCTATGGGGACACCTCGGTCCGGACTCCTCCCATTCACTTCTATGGGGACACCTTGGTCCGGACTCCTCCCATTCACTTCTATTGGGACACCTCGGTCCGGACCCCTCCCATTCACTTCTAGGACACCTTGGTCCGGACTCCTCCCATTCACTTCTATTGGGACACTTCGGTCCGGACTCCTCCCATTCACTTCTATTGGGGACACCTCGGTCCGGACTCCTCCCATTCACTTCTATGGGGACACCTCGTCCGGACTCCTCCTATTCACTTCTATGGGGACACCTCGGTCCGTACTCCTCTCATTCACTTCTATGGGGACACCTCGGTCCGGACTCCTCCCATTCACTTCTATGGGGACACCTTGGCCCCACTCCTCCCATTCACCTCTATGGGGACACCTCGGTCCGGACTCCTCCTATTCACTTCTATGGGGACACCTCGGTCCGAACTCCTCCCATTCATTTCTATGGGGACACCTCGGTCCGGACCCCTCCCATTCACTTCTATTGGGACACCTTGGCCCCACTCCTCCCATTCACCTCTATGGGGACACCTCGGTCCGGACTCCTCCTATTCACTTCTATGGGGAAACCTCGGTCCGAACTCCTCCCATTCATTTCTATGGGGACACCTCGGTCCGGACCCCTCCCATTCACTTCTATTGGGACACCTCGGTCTGGACCCCTCCCATTCATCTCTATGGGGACACCTCGGTCTGGACCCCTCCCATTCATTTCTATGGGGACACCTCGGTCCGGACTCCTCCCATTCATTTCTATGGGGACACCTCGGTCCGGACTCCTCCCATTCACTTCTATTGGGGACACCTCGGTCTGGACTCCTCCCATTCATTTCTATGGGGACACCTCGGTCCGGACTCCTCCCATTCACTTCTATGGGGACACCTCGGTCCGGACTCCTCTCATTCACTTCTATTGGGACACCTCGGTTCGGACCCCTCCCATTCACCTCTAAGGGGACACCTCGGTCCGGACTCCTCGCATTTATTTCTATGGGGACACCTCGGTCCGGACTCCTCCCATTCACTTCTATGGGGACACCTCGGTCCGGACTCCTCCCATTCACTTCTATGGGGACACCTCGGTCCGGACTCCTCCCATTCACTTCTATTGGGACACCTCGGTCCGGAACCCTCCCATTCACTTCTATTGGGGACACCTTGGTCCGGACTCCTCCCATTCACTTCTATTGGGACACCTCGGTCCGGACTCCTCCCATTCACTTCTATTGGGGACACCTCGGTCCGGACTCCTCCCATTCACTTCTATTGGGACACCTCGGTCCGGAACCCTCCCATTCACTTCTATTGGGGACACCTCGGTCCGGACTCCTCCCATTCACTTCTATGGGGACACCTCGGTCCGGACTCCTCCCATTCACTTCTATTGGGACACCTCGGTCCGGAACCCTCCCATTCACTTCTATTGGGGACACCTTGGTCCGGACTCCTCCCATTCACTTCTATTGGGACACCTCGGTCCGGACTCCTCCCATTCACTTCTATTGGGGACACCTCGGTCCGGACTCCTCCCATTCATTTCTATGGGGACACCTCGGTCCGGACTCCTCCCATTCACTTCTATGGGGACACCTCGGTCCGGACTCCTCTCATTCACTTCTATTGGGACACCTCGGTTCGGACCCCTCCCATTCACCTCTAAGGGGACACCTCGGTCCGGACTCCTCGCATTTATTTCTATGGGGACACCTCGGTCCGGACTCCTCCCATTCACTTCTATGGGGACACCTCGGTCCGGACTCCTCCCATTCACTTCTATGGGGACACCTCGGTCCGGACTCCTCCCATTCACTTCTATTGGGACACCTCGGTCCGGAACCCTCCCATTCACTTCTATTGGGGACACCTCGATCCGGACTCCGCCCATTCACTTCTATGGGGACACCTCGTCCGGACTCCTCCTATTCACTTCTATTGGGACACCTCGGTCCGTACTCCTCTCATTCACTTCTATGGGGACACCTCGGTCCGGACTCCTCCCATTCACTTCTATAGGGACACCTTGGCCCCACTCCTCCCATTCACCTCTATGGGGACACCTCGGTCCGGACTCCTCCTATTCACTTCTATGGGGACACCTCGGTCCGAACTCCTCCCATTCATTTCTATGGGGACACCTCGGTCCGGACCCCTCCCATTCACTTCTATTGGGACACCTTGGCCCCACTCCTCCCATTCACCTCTATGGGGACACCTCGGTCCGGACTCCTCCTATTCACTTCTATGGGGACACCTCGGTCCGAACTCCTCCCATTCATTTCTATGGGGACACCTCGGTCCGGACCCCTCCCATTCACTTCTATTGGGACACCTCGGTCTGGACCCCTCCCATTCATCTCTATGGGGACACCTCGGTCTGGACCCCTCCCATTCATTTCTATGGGGACACCCCTTCCGGACTCCTCCCATTCACTTCTATGGGGACACCTTGGTCCGGACTCCTCCCATTCACCTCTATGGGGACACCTCGGTCTGGACCCCTCCCATTCACTTCTATTGGGACACCTCGGTCTGGACCCCTCCCATTCATTTCTATGGGGACACCTCGGTCCGGACTCCTCGCATTTATTTCTATGGGGACACCTCGGTCCGGACTCCTCCCATTCACTTCTATGGGGACACCTCGGTCCGGACTCCTCCCATTCACTTCTATGGGGACACCTCGGTCCGGACTCCTCCCATTCACTTCTATTGGGACACCTCGGTCCGGACCCCTCCCATTCACCTCTATGGGGACACCTCGGTCCGGACCCCTCCCATTCATTTCTATGGGGACACCTCGGTCTGGACCCCTCCCATTCATTTCTATGGGGACACCTCGGTCCGGACTCCTCGCATTTATTTCTATGGGGACACCTCGGTCCGGACTCCTCCCATTCACTTCTATGGGGACACCTCGGTCCGGACTCCTCCCATTCACTTCTATTGGGACACCTCGGTCCGGACCCCTCCCATTCACTTCTATTGGGGACACCTTGGTCCGGACTCCTCCCATTCACTTCTATTGGGACACTTCGGTCCGGACTCCTCCCATTCACTTCTATTGGGGACACCTCGGTCCGGACTCCTCCCATTCACTTCTATTGGGACACCTCGGTCCGGACTCCTCCCATTCACTTCTATGGGGACACCTCGATCCGGACTCCGCCCATTCACTTCTATGGGGACACCTCGTCCGGACTCCTCCTATTCACTTCTATTGGGACACCTCGGTCCGTACTCCTCTCATTCACTTCTATGGGGACACCTCGGTCCGGACTCCTCCCATTCACTTCTATAGGGACACCTTGGCCCCACTCCTCCCATTCACCTCTATGGGGACACCTCGGTCCGGACTCCTCCTATTCACTTCTATGGGGACACCTCGGTCCGAACTCCTCCCATTCATTTCTATGGGGACACCTCGGTCCGGACCCCTCCCATTCACTTCTATTGGGACACCTTGGCCCCACTCCTCCCATTCACCTCTATGGGGACACCTCGGTCCGGACTCCTCCTATTCACTTCTATGGGGACACCTCGGTCCGAACTCCTCCCATTCATTTCTATGGGGACACCTCGGTCCGGACCCCTCCCATTCACTTCTATTGGGACACCTCGGTCTGGACCCCTCAAATTCATCTCTATGGGGACACCTCGGTCTGGACCCCTCCCATTCATTTCTATGGGGACACCTCGGTCCGGACTTCTCCCATTCACTTCTATGGGGACACCTCGGTCCGGACCCCTCCCATTCATTTCTATGGGGACACCTCGGTCCGGACCCCTCCCATTCATTTCTATGGGGACACCTCGGTCCGGACTCCTCCTATTCACTTCTATGGGGACACCTCGGTCCGGACTCCTCTCATTCACTTCTATGGGGACACCTCGGTCCGGACTCCTCCCATTCACCTCTATGGGGACACCTCGGTCCAGACTCCTCCTATTCATTTCTATGGGGACACCTCGGTCCGGACTCCTCTTATTCACTTCTATTGGGACACCTTGGTCCGGACTCCTCCCATTCACCTCTATGGGGACACCTCGGTCCGGACCCCTCCCATTCATTTCTATGGGGACACCTCGGTCCGGACTCCTCTCATTCACTTCTATTGGGACACCTTGGTCCGGACTCCTCCCATTCACCTCTATGGGGACACCTCGGTCCGGACCCCTCCCATTCACTTCTATTGGGACACCTCGGTCCGGACCCCTCCCATTCACCTCTATGGGGGCACCTCGGTCCGGACCCCTCCCATTCAATTCTATGGGGACACCTCGGTCAGGACTCCTCTCATTCACTTCTATTGGGACACCTTGGTCCGGACTCCTCCCATTCACCTCTATGGGGACACCTCGGTCTGGACCCCTCCCATTCATCTCTATGGGGACACCTCGGTCTGGACCCCTCCCATTCATTTCTATGGGGACACCTCGGTCCGGACTCCTCGCATTTATTTCTATGGGGACACCTCGGTCCGGACTCCTCCCATTCACTTCTATGGGGACACCTCGGTCCGGACTCCTCCCATTCACTTCTATGGGGACACCTCGGTACGGACCCCTCCCATTCACTTCTATTGGGGACACCTTGGTCCGGACTCCTCCCATTCACTTCTATTGGGACACCTCGGTCCGGACTCCTCCCATTCACTTCTATTGGGGACACCTCGGTCCGGACTCCTCCCATTCACTTCTATTGGGACACCTCGGTCCGGACTCCTCCCATTCACTTCTATGGGGACACCTCGATCCGGACTCCGCCCATTCACTTCTATGTTGACACCTCGTCCGGACTCCTCCTATTCACTTCTATTGGGACACCTCGGTCCGTACTCCTCTCATTCACTTCTATGGGGACACCTCGGTCCGGACTCCTCCCATTCACTTCTATAGGGACACCTTGGCCCCACTCCTCCCATTCACCTCTATGGGGACACCTCGGTCCGGACTCCTCCTATTCACTTCTATGGGGACACCTCGGTCCGAACTCCTCCCATTCACTTCTATTGGGACACCTTGGCCCCACTCCTCCCATTCACCTCTATGGGGACACCTCGGTCCGGACTCCTCCTATTCACTTCTATGGGGACACCTCGGTCCGAACTCCTCCCATTCATTTCTATGGGGACACCTCGGTCCGGACCCCTCCCATTCACTTCTATTGGGACACCTCGGTCTGGACCCCTCCCATTCATCTCTATGGGGACACCTCGGTTTGGACCCCTCCCATTCATTTCTATGGGGACACCTCGGTCCGGACTCCCCCCATTCACTTCTATGGGGACACCTCGGTCCGGGCCCCTCCCATTCATTTCTATGGGGACACCTCGGTCCGGACCCCTCCCATTCATTTCTATGGGGACACCTCGGTCCGGACTCCTCCTATTCACTTCTATGGGGACACCTCGGTCCGGACTCCTCTCATTCACTTCTATGGGGACACCTCGGTCCGGACTCCTCCCATTCACCTCTATGGGGACACCTCGGTCCAGACTCCTCCTATTCATTTCTATGGGGACACCTCGGTCCGGACTCCTCTTATTCACTTCTATTGGGACACCTTGGTCCGGACTCCTCCCATTCACCTCTATGGGGACACCTCGGTCCGGACCCCTCCCATTCATTTCTATGGGGACACCTCGGTCCGGACTCCTCTCATTTACTTCTATTGGGACACCTTGGTCCGGACTCCTCCCATTCACCTCTATGGGGACACCTCGGTCAGGACCTCTCCCATTCACTTCTATTGGGACACCTCGGTCCGGACCCCTCCCATTCACCTCTATGGGGACACCTCGGTCCGGACCCCTCCCATTCATTTCTATGGGGACACCTCGGTCAGGACTCCTCTCATTCACTTCTATTGGGACACCTTGGTCCGGACTCCTCCCATTCACCTCTATGGGGACACCTCGGTCTGGACCCCTCCCATTCATCTCTATGGGGACACCTCGGTCTGGACCCCTCCCATTCATTTCTATGGGGACACCTCGGTCCGGACTCCTCCCATTCACTTCTATGGGGACACCTCGGTGGGGACTCCTCTCATTCACTTTCATTGGGACACCTTGGTCCGGACTCCTCCCATTCACCTCTATGGGGACACCTCGGTCCATACTCCTCCCATTCATTTCTATGGGGACACCTCGGTCCGGACTCCTCCCATTCACTTCTATTGGGGACACCTCGGTCCGGACCCCTCCCATTCATTTCTATGGGGACACCTCGGTCCGGACTCCTCTCATTCACTTCTATTGGGGACACCTCGGTCCGGACCCCTCCCATTCATTTCTATGGGGACACCTCGGTCCAGACTCCTCCCATTCACTTCTATGGGGACACCTCGGTCCGGACTCCTCCCATTCACTTCTATTGGGGACACCTCGGTCCGTACCCCTCCCATTCACTTCTATTGGGACACCTCAGTCCGGACTACTCCCATTCATTTCTGTGGGGACACCTCGATCCGGACTCCTCCCATTCACTTCTATTGGGGACACCTCGGTCCGGACTCCTCCCATTCACTTCTATTGGGACACCTCGGTCCGGACTCCTCCCATTCACTTCTATGGGGACACCTCGATCCGGACTCCACCCATTCACTTCTATGGGGACACCTTGGTCCGGACTCCTCCCATTCACTTCTATGGGGACACCTCGGTCCGGACCCCTCCCATTCATTTCTATGGGGACACCTCGGTCCGGACTCCTCTCATTCACTTCTATTGGGGACACCTCGGTCCGGACCCCTCCCATTAATTTCTATGGGGACACCTCAGTCCGGACTCCTCTCATTCACTTCTATTGGGACACCTCGGTCCGGACTCCTCCCATTCACCTCTATGGGGACACCTCGGTCCGGACCCCTCCCATTCACTTCTATGGGGACACCTCGGTCCGGACTCGACCCATTCATTTCTATGGGGACACCTCGGTCCGGACTCCTCTCATTCACTTCTATTGGGGACACCTCGGTCCGGACCCCTCCCATTCACTTCTATGGGGACACCTCGATCCGGACTCCGCCCATTCACTTCTATGGGGACACCTCGGTCCGGACTCCTCTCATTCACTTCTATTGGGACACCTCGGTCCGGACTCCTCCCATTCACCTCTATGGGGACACCTCGGTCCGGACCCCTCCCATTCATTTCTATGGGGACACCTCGGTCCGGACCCCTCCCATTCATTTCTATGGGGACACCTCGGTCCGGACTCCTCCTATTCACTTCTATGGGGACACCTCGGTCCGGACTCCTCTCATTCACTTCTATGGGGACACCTCGGTCCGGACTCCTCCCATTCACCTCTATGGGGACACCTCGGTCCAGACTCCTCCTATTCATTTCTATGGGGACACCTCGGTCCGGACTCCTCTTATTCACTTCTATTGGGACACCTTGGTCCGGACTCCTCCCATTCACCTCTATGGGGACACCTCGGTCCGGACCCCTCCCATTCATTTCTATGGGGACACCTCGGTCCAGACTCCTCTCATTTACTTCTATTGGGACACCTTGGTCCGGACTCCTCCCATTCACCTCTATGGGGACACCTCGGTCAGGACCCCTCCCATTCACTTCTATTGGGACACCTCGGTCCGGACCCCTCCCATTCACCTCTATGGGGACACCTCGGTCCGGACCCCTCCCATTCATTTCTATGGGGACACCTCGGTCAGGACTCCTCTCATTCACTTCTATTGGGACACCTTGGTCCGGACTCCTCCCATTCACCTCTATGGGGACACCTCGGTCTGGACCCCTCCCATTCATCTCTATGGGGACACCTCGGTCTGGACCCCTCCCATTCATTTCTATGGGGACACCTCGGTCCGGACTCCTCCCATTCACTTCTATGGGGACACCTCGGTGGGGACTCCTCTCATTCACTTTCATTGGGACACCTTGGTCCGGACTCCTCCCATTCACCTCTATGGGGACACCTCGGTCCATACTCCTCCCATTCATTTCTATGGGGACACCTCGGTCCGGACTCCTCCCATTCACTTCTATTGGGGACACCTCGGTCCGGACCCCTCCCATTCATTTCTATGGGGACACCTCGGTCCGGACTCCTCTCATTCACTTCTATTGGGGACACCTCGGTCCGGACCCCTCCCATTCATTTCTATGGGGACACCTCGGTCCGGACTCCTCCCATTCACTTCTATGGGGACACCTCGGTCCGGACTCCTCCCATTCACTTCTATTGGGGACACCTCGGTCCGTACCCCTCCCATTCACTTCTATTGGGACACCTCAGTCCGGACTACTCCCATTCATTTCTGTGGGGACACCTCGATCCGGACTCCTCCCATTCACTTCTATTGGGGACACCTCGGTCCGGACTCCTCCCATTCACTTCTATTGGGACACCTCGGTCCGGACTCCTCCCATTCACTTCTATGGGGACACCTCGATCCGGACTCCACCCATTCACTTCTATGGGGACACCTTGGTCCAGACTCCTCCCATTCACTTCTATGGGGACACCTCGGTCCGGACCCCTCCCATTCATTTCTATGGGGACACCTCGGTCCGGACTCCTCTCATTCACTTCTATTGGGGACACCTCGGTCCGGACACCTCCCATTAATTTCTATGGGGACACCTCAGTCCGGACTCCTCTCATTCACTTCTATTGGGACACCTCGGTCCGGACTCCTCCCATTCACCTCTATGGGGACACCTCGGTCCGGACCCCTCCCATTCACTTCTATGGGGACACCTCGGTCCGGACTCGACCCATTCATTTCTATGGGGACACCTCGGTCCGGACTCCTCTCATTCACTTCTATTGGGGACACCTCGGTCCGGACCCCTCCCATTCATTTCTATGGGGACACCTCGGTCCGGACTCCTCCTATTCACTTCTATGGGGACACCTCGGTCCGGACTCCTCCCATTCACTTCTATTGGGGACACCTCGGTCCGTACCCCTCCCATTCACTTCTATGGGGACACCTCGGTCCGGACTCGTCCCATTCACTTCTATGGGGACACATCGGTCCGGACTCCTCCTATTCACCTCTATGGGGACACATCGGTCTGGACTCCTTCCATTCACTTCTATTGGGGACACCTCGGTCCGGACACCTCCCATTCATTTCTATTGGGACACCTCGGTCTGGACTCCTCCCATTCACTTCTATTGGGGACACCTCGGTCCGGACTACTCCCATTCATTTCTATGGGGACACCTCGGTCTGGACTCCTCCCATTCACTTCTATTGGGGACAACTCGGTCCGGACTACTCCCATTCATTTCTATGGGGACACCTCGGTCTGGACTCCTCCCATTCATTTCTATGGGGACACCTCGGTTCGGACTCGACCCATTCATTTCTATGGGGACACCTCGGTCCGGACTCCTCCCATTCACTTCTATGGGGACACCTCGGTCTGGACTCCGCCCATTCACTTCTATGGGGACACCTCGGTTCGGACCTCTTCCCATTCACTTCTATTGGGACACCTCGGTCCGGACTCCTCCCATTCACTTCTATTGGGGACACCTCGGTCCGGACTCCTCCCATTCACTTCTATGGGGACACCTCGGTCCGGACTCCTCCCATTCACTTCTATGGGGACACCTCGGTCCGGACTCCTCCCATTCACTTCTATGGGGACACCTCGGTCCGGACTCCTCCCATTCACTTCTATTGGGACACCTCGGTCCGGACCCCTCCCATTCACTTCTAGGACACCTTGGTCCGGACTCCTCCCATTCACTTCTATTGGGACACCTCTGTCCGGACTCCTCCCATTCACTTCTATTGGGACACCTCGGTCCGGACCCCTCCCATTCACTTCTAGGACACCTTGGTCCAGACTCCTCCCATTCACTTCTATTGGGACACCTCGGTCCGGACTCCTCCCATTCACTTCTATTGGGGACACCTCGGTCCGGACTCCTCCCATTCACTTCTATTGGGACACCTCGGTCCGGACTCCTCCCATTCACTTCTATGGGGACACCTCGATCCGGACTCCGCCCATTCACTTCTATGGGGACACCTCGTCCGGACTACTCCTACTCACTTCTATGGGGACACCTCGGTCCGTACTCCTCTCATTCACTTCTATGGGGACACCTCGGTCCGGACTCCTCCCATTCACTTCTATGGGGACACCTTGGCCCCACTCCTCCTATTCACCTCTATGGGGACACCTCGGTCCGGACTCCTCCTATTCACTTCTATGGGGACACCTCGGTCCGAACTCCTCCCATTCATTTCTATGGGGACACCTCGGTCCGGACCCCTCCCATTCACTTCTATTGGGACACCTTGGCCCCACTCCTCCCATTCACCTCTATGGGGACACCTCGGTCCGGACTCCTCCTATTCACTTCTATGGGGACACCTCGGTTCGAACTCTTCCCATTCATTTCTATGGGGACACCTCGGTCCGGACCCCTCCCATTCACTTCTATTGGGACACCTCGGTCTGGACCCCTCCCATTCACTTCTATTGGGACACCTCGGTCTGGACCCCTCCCATTCATTTCTATGGGGACACCTCGGTCCGGACTCCTCCCATTCACTTCTATGGGGACACCTCGGTCCGGACCCCTCCCATTCATTTCTATGGGGACACCTCGGTCCGGACTCCTCTCATTCACTTCTATTGGGACACCTCGGTCCGGACTCCTCTCATTCACTTCTATGGGGACACCTCGGTCCGGATTCCTCCCATTCACTTCTATGGGGACACCTCGGTCCGGACTCCTCCCATTCACTTCTATTGGGGACACCTCGGTCTGGACTCCTCCCATTCACTTCTATTGGGGACACCTCGGTCCGGACTCCTCCCATTCACTTCTATTGGGGACACCTCGGTCCGGACTCCTCCCATTCACTTCTATTGGGACACCTCGGTCCGGACTCCTCCCATTCACTTCTATGGGGACACCTCGATCCGGACTCCGCCCATTCACTTCTATGGGGACACCTCGTCCGGACTCCTCCTATTCACTTCAATGGGGACACCTCGGTCCGTACTCCTCTCATTCACTTCTATGGGGACACCTCGGTCCGGACTCCTCCCATTCACTTCTATGGGGACACCTTGGCCCCACTCCTCCCATTCACCTCTATGGGGACACCTCGGTCCGGACTCCTCCCATTCACTTCTATGGGGACACCTCGGTGGGGACTCCTCTCATTCACTTTCATTGGGACACCTTGGTCCGGACTCCTCCCATTCACCTCTATGGGGACACCTCGGTCCATACTCCTCCCATTCATTTCTATGGGGACACCTCGGTCCGGACTCCTCCCATTCACTTCTATTGGGGACACCTCGGTCCGGACCCCTCCCATTCATTTCTATGGGGACACCTCGGTCCGGACTCCTCTCATTCACTTCTATTGGGGACACCTCGGTCCGGACCCCTCCCATTCATTTCTATGGGGACACCTCGGTCCAGACTCCTCCCATTCACTTCTATGGGGACACCTCGGTCCGGACTCCTCCCATTCACTTCTATTGGGGACACCTCGGTCCGTACCCCTCCCATTCACTTCTATTGGGACACCTCAGTCCGGACTACTCCCATTCATTTCTGTGGGGACACCTCGATCCGGACTCCTCCCATTCACTTCTATTGGGGACACCTCGGTCCGGACTCCTCCCATTCACTTCTATTGGGACACCTCGGTCCGGACTCCTCCCATTCACTTCTATGGGGACACCTCGATCCGGACTCCACCCATTCACTTCTATGGGGACACCTTGGTCCGGACTCCTCCCATTCACTTCTATGGGGACACCTCGGTCCGGACCCCTCCCATTCATTTCTATGGGGACACCTCGGTCCGGACTCCTCTCATTCACTTCTATTGGGGACACCTCGGTCCGGACCCCTCCCATTAATTTCTATGGGGACACCTCAGTCCGGACTCCTCTCATTCACTTCTATTGGGACACCTCGGTCCGGACTCCTCCCATTCACCTCTATGGGGACACCTCGGTCCGGACCCCTCCCATTCACTTCTATGGGGACACCTCGGTCCGGACTCGACCCATTCATTTCTATGGGGACACCTCGGTCCGGACTCCTCTCATTCACTTCTATTGGGGACACCTCGGTCCGGACCCCTCCCATTCACTTCTATGGGGACACCTCGATCCGGACTCCGCCCATTCACTTCTATGGGGACACCTCGGTCCGGACTCCTCTCATTCACTTCTATTGGGACACCTCGGTCCGGACTCCTCCCATTCACCTCTATGGGGACACCTCGGTCCGGACCCCTCCCATTCATTTCTATGGGGACACCTCGGTCCGGACCCCTCCCATTCATTTCTATGGGGACACCTCGGTCCGGACTCCTCCTATTCACTTCTATGGGGACACCTCGGTCCGGACTCCTCTCATTCACTTCTATGGGGACACCTCGGTCCGGACTCCTCCCATTCACCTCTATGGGGACACCTCGGTCCAGACTCCTCCTATTCATTTCTATGGGGACACCTCGGTCCGGACTCCTCTTATTCACTTCTATTGGGACACCTTGGTCCGGACTCCTCCCATTCACCTCTATGGGGACACCTCGGTCCGGACCCCTCCCATTCATTTCTATGGGGACACCTCGGTCCAGACTCCTCTCATTTACTTCTATTGGGACACCTTGGTCCGGACTCCTCCCATTCACCTCTATGGGGACACCTCGGTCAGGACCCCTCCCATTCACTTCTATTGGGACACCTCGGTCCGGACCCCTCCCATTCACCTCTATGGGGACACCTCGGTCCGGACCCCTCCCATTCATTTCTATGGGGACACCTCGGTCAGGACTCCTCTCATTCACTTCTATTGGGACACCTTGGTCCGGACTCCTCCCATTCACCTCTATGGGGACACCTCGGTCTGGACCCCTCCCATTCATCTCTATGGGGACACCTCGGTCTGGACCCCTCCCATTCATTTCTATGGGGACACCTCGGTCCGGACTCCTCCCATTCACTTCTATGGGGACACCTCGGTGGGGACTCCTCTCATTCACTTTCATTGGGACACCTTGGTCCGGACTCCTCCCATTCACCTCTATGGGGACACCTCGGTCCATACTCCTCCCATTCATTTCTATGGGGACACCTCGGTCCGGACTCCTCCCATTCACTTCTATTGGGGACACCTCGGTCCGGACCCCTCCCATTCATTTCTATGGGGACACCTCGGTCCGGACTCCTCTCATTCACTTCTATTGGGGACACCTCGGTCCGGACCCCTCCCATTCATTTCTATGGGGACACCTCGGTCCGGACTCCTCCCATTCACTTCTATGGGGACACCTCGGTCCGGACTCCTCCCATTCACTTCTATTGGGGACACCTCGGTCCGTACCCCTCCCATTCACTTCTATTGGGACACCTCAGTCCGGACTACTCCCATTCATTTCTGTGGGGACACCTCGATCCGGACTCCTCCCATTCACTTCTATTGGGGACACCTCGGTCCGGACTCCTCCCATTCACTTCTATTGGGACACCTCGGTCCGGACTCCTCCCATTCACTTCTATGGGGACACCTCGATCCGGACTCCACCCATTCACTTCTATGGGGACACCTTGGTCCAGACTCCTCCCATTCACTTCTATGGGGACACCTCGGTCCGGACCCCTCCCATTCATTTCTATGGGGACACCTCGGTCCGGACTCCTCTCATTCACTTCTATTGGGGACACCTCGGTCCGGACACCTCCCATTAATTTCTATGGGGACACCTCAGTCCGGACTCCTCTCATTCACTTCTATTGGGACACCTCGGTCCGGACTCCTCCCATTCACCTCTATGGGGACACCTCGGTCCGGACCCCTCCCATTCACTTCTATGGGGACACCTCGGTCCGGACTCGACCCATTCATTTCTATGGGGACACCTCGGTCCGGACTCCTCTCATTCACTTCTATTGGGGACACCTCGGTCCGGACCCCTCCCATTCATTTCTATGGGGACACCTCGGTCCGGACTCCTCCTATTCACTTCTATGGGGACACCTCGGTCCGGACTCCTCCCATTCACTTCTATTGGGGACACCTCGGTCCGTACCCCTCCCATTCACTTCTATGGGGACACCTCGGTCCGGACTCGTCCCATTCACTTCTATGGGGACACATCGGTCCGGACTCCTCCTATTCACCTCTATGGGGACACATCGGTCTGGACTCCTTCCATTCACTTCTATTGGGGACACCTCGGTCCGGACACCTCCCATTCATTTCTATTGGGACACCTCGGTCTGGACTCCTCCCATTCACTTCTATTGGGGACACCTCGGTCCGGACTACTCCCATTCATTTCTATGGGGACACCTCGGTCTGGACTCCTCCCATTCACTTCTATTGGGGACAACTCGGTCCGGACTACTCCCATTCATTTCTATGGGGACACCTCGGTCTGGACTCCTCCCATTCATTTCTATGGGGACACCTCGGTTCGGACTCGACCCATTCATTTCTATGGGGACACCTCGGTCCGGACTCCTCCCATTCACTTCTATGGGGACACCTCGGTCTGGACTCCGCCCATTCACTTCTATGGGGACACCTCGGTTCGGACCTCTTCCCATTCACTTCTATTGGGACACCTCGGTCCGGACTCCTCCCATTCACTTCTATTGGGGACACCTCGGTCCGGACTCCTCCCATTCACTTCTATGGGGACACCTCGGTCCGGACTCCTCCCATTCACTTCTATGGGGACACCTCGGTCCGGACTCCTCCCATTCACTTCTATGGGGACACCTCGGTCCGGACTCCTCCCATTCACTTCTATTGGGACACCTCGGTCCGGACCCCTCCCATTCACTTCTAGGACACCTTGGTCCGGACTCCTCCCATTCACTTCTATTGGGACACCTCTGTCCGGACTCCTCCCATTCACTTCTATTGGGACACCTCGGTCCGGACCCCTCCCATTCACTTCTAGGACACCTTGGTCCAGACTCCTCCCATTCACTTCTATTGGGACACCTCGGTCCGGACTCCTCCCATTCACTTCTATTGGGGACACCTCGGTCCGGACTCCTCCCATTCACTTCTATTGGGACACCTCGGTCCGGACTCCTCCCATTCACTTCTATGGGGACACCTCGATCCGGACTCCGCCCATTCACTTCTATGGGGACACCTCGTCCGGACTACTCCTACTCACTTCTATGGGGACACCTCGGTCCGTACTCCTCTCATTCACTTCTATGGGGACACCTCGGTCCGGACTCCTCCCATTCACTTCTATGGGGACACCTTGGCCCCACTCCTCCTATTCACCTCTATGGGGACACCTCGGTCCGGACTCCTCCTATTCACTTCTATGGGGACACCTCGGTCCGAACTCCTCCCATTCATTTCTATGGGGACACCTCGGTCCGGACCCCTCCCATTCACTTCTATTGGGACACCTTGGCCCCACTCCTCCCATTCACCTCTATGGGGACACCTCGGTCCGGACTCCTCCTATTCACTTCTATGGGGACACCTCGGTTCGAACTCTTCCCATTCATTTCTATGGGGACACCTCGGTCCGGACCCCTCCCATTCACTTCTATTGGGACACCTCGGTCTGGACCCCTCCCATTCACTTCTATTGGGACACCTCGGTCTGGACCCCTCCCATTCATTTCTATGGGGACACCTCGGTCCGGACTCCTCCCATTCACTTCTATGGGGACACCTCGGTCCGGACCCCTCCCATTCATTTCTATGGGGACACCTCGGTCCGGACTCCTCTCATTCACTTCTATTGGGACACCTCGGTCCGGACTCCTCTCATTCACTTCTATGGGGACACCTCGGTCCGGATTCCTCCCATTCACTTCTATGGGGACACCTCGGTCCGGACTCCTCCCATTCACTTCTATTGGGGACACCTCGGTCTGGACTCCTCCCATTCACTTCTATTGGGGACACCTCGGTCCGGACTCCTCCCATTCACTTCTATTGGGGACACCTCGGTCCGGACTCCTCCCATTCACTTCTATTGGGACACCTCGGTCCGGACTCCTCCCATTCACTTCTATGGGGACACCTCGATCCGGACTCCGCCCATTCACTTCTATGGGGACACCTCGTCCGGACTCCTCCTATTCACTTCAATGGGGACACCTCGGTCCGTACTCCTCTCATTCACTTCTATGGGGACACCTCGGTCCGGACTCCTCCCATTCACTTCTATGGGGACACCTTGGCCCCACTCCTCCCATTCACCTCTATGGGGACACCTCGGTCCGGACTCCTCCTATTCACTTCTATGGGGACACCTCGGTCCGAACTCCTCCCATTCATTTCTATGGGGACACCTCGGTCCGGACCCCTCCCATTCACTTCTATTGGGACACCTTGGCCCCACTCCTCCCATTCACCTCTATGGGGACACCTCGGTCCGGACTTCCCCTATTCACTTCTATGGGGACACCTCGGTCCGAACTCCTCCCATTCATTTCTATGGGGACACCTCGGTCCGGACCCCTCCCATTCACTTCTATTGGGACACCTCGGTCTGGACCCCTCTTATTCATCTCTATGGGGACACCTCGGTCCGGACCCCTCCTATTCATTTCTATGGGGACACCTCGGTCCGGACTCCTCCCATTCACTTCTATGGGGACACCTCGGTCCGGACTCCTCTCATTCACTTCTATGGGGACACCTCGGTGGATTCCTCCCATTCACTTCTATGGGGACACCTCGGTCCGGACTCCTCCCATTCACTTCTATTGGGGACACCTCGGTCTGGACTCCTCCCATTCACTTCTATTGGGGACACCTCGGTCCGGACCCCTCCCATTCATTTCTATGGGGACACCTCGGTCCGGACTCCTCCCATTCACTTCTATGGGGACACCTCGGTCCGGATTCCTCTCATTCACTTCTATTGTGACACCTCGGTTCGGACCCCTCCCATTCACCTCTAAGGGGACACCTCGGTCCGGACTCCTCGCATTCATTTCTATGGGGACACCTCGGTCCGGACTCCTCCCATTCACTTCTATGGGGACACCTCGGTCCGGACTCCTCCCATTCACTTCTATGGGGACACCTCGGTCCGGACTCCTCCCATTCACTTCTATTGGGACACCTCGGTCCGGACCCCTCCCATTCACTTCTATTGGGGACACCTTGGTCCGGACTCCTCCCATTCACTTCTATTGGGACACCTCGGTCCGGACTCCTCCCATTCACTTCTATTGGGGACACCTCGGTCCGGACTCCTCCCATTCACTTCTATTGGGACACCTCGGTCCGGACTCCCCACATTCACTTCTATGGGGACACCTCGATCCGGACTCCGCCCATTCACTTCTATGGGGACACCTCGTCCGGACTCCTCCTATTCACTTCTATGGGGACACCTCGGTCCGTACTCCTCTCATTTACTTCTATGGGGACACCTCGGTCCGGACTCCTCCCATTCACTTCTATGGGGACACCTTGGCCCCACTCCTCCCATTCACCTCTATGGGGACACCTCGGTCCGGACTCCTCCTATTCACTTCTATGGGGACACCTCGGTCCGAACTCCTCCCATTCATTTCTATGGGGACACCTCGGTCCGGACCCCTCCCATTCACTTCTATTGGGACACCTTGGCCCCACTCCTCCCATTCACCTCTATGGGGACACCTCGGTCCGGACTCCTCCTATTCACTTCTATGGGGACACCTCGGTCCGAACTCCTCCCATTCATTTCTATGGGGACACCTCGGTCCGGACCCCTCCCATTCACTTCTATTGGGACACCTCGGTCTGGACCCCTCCCATTCATCTCTATGGGGACACCTCGGTCTGGACCCCTCCCATTCATTTCTATGGGGACACCTCGGTCCGGACTCCTCCCATTCACTTCTATGGGGACACCTCGGTCGGAACTCCTCCCATTCATTTCTATGGGGACACCTCGGTCCGGATCCCTCCCATTCATTTCTATGGGGACACCTCGGTCCGGACTCCTCCTATTCACTTCTATGGGGACACCTCGGTCCGTACTCCTCTCATTCACTTCTATGGGGACACCTCGGTCCGGACTCCTCCCATTCATTTCTATGGGGACACCTCGGTCCGGACCCCTCCCATTCATTTCTATGGGGACACCTCGGTCCGGACTCCTCCTATTCACTTCTATGGGGACACCTCGGTCCGGACTCCTCTCATTCACTTCTATGGGGACACCTCGGTCCGGACTCCTCCCATTCACTTCTATTGGGGACACCTCGGTCCGGACTCCTCTCATTCACTTCTATTGGGGACACCTCGGTCCGGACCCCTCCCATTAATTTCTATGGGGACACCTCGGTCCGGACTCCTCCCATTCACTTCTATGGGGACACCTCGGTCCGGACCCCTCCCATTTACTTCTATGGGGACACCTTGGTCCGGACTCTTCCTATTCACTTCTATGGGGACACCTCGGTCCGGACTCCTCTCATTCACTTCTATTGGGACACCTTGGTCCGGACCCCTCCCATTAATTTCTATGGGGACACCTCGGTCCGGACTCCTCCCATTCATTTCTATGGGGACACCTCGGTCCGGACCCCTCCCATTCATTTCTATGGGGACACCTCGGTCCGGACTCCTCTCATTCACTTCTATTGGGGACACCTCGGTCCGGACCCCTCCCATTCATTTCTATGGGGACACCTCGGTCCGGACTCCTCCCATTCACTTCTATGGGGACACCTCGGTCCGGACTCCTCCCATTGACTTCTATTGGGGACACCTCGGTCCGTACCCCTCCCATTCACTTCTATTGGGACACCTCGGTCCGGACTACTCCCATTCATTTCTGTGGGGACACCTCGATCCGGACTCCTCCCATTCACTTCTATTGTGAACACCTCGGTCCGGACTCCTCCCATTCACTTCTATTGGGACACCTCGGTCCGGACTCCTCCCATTCACTTCTATGGGGACACCTCGATCCGGACTCCGCCCATTCACTTCTATGGGGACACCTCGTCCGGACTCCTCCTATTCACTTCTATTGGGACACCTCGGTCCGTACTCCTCTCATTCACTTCTATGGGGACACCTCGGTCCGGACTCCTCCCATTCACTTCTATAGGGACACCTTGGCCCCACTCCTCCCATTCACCTCTATGGGGACACCTCGGTCCGGACTCCTCCTATTCACTTCTATGGGGACACCTCGGTCCGAACTCCTCCCATTCACTTCTATTGGGACACCTTGGCCCCACTCCTCCCATTCACCTCTATGGGGACACCTCGGTCCGGACTCCTCCTATTCACTTCTATGGGGACACCTCGGTCCGAACTCCTCCCATTCATTTCTATGGGGACACCTCGGTCCGGACCCCTCCCATTCACTTCTATTGGGACACCTCGGTCTGGACCCCTCCCATTCATCTCTATGGGGACACCTCGGTTTGGACCCCTCCCATTCATTTCTATGGGGACACCTCGGTCCGGACTCCCCCCATTCACTTCTATGGGGACACCTCGGTCCGGGCCCCTCCCATTCATTTCTATGGGGACACCTCGGTCCGGACCCCTCCCATTCATTTCTATGGGGACACCTCGGTCCGGACTCCTCCTATTCACTTCTATGGGGACACCTCGGTCCGGACTCCTCTCATTCACTTCTATGGGGACACCTCGGTCCGGACTCCTCCCATTCACCTCTATGGGGACACCTCGGTCCAGACTCCTCCTATTCATTTCTATGGGGACACCTCGGTCCGGACTCCTCTTATTCACTTCTATTGGGACACCTTGGTCCGGACTCCTCCCATTCACCTCTATGGGGACACCTCGGTCCGGACCCCTCCCATTCATTTCTATGGGGACACCTCGGTCCGGACTCCTCTCATTTACTTCTATTGGGACACCTTGGTCCGGACTCCTCCCATTCACCTCTATGGGGACACCTCGGTCAGGACCTCTCCCATTCACTTCTATTGGGACACCTCGGTCCGGACCCCTCCCATTCACCTCTATGGGGACACCTCGGTCCGGACCCCTCCCATTCATTTCTATGGGGACACCTCGGTCAGGACTCCTCTCATTCACTTCTATTGGGACACCTTGGTCCGGACTCCTCCCATTCACCTCTATGGGGACACCTCGGTCTGGACCCCTCCCATTCATCTCTATGGGGACACCTCGGTCTGGACCCCTCCCATTCATTTCTATGGGGACACCTCGGTCCGGACTCCTCCCATTCACTTCTATGGGGACACCTCGGTGGGGACTCCTCTCATTCACTTTCATTGGGACACCTTGGTCCGGACTCCTCCCATTCACCTCTATGGGGACACCTCGGTCCATACTCCTCCCATTCATTTCTATGGGGACACCTCGGTCCGGACTCCTCCCATTCACTTCTATTGGGGACACCTCGGTCCGGACCCCTCCCATTCATTTCTATGGGGACACCTCGGTCCGGACTCCTCTCATTCACTTCTATTGGGGACACCTCGGTCCGGACCCCTCCCATTCATTTCTATGGGGACACCTCGGTCCAGACTCCTCCCATTCACTTCTATGGGGACACCTCGGTCCGGACTCCTCCCATTCACTTCTATTGGGGACACCTCGGTCCGTACCCCTCCCATTCACTTCTATTGGGACACCTCAGTCCGGACTACTCCCATTCATTTCTGTGGGGACACCTCGATCCGGACTCCTCCCATTCACTTCTATTGGGGACACCTCGGTCCGGACTCCTCCCATTCACTTCTATTGGGACACCTCGGTCCGGACTCCTCCCATTCACTTCTATGGGGACACCTCGATCCGGACTCCACCCATTCACTTCTATGGGGACACCTTGGTCCGGACTCCTCCCATTCACTTCTATGGGGACACCTCGGTCCGGACCCCTCCCATTCATTTCTATGGGGACACCTCGGTCCGGACTCCTCTCATTCACTTCTATTGGGGACACCTCGGTCCGGACCCCTCCCATTAATTTCTATGGGGACACCTCAGTCCGGACTCCTCTCATTCACTTCTATTGGGACACCTCGGTCCGGACTCCTCCCATTCACCTCTATGGGGACACCTCGGTCCGGACCCCTCCCATTCACTTCTATGGGGACACCTCGGTCCGGACTCGACCCATTCATTTCTATGGGGACACCTCGGTCCGGACTCCTCTCATTCACTTCTATTGGGGACACCTCGGTCCGGACCCCTCCCATTCACTTCTATGGGGACACCTCGATCCGGACTCCGCCCATTCACTTCTATGGGGACACCTCGGTCCGGACTCCTCTCATTCACTTCTATTGGGACACCTCGGTCCGGACTCCTCCCATTCACCTCTATGGGGACACCTCGGTCCGGACCCCTCCCATTCATTTCTATGGGGACACCTCGGTCCGGACCCCTCCCATTCATTTCTATGGGGACACCTCGGTCCGGACTCCTCCTATTCACTTCTATGGGGACACCTCGGTCCGGACTCCTCTCATTCACTTCTATGGGGACACCTCGGTCCGGACTCCTCCCATTCACCTCTATGGGGACACCTCGGTCCAGACTCCTCCTATTCATTTCTATGGGGACACCTCGGTCCGGACTCCTCTTATTCACTTCTATTGGGACACCTTGGTCCGGACTCCTCCCATTCACCTCTATGGGGACACCTCGGTCCGGACCCCTCCCATTCATTTCTATGGGGACACCTCGGTCCAGACTCCTCTCATTTACCTCTATTGGGACACCTTGGTCCGGACTCCTCCCATTCACCTCTATGGGGACACCTCGGTCAGGACCCCTCCCATTCACTTCTATTGGGACACCTCGGTCCGGACCCCTCCCATTCACCTCTATGGGGACACCTCGGTCCGGACCCCTCCCATTCATTTCTATGGGGACACCTCGGTCAGGACTCCTCTCATTCACTTCTATTGGGACACCTTGGTCCGGACTCCTCCCATTCACCTCTATGGGGACACCTCGGTCTGGACCCCTCCCATTCATCTCTATGGGGACACCTCGGTCTGGACCCCTCCCATTCATTTCTATGGGGACACCTCGGTCCGGACTCCTCCCATTCACTTCTATGGGGACACCTCGGTGGGGACTCCTCTCATTCACTTTCATTGGGACACCTTGGTCCGGACTCCTCCCATTCACCTCTATGGGGACACCTCGGTCCATACTCCTCCCATTCATTTCTATGGGGACACCTCGGTCCGGACTCCTCCCATTCACTTCTATTGGGGACACCTCGGTCCGGACCCCTCCCATTCATTTCTATGGGGACACCTCGGTCCGGACTCCTCTCATTCACTTCTATTGGGGACACCTCGGTCCGGACCCCTCCCATTCATTTCTATGGGGACACCTCGGTCCGGACTCCTCCCATTCACTTCTATGGGGACACCTCGGTCCGGACTCCTCCCATTCACTTCTATTGGGGACACCTCGGTCCGTACCCCTCCCATTCACTTCTATTGGGACACCTCAGTCCGGACTACTCCCATTCATTTCTGTGGGGACACCTCGATCCGGACTCCTCCCATTCACTTCTATTGGGGACACCTCGGTCCGGACTCCTCCCATTCACTTCTATTGGGACACCTCGGTCCGGACTCCTCCCATTCACTTCTATGGGGACACCTCGATCCGGACTCCACCCATTCACTTCTATGGGGACACCTTGGTCCAGACTCCTCCCATTCACTTCTATGGGGACACCTCGGTCCGGACCCCTCCCATTCATTTCTATGGGGACACCTCGGTCCGGACTCCTCTCATTCACTTCTATTGGGGACACCTCGGTCCGGACACCTCCCATTAATTTCTATGGGGACACCTCAGTCCGGACTCCTCTCATTCACTTCTATTGGGACACCTCGGTCCGGACTCCTCCCATTCACCTCTATGGGGACACCTCGGTCCGGACCCCTCCCATTCACTTCTATGGGGACACCTCGGTCCGGACTCGACCCATTCATTTCTATGGGGACACCTCGGTCCGGACTCCTCTCATTCACTTCTATTGGGGACACCTCGGTCCGGACCCCTCCCATTCATTTCTATGGGGACACCTCGGTCCGGACTCCTCCTATTCACTTCTATGGGGACACCTCGGTCCGGACTCCTCCCATTCACTTCTATTGGGGACACCTCGGTCCGTACCCCTCCCATTCACTTCTATGGGGACACCTCGGTCCGGACTCGTCCCATTCACTTCTATGGGGACACATCGGTCCGGACTCCTCCTATTCACCTCTATGGGGACACATCGGTCTGGACTCCTTCCATTCACTTCTATTGGGGACACCTCGGTCCGGACACCTCCCATTCATTTCTATTGGGACACCTCGGTCTGGACTCCTCCCATTCACTTCTATTGGGGACACCTCGGTCCGGACTACTCCCATTCATTTCTATGGGGACACCTCGGTCTGGACTCCTCCCATTCACTTCTATTGGGGACAACTCGGTCCGGACTACTCCCATTCATTTCTATGGGGACACCTCGGTCTGGACTCCTCCCATTCATTTCTATGGGGACACCTCGGTTCGGACTCGACCCATTCATTTCTATGGGGACACCTCGGTCCGGACTCCTCCCATTCACTTCTATGGGGACACCTCGGTCTGGACTCCGCCCATTCACTTCTATGGGGACACCTCGGTTCGGACCTCTTCCCATTCACTTCTATTGGGACACCTCGGTCCGGACTCCTCCCATTCACTTCTATTGGGGACACCTCGGTCCGGACTCCTCCCATTCACTTCTATGGGGACACCTCGGTCCGGACTCCTCCCATTCACTTCTATTGGGGACACCTCGGTCCGGACTCCTCCCATTCACTTCTATGGGGACACCTCGGTCCGGACTCCTCCCATTCACTTCTATTGGGACACCTCGGTCCGGACCCCTCCCATTCACTTCTAGGACACCTTGGTCCGGACTCCTCCCATTCACTTCTATTGGGACACCTCTGTCCGGACTCCTCCCATTCACTTCTATTGGGACACCTCGGTCCGGACCCCTCCCATTCACTTCTAGGACACCTTGGTCCAGACTCCTCCCATTCACTTCTATTGGGACACCTCGGTCCGGACTCCTCCCATTCACTTCTATTGGGGACACCTCGGTCCGGACTCCTCCCATTCACTTCTATTGGGACACCTCGGTCCGGACTCCTCCCATTCACTTCTATGGGGACACCTCGATCCGGACTCCGCCCATTCACTTCTATGGGGACACCTCGTCCGGACTACTCCTACTCACTTCTATGGGGACACCTCGGTCCGTACTCCTCTCATTCACTTCTATGGGGACACCTCGGTCCGGACTCCTCCCATTCACTTCTATGGGGACACCTTGGCCCCACTCCTCCTATTCACCTCTATGGGGACACCTCGGTCCGGACTCCTCCTATTCACTTCTATGGGGACACCTCGGTCCGAACTCCTCCCATTCATTTCTATGGGGACACCTCGGTCCGGACCCCTCCCATTCACTTCTATTGGGACACCTTGGCCCCACTCCTCCCATTCACCTCTATGGGGACACCTCGGTCCGGACTCCTCCTATTCACTTCTATGGGGACACCTCGGTTCGAACTCTTCCCATTCATTTCTATGGGGACACCTCGGTCCGGACCCCTCCCATTCACTTCTATTGGGACACCTCGGTCTGGACCCCTCCCATTCACTTCTATTGGGACACCTCGGTCTGGACCCCTCCCATTCATTTCTATGGGGACACCTCGGTCCGGACTCCTCCCATTCACTTCTATGGGGACACCTCGGTCCGGACCCCTCCCATTCATTTCTATGGGGACACCTCGGTCCGGACTCCTCTCATTCACTTCTATTGGGACACCTCGGTCCGGACTCCTCTCATTCACTTCTATGGGGACACCTCGGTCCGGATTCCTCCCATTCACTTCTATGGGGACACCTCGGTCCGGACTCCTCCCATTCACTTCTATTGGGGACACCTCGGTCTGGACTCCTCCCATTCACTTCTATTGGGGACACCTCGGTCCGGACTCCTCCCATTCACTTCTATTGGGGACACCTCGGTCCGGACTCCTCCCATTCACTTCTATTGGGACACCTCGGTCCGGACTCCTCCCATTCACTTCTATGGGGACACCTCGATCCGGACTCCGCCCATTCACTTCTATGGGGACACCTCGTCCGGACTCCTCCTATTCACTTCAATGGGGACACCTCGGTCCGTACTCCTCTCATTCACTTCTATGGGGACACCTCGGTCCGGACTCCTCCCATTCACTTCTATGGGGACACCTTGGCCCCACTCCTCCCATTCACCTCTATGGGGACACCTCGGTCCGGACTCCTCCTATTCACTTCTATGGGGACACCTCGGTCCGAACTCCTCCCATTCATTTCTATGGGGACACCTCGGTCCGGACCCCTCCCATTCACTTCTATTGGGACACCTTGGCCCCACTCCTCCCATTCACCTCTATGGGGACACCTCGGTCCGGACTTCCCCTATTCACTTCTATGGGGACACCTCGGTCCGAACTCCTCCCATTCATTTCTATGGGGACACCTCGGTCCGGACCCCTCCCATTCACTTCTATTGGGACACCTCGGTCTGGACCCCTCTTATTCATCTCTATGGGGACACCTCGGTCCGGACCCCTCCTATTCATTTCTATGGGGACACCTCGGTCCGGACTCCTCCCATTCACTTCTATGGGGACACCTCGGTCCGGACTCCTCTCATTCACTTCTATGGGGACACCTCGGTGGATTCCTCCCATTCACTTCTATGGGGACACCTCGGTCCGGACTCCTCCCATTCACTTCTATTGGGGACACCTCGGTCTGGACTCCTCCCATTCACTTCTATTGGGGACACCTCGGTCCGGACCCCTCCCATTCATTTCTATGGGGACACCTCGGTCCGGACTCCTCCCATTCACTTCTATGGGGACACCTCGGTCCGGATTCCTCTCATTCACTTCTATTGTGACACCTCGGTTCGGACCCCTCCCATTCACCTCTAAGGGGACACCTCGGTCCGGACTCCTCGCATTCATTTCTATGGGGACACCTCGGTCCGGACTCCTCCCATTCACTTCTATGGGGACACCTCGGTCCGGACTCCTCCCATTCACTTCTATGGGGACACCTCGGTCCGGACTCCTCCCATTCACTTCTATTGGGACACCTCGGTCCGGACCCCTCCCATTCACTTCTATTGGGGACACCTTGGTCCGGACTCCTCCCATTCACTTCTATTGGGACACCTCGGTCCGGACTCCTCCCATTCACTTCTATTGGGGACACCTCGGTCCGGACTCCTCCCATTCACTTCTATTGGGACACCTCGGTCCGGACTCCCCACATTCACTTCTATGGGGACACCTCGATCCGGACTCCGCCCATTCACTTCTATGGGGACACCTCGTCCGGACTCCTCCTATTCACTTCTATGGGGACACCTCGGTCCGTACTCCTCTCATTTACTTCTATGGGGACACCTCGGTCCGGACTCCTCCCATTCACTTCTATGGGGACACCTTGGCCCCACTCCTCCCATTCACCTCTATGGGGACACCTCGGTCCGGACTCCTCCTATTCACTTCTATGGGGACACCTCGGTCCGAACTCCTCCCATTCATTTCTATGGGGACACCTCGGTCCGGACCCCTCCCATTCACTTCTATTGGGACACCTTGGCCCCACTCCTCCCATTCACCTCT
Organism: Rana muscosa; assembly: GCA_029206835.1. NCBI lineage: Eukaryota > Metazoa > Chordata > Amphibia > Anura > Ranidae > Rana > Rana muscosa. Next base: position 353,487,941 of record CM055125.1, on the reverse strand, counting down.
ATGGGGACACCTCGGTCCGGACTCCTCCTATTCACTTCTATGGGGACACCTCGGTCCGAACTCCTCCCATTCATTTCTATGGGGACACCTCGGTCCGGACCCCTCCCATTCACTTCTATTGGGACACCTCGGTCTGGACCCCTCCCATTCATCTCTATGGGGACACCTCGGTCTGGACCCCTCCCATTCATTTCTATGGGGACACCTCGGTCCGGACTCCTCCCATTCACTTCTATGGGGACACCTCGGTCGGAACTCCTCCCATTCATTTCTATGGGGACACCTCGGTCCGGATCCCTCCCATTCATTTCTATGGGGACACCTCGGTCCGGACTCCTCCTATTCACTTCTATGGGGACACCTCGGTCCGTACTCCTCTCATTCACTTCTATGGGGACACCTCGGTCCGGACTCCTCCCATTCATTTCTATGGGGACACCTCGGTCCGGACCCCTCCCATTCATTTCTATGGGGACACCTCGGTCCGGACTCCTCCTATTCACTTCTATGGGGACACCTCGGTCCGGACTCCTCTCATTCACTTCTATGGGGACACCTCGGTCCGGACTCCTCCCATTCACTTCTATTGGGGACACCTCGGTCCGGACTCCTCTCATTCACTTCTATTGGGGACACCTCGGTCCGGACCCCTCCCATTAATTTCTATGGGGACACCTCGGTCCGGACTCCTCCCATTCACTTCTATGGGGACACCTCGGTCCGGACCCCTCCCATTTACTTCTATGGGGACACCTTGGTCCGGACTCTTCCTATTCACTTCTATGGGGACACCTCGGTCCGGACTCCTCTCATTCACTTCTATTGGGACACCTTGGTCCGGACCCCTCCCATTAATTTCTATGGGGACACCTCGGTCCGGACTCCTCCCATTCATTTCTATGGGGACACCTCGGTCCGGACCCCTCCCATTCATTTCTATGGGGACACCTCGGTCCGGACTCCTCTCATTCACTTCTATTGGGGACACCTCGGTCCGGACCCCTCCCATTCATTTCTATGGGGACACCTCGGTCCGGACTCCTCCCATTCACTTCTATGGGGACACCTCGGTCCGGACTCCTCCCATTGACTTCTATTGGGGACACCTCGGTCCGTACCCCTCCCATTCACTTCTATTGGGACACCTCGGTCCGGACTACTCCCATTCATTTCTGTGGGGACACCTCGATCCGGACTCCTCCCATTCACTTCTATTGGGAACACCTCGGTCCGGACTCCTCCCATTCACTTCTATTGGGACACCTCGGTCCGGACTCCTCCCATTCACTTCTATGGGGACACCTCGATCCGGACTCCGCCCATTCACTTCTATGGGGACACCTTGGTCCGGACTCCTCCCATTCACTTCTATGGGGACACCTCGGTCCGGACCCCTCCCATTCATTTCTATGGGGACACCTCGGTCCGGACTCCTCTCATTCACTTCTATTGGGGACACCTCGGTCCGGACCCTCCCATTCATTTCTATGGGGACACCTCGGTCCGGACTCCTCCCATTCACTTCTATGGGGACACCTCGGTCCGGACTCCTCCCATTCACTTCTATTGGGGACATCTCGGTCCGTACCCCTCCCATTCACTTCTATTGGGACACCTTGGTCTGGACTCCTCCCATTCACTTCTATTGGGGACACCTCGATCCGGACTCCGCCCATTCACTTCTATGGGGACACCTCGGTCAGGACTCCTCCAATTCACTTCTATGGGGACACCTCGGTCCGGACTCCTCCCATTCACTTCTATGGGGACACCTCGGTCCGGACTCCTCCCATTCATTTCTATGGGGACACCTCGGTCCGGACTCCTCCCATTCACTTCTATGGGGACACCTCGGTCCGGACTTCTCCCATTCACTTCTATCGGGACACCTCGGTCCGGACTCCTCCTATTCATTTCTATTGGGACACCTCGGTCTGGACTCCTCCCATTCACTTCTATTGGGGACACCTCGGTCCGGACTCCTGCTATTCACTTCTATTGGGGACACCTCGGTCCGTACCCCTCCCATTCACTTCTATTGGGACACCTCGGTCCGGACTACTCCCATTCATTTCTATGGGGACACCTCGGTCTGGACTCCTCCCATTCACTTCTATGGGGACACCTCGGTCCGGACTTCTCCCATTCACTTCTATGGGGACACCTCGGTCCGGACTCCTCCCATTCATTTCTATTGGGACACCTCGGTCTGGACTCCTCCCATTCACTTCTATTGGGGACACCTCGGTCCGGACTCCTGCTATTCACTTCTATTGGGGACACCTCGGTCCGTACCCCTCCCATTCACTTCTATTGGGACACCTCGGTCCGGACTACTCCCATTCATTTCTACGGGGACACCTCGGTCTGGACTCCTCCCATTCACTTCTATTGGGGACACCTCGGTCCGCACCCCTCCCATTCATTTCTATGGGGACACCTCGGTCCGGACCCCTCCCATTCATTTCTATGGGGACAGCTCGGTCCGGACTCCTCCTATTCACTTCTATGGGGACACCTCGGTCCGGACTCCTCCCATTCACTTCTATTGGGACACCTTGGTCCGGACTCCTCCCATTCACCTCTATTGGGACACCGCGGTCCGGACTCCTCCCATTCATTTCTATGGGGACACCTCGGTTCGGACTCGACCCATTCATTTCTATGGGGACACCTCGGTCCGGACTCCTCCCATTCACTTCTATGGGGACACCTCGGTCTGGACTCCGCCCATTCACTTCTATGGGGACACCTCGGTTTCGGACCTCCTCCCATTCACTTCTATTGGGACACCTCGGTCCGGACTCCTCCCATTCACTTCTATTGGGGACACCTCGGTCCGGACTCCTTCCATTCACTTCTATGGGGACACCTCGGTCCGGACTCCTCCCATTCACTTCTATGGGGACACCTCGGTCCGGACTCCTCCCATTCACTTCTATTGGGACACCTCGGTCCGGATCCCTCCCATTCACTTCTAGGACACCTTGGTCCGGACTCCTCCCATTCACTTCTATTGGGACACCTCGGTCCGGACTCCTCCCATTCACTTCTATTGGGGACACCTCGGTCCGGACTCCTCCCATTCACTTCTATTGGGACACCTCGGTCCGGACTCCTCCCATTCACTTCTATGGGGACACCTCGATCCGGACTCCGCCCATTCACTTCTATGGGGACACCTCGTCCGGACTCCTCCTATTCACTTCTATGGGGACACCTCGGTCCGTACTCCTCTCATTCACTTCTATGGGGACACCTCGGTCCGGACTCCTCCCATTCACTTCTATGGGGACACCTTGGCCCCACTCCTCCCATTCACCTCTATGGGGACACCTCGGTCCGGACTCCTCCTATTCACTTCTATGGGGACACCTCGTCCGGACTCCTCCCATTCATTTCTATGGGGACACCTCGGTCCGGACCCCTCCCATTCACTTCTATTGGGACACCTTGGCCCCACTCCTCCCATTCACCTCTATGGGGACACCTCGGTCCGGACTCCTCCTATTCACTTCTATGGGGACACCTCGGTCCGAACTCCTCCCATTCATTTCTATGGGGACACCTCGGTCCGGACCCCTCCCATTACTTCTATTGGGACACCTCGGTCTGGACCCCTCCCATTACTTCTATTGGGACACCTCGGTCTGGACCCCTCCCATTCATCTCTATGGGGACACCTCGGTCTGGACCCCTCCCATTCATTTCTATGGGGACACCTCGGTCCGGACTCCTCTCATTCACTTCTATGGGGACACCTCGGTCCGGACTCCTCCCATTCACTTCTATGGGGACACCTCGGTCCGGACTCCTCCCATTCACTTCTATGGGGACACCTCGGTCCGGATTCCTCCCATTCACTTCCATGGGGACACCTCGGTCCGGACTCCTCTCATTCACTTTTATTGGGACACCTTGGCCCCACTCCTCCCATTCACCTCTATGGGGACACCTCGGTCCGGACTCCTCCTATTCACTTCTATGGGGACACCTCGGTCCGAACTCCTCCCATTCATTTCTATGGGGACACCTCGGTCCGGACCCCTCCCATTCACTTCTATTGGGACACCTCGGTCCGGACCCCTCCAATTCATCTCTATGGGGACACCGCGGTCTGGACCCCTCCCATTCATTTCTATGGGGACACCTCGGTCCGGACTCCTCCCATTCACTTCTATGGGGACACCTCGGTCCGGACTCCTCCCATTCACTTCTATGGGGACACCTCGGTCCGGACCCCTCCCATTCACTTCTATGGGGACACCTTGGTCCGGACTCTTCCTATTCACTTCTATGGGGACACCTCGGTCCGGACTCCTCTCATTCACTTCTATTGGGACACCTTGGTCCGGACTCCTCCCATTCACCTCTATGGGGACACCTCGGTCCGGACTCCTCCCATTCACTTCTATTGGGGACACCTCGGTCCGGACTCCTCCCATTTACTTCTATTGGGACACCTCGGTCCGGACTCCTCCCATTCACTTCTATGGGGACACCTCGATCCGGACTCCGCCCATTCACTTCTATGGGGACACCTCGTCCGGACTCCTCCTATTCACTTCAATGGGGACACCTCGGTCCGTACTCCTCTCATTCACTTCTATGGGGACACCTCGGTCCGGACTCCTCCCATTCACTTCTATGGGGACACCTTGGCCCCACTCCTCCCATTCACCTCTATGGGGACACCTCGGTCCGGACTCCTCCTATTCACTTCTATGGGGACACCTCGTCCGGACTCCTCCCATTCATTTCTATGGGGACACCTCGGTCCGGACCCCTCCCATTCACTTCTATTGGGACACCTTGGCCCCACTCCTCCCATTCACCTCTATGGGGACACCTCGGTCCGGACTCCTCCTATTCACTTCTATGGGGACACCTCGGTCCGAACTCCTCCCATTCATTTCTATGGGGACACCTCAGTCCGGACCCCTCCCATTACTTCTATTGGGACACCTCGGTCTGGACCCCTCCCATTACTTCTATTGGGACACCTCGGTCTGGACCCCTCCCATTCATCTCTATGGGGACACCTCGGTCTGGACCCCTCCCATTCATTTCTATGGGGACACCTCGGTCCGGACCCCTCCCATTCACTTCTATGGGGACACCTCGGTCCGGACCCCTCCCATTCATTTCTATGGGGACACCTCGGTCCGGACTCCTCCCATTCACTTCTATGGGGACACCTCGGTCCGGACTCCTCTCATTCACTTCTATGGGGACACCTCGGTCCGGACTCCGCCCATTCACTTCTATGGGGACACCTCGGTCAGGACTCCTCCAATTCACTTCTATGGGGACACCTCGGTCCGGACTCCTCCCATTCACTTCTATGGGGACACCTCGGTCCGGACTCCTCCCATTCACTTCTATGGGGACACCTCGGTCCGGACTCCTCCCATTCATTTCTATGGGGACACCTCGGTCCGGACTCCTCCCATTCACTTCTATGGGGACACCTCAGTCCGGACTTCTCCCATTCACTTCTATGGGGACACCTCGGTCCGGACTCCTCCTATTCATTTCTATTGGGACACCTCGGTCTGGACTCCTCCCATTCACTTCTATTGGGGACACCTCGGTCCGGACTCCTGCTATTCACTTCTATTGGGGACACCTCGGTCCGTACCCCTCCCATTCACTTCTATTGGGACACCTCGGTCCGGACTACTCCCATTCATTTCTATGGGGACACCTCGGTCTGGACTCCTCCCATTCACTTCTATGGGGACACCTCGGTCCGGACTTCTCCCATTCACTTCTATGGGGACACCTCGGTCCGGACTCCTCCCATTCATTTCTATTGGGACACCTCGGTCTGGACTCCTCCCATTCACTTCTATTGGGGACACCTCGGTCCGGACTCCTGCTATTCACTTCTATTGGGGACACCTCGGTCCGTACCCCTCCCATTCACTTCTATTGGGACACCTCGGTCCGGACTACTCCCATTCATTTCTACGGGGACACCTCGGTCTGGACTCCTCCCATTCACTTCTATGGGGACACCTCGGTCCGGACTTCTCCCATTCACTTCTATGGGGACACCTCGGTCCGGACTCCTCCCATTCATTTCTATTGGGACACCTCGGTCTGGACTCCTCCCATTCACTTCTATTGGGGACACCTCGGTCCGGACTCCTGCTATTCACTTCTATTGGGGACACCTCGGTCCGTACCCCTCCCATTCACTTCTATTGGGACACCTCGGTCCGGACTACTCCCATTCATTTCTACGGGGACACCTCGGTCTGGACTCCTCCCATTCACTTCTATTGGGGACACCTCGGTCCGCACCCCTCCCATTCATTTCTATGGGGACACCTCGGTCCGGACCCCTCCCATTCATTTCTATGGGGACAGCTCGGTCCGGACTCCTCCTATTCACTTCTATGGGGACACCTCGGTCCGGACTCCTCCCATTCACTTCTATTGGGACACCTTGGTCCGGACTCCTCCCATTCACCTCTATTGGGACACCGCGGTCCGGACTCCTCCCATTCATTTCTATGGGGACACCTCGGTTCGGACTCGACCCATTCATTTCTATGGGGACACCTCGGTCCGGACTCCTCCCATTCACTTCTATGGGGACACCTCGGTCTGGACTCCGCCCATTCACTTCTATGGGGACACCTCGGTTCGGACCTCCTCCCATTCACTTCTATTGGGACACCTCGGTCCGGACTCCTCCCATTCACTTCTATTGGGGACACCTCGGTCCGGACTCCTTCCATTCACTTCTATGGGGACACCTCGGTCCGGACTCCTCCCATTCACTTCTATGGGGACACCTCGGTCCGGACTCCTCCCATTCACTTCTATTGGGACACCTCGGTCCGGACCCCTCCCATTCACTTCTAGGACACCTTGGTCCGGACTCCTCCCATTCACTTCTATTGGGACACCTCGGTCCGGACTCCTCCCATTCACTTCTATTGGGGACACCTCGGTCCGGACTCCTCCCATTCACTTCTATTGGGACACCTCGGTCCGGACTCCTCCCATTCACTTCTATGGGGACACCTCGATCCGGACTCCGCCCATTCACTTCTATGGGGACACCTCGTCCGGACTCCTCCTATTCACTTCTATGGGGACACCTCGGTCCGTACTCCTCTCATTCACTTCTATGGGGACACCTCGGTCCGGACTCCTCCCATTCACTTCTATGGGGACACCTTGGCCCCACTCCTCCCATTCACCTCTATGGGGACACCTCGGTCCGGACTCCTCCTATTCACTTCTATGGGGACACCTCGTCCGGACTCCTCCCATTCATTTCTATGGGGACACCTCGGTCCGGACCCCTCCCATTCACTTCTATTGGGACACCTTGGCCCCACTCCTCCCATTCACCTCTATGGGGACACCTCGGTCCGGACTCCTCCTATTCACTTCTATGGGGACACCTCGGTCCGAACTCCTCCCATTCATTTCTATGGGGACACCTCGGTCCGGACCCCTCCCATTACTTCTATTGGGACACCTCGGTCTGGACCCCTCCCATTACTTCTATTGGGACACCTCGGTCTGGACCCCTCCCATTCATCTCTATGGGGACACCTCGGTCTGGACCCCTCCCATTCATTTCTATGGGGACACCTCGGTCCGGACCCCTCCCATTCACTTCTATGGGGACACCTCGGTCCGGACCCCTCCCATTCATTTCTATGGGGACACCTCGGTCCGGACTCCTCCCATTCACTTCTATGGGGACACCTCGGTCCGGACTCCTCTCATTCACTTCTATGGGGACACCTCGGTCCGGACTCCTCCCATTCACTTCTATGGGGACACCTCGGTCCGGACTCCTCCCATTCACTTCTATGGGGACACCTCGGTCCGGATTCCTCCCATTCACTTCCATGGGGACACCTCGGTCCGGACTCCTCTCATTCACTTCTATTGGGACACCTTGGCCCCACTCCTCCCATTCACCTCTATGGGGACACCTCGGTCCGGACTCCTCCTATTCACTTCTATGGGGACACCTCGGTCCGAACTCCTCCCATTCATTTCTATGGGGACACCTCGGTCCGGACCCCTCCCATTCACTTCTATTGGGACACCTCGGTCCGGACCCCTCCAATTCATCTCTATGGGGACACCTCGGTCTGGACCCCTCCCATTCATTTCTATGGGGACACCTCGGTCCGGACTCCTCCCATTCACTTCTATGGGGACACCTCGGTCCGGACTCCTCCCATTCACTTCTATGGGGACACCTCGGTCCGGACCCCTCCCATTCACTTCTATGGGGACACCTTGGTCCGGACTCTTCCTATTCACTTCTATGGGGACACCTCGGTCCGGACTCCTCTCATTCACTTCTATTGGGACACCTTGGTCCGGACTCCTCCCATTCACCTCTATGGGGACACCTCGGTCCGGACTCCTCCCATTCACTTCTATTGGGGACACCTCGGTCCGGACTCCTCCCATTTACTTCTATTTGGACACCTCGGTCCGGACTCCTCCCATTCACTTCTATGGGGACACCTCGATCCGGACTCCGCCCATTCACTTCTATGGGGACACCTCGTCCGGACTCCTCCTATTCACTTCAATGGGGACACCTCGGTCCGTACTCCTCTCATTCACTTCTATGGGGACACCTCGGTCCGGACTCCTCCCATTCACTTCTATGGGGACACCTTGGCCCCACTCCTCCCATTCACCTCTATGGGGACACCTCGGTCCGGACTCCTCCTATTCACTTCTATGGGGACACCTCGTCCGGACTCCTCCCATTCATTTCTATGGGGACACCTCGGTCCGGACCCCTCCCATTCACTTCTATTGGGACACCTTGGCCCCACTCCTCCCATTCACCTCTATGGGGACACCTCGGTCCGGACTCCTCCTATTCACTTCTATGGGGACACCTCGGTCCGAACTCCTCCCATTCATTTCTATGGGGACACCTCAGTCCGGACCCCTCCCATTACTTCTATTGGGACACCTCGGTCTGGACCCCTCCCATTCATCTCTATGGGGACACCTCGGTCTGGACCCCTCCCATTCATTTCTATGGGGACACCTCGGTCCGGACCCCTTCCATTCACTTCTATGGGGACACCTCGGTCCGGACCCCTCCCATTCATTTCTATGGGGACACCTCGGTCCGGACTCCTCCCATTCACTTCTATGGGGACACCTCGGTCCGGACTCCTCTCATTCACTTCTATGGGGACACCTCGGTCCGGATTCCTCCCATTCACTTCTATGGGGACACCTCGGTCCGGACTCCTCCCATTCACTTCTATGGGGACACCTCGGTCCGGATTCCTCCCATTCACTTCCATGGGGACACCTCGGTCCGGACTCCTCCCATTCACTTCTATTGGGGACACCTCGGTCTGAACTCCTCCCATTCACTTCTATTGGGGACACCTCGGTCCAGACCCCTCCCATTCATTTCTATGGGGACACCTCGGTCCGGACTCCTCCCATTCACTTCTATGGGGACACCTCGGTCCGGACTCCTCTCATTCACTTCTATTGGGACACCTCGGTTCGGACCCCTCCCTTTCACCTCTAAGGGGACACCTCGGTCCGGACTCTTCGCATTCATTTCTATGGGGACACCTCAGTCCGGACTCCTCCCATTCACTTCTATGGGGACACCTCGGTCCGGACTCCTCCCATTCACTTCTATGGGGACACCTCGGTCCGGACTCCTCCCATTCACTTCTATGGGGACACCTCGGTCCGGACTCCTCCCATTCACTTCTATTGGGACACCTCGGTCCGGACCCCTCCCATTCACTTCTATTGGGGACACCTTGGTCCGGACTCCTCCCATTCACTTCTATTGGGACACCTCGGTCCGGACTCCTCCCATTCACTTCTATTGGGGACACCTCGGTCCGGACTCCTCCCATTCACTTCTATTGGGGACACCTCGGTCCGGACTCCTCCCATTCACTTCTATTGGGACACCTCGGTCCGGACTCCTCCCATTCACTTCTATGGGGACACCTCGATCCGGACTCCGCCCATTCACTTCTATGGGGACACCTTGTCCGGACTCCTCCCATTCACTTCTATGGGGACACCTCGGTCCGTTCTCCTCTCATTCACTTCTATGGGGACACCTCGGTCCGGACTCCTCCCATTCACTTCTATGGGGACACCTTGGCCCCACTCCTCCCATTCACCTCTATGGGGACACCTCGGTCCGGACTCCTCCTATTCACTTCTATGGGGACACCTCGGTCCGAACTCCTCCCATTCATTTCTATGGGGACACCTTGGTCCGGACCCCTCCCATTCACTTCTATTGGGACACCTTGGCCCCACTCCTCCCATTCACCTCTATGGGGACACCTCGGTCCGGACTCCTCCTATTCACTTCTATGGGGACACCTCGGTCCGAACTCCTCCCATTCATTTCTATGGGGACACCTCGGTCCGGACCCCTCCCATTCACTTCTATTGGGACACCTCGGTCCGGACCCCTCCAATTCATCTCTATGGGGACACCTCGGTCTGGACCCCTCCCATTCATTTCTATGGGGACACCTCGGTCCGGACTCCTCCCATTCACTTCTATGGGGACACCTCGGTCCGGACTCCTCCCATTCACTTCTATTGGGACACCTCGGTCCGGAACCCTCCCATTCACTTCTAGGACACCTTGGTCCGGACTCCTCCCATTCACTTCTATTGGGACACCTCGGTCCGGACTCCTCCCATTCACTTCTATTGGGGACACCTCGGTCCGGACTCCTCCTATTCACTTCTATTGGGACACCTCGGTCCGGACTCCTCCCATTCACTTCTATGGGGACACCTCGATCCGGACTCCGCCCATTCACTTCTATGGGGACACCTCGTCCGGACTCCTCCTATTCACTTCTATGGGGACACCTCGGTCCGTACTCCTCTCATTCACTTCTATGGGGACACCTCGGTCCGGACTCCTCCCATTCACTTCTATGGGGACACCTTGGCCCCAATCCTCCCATTCACCTCTATGGGGACACCTCGGTCCGGACTCCTCCTATTCACTTCTATGGGGACACCTCGTCCGGACTCCTCCCATTCATTTCTATGGGGACACCTCGGTCCGGACCCCTCCCATTCACTTCTATTGGGACACCTTGGCCCCACTCCTCCCATTCACCTCTATGGGGACACCTCGGTCCGGACTCCTCCTATTCACTTCTATGGGGACACCTCGGTCCGAACTCCTCCCATTCATTTCTATGGGGACACCTTGGTCCGGACCCCTCCCATTACTTCTATTGGGACACCTCGGTCTGGACCCCTCCCATTACTTCTATTGGGACACCTCGGTCTGGACCCCTCCCATTCATCTCTATGGGGACACCTCGGTCTGGACCCCTCCCATTCATTTCTATGGGGACACCTCGGTCCGGACCCCTCCCATTCACTTCTATGGTGACACCTCGGTCCGGACCCCTCCCATTCATTTCTATGGGGACACCTCGGTCCGGACTCCTCCCATTCACTTCTATGGGGACACCTCGGTCCGGACTCCTCTCATTCACTTCTATGGGGACACCTCGGTCCGGACTCCTCCCATTCACTTCTATGGGGACACCTCGGTCCGGACTCCTCCCATTCACTTCTATGGGGACACCTCGGTCCGGATTCCTCCCATTCACTTCCATGGGGACACCTCGGTCCGGACTCCTCTCATTCACTTCTATTGGGACACCTTGGCCCCACTCCTCCCATTCACCTCTATGGGGACACCTCGGTCCGGACTCCTCCTATTCACTTCTATGGGGACACCTCGGTCCGAACTCCTCCCATTCATTTCTATGTGGACACCTCGGTCCGGACCCCTCCCATTCACTTCTATTGGGACACCTCGGTCCGGACCCCTCCAATTCATCTCTATGGGGACACCTCGGTCTGGACCCCTCCCATTCATTTCTATGGGGACACCTCGGTCCGGACTCCTCCCATTCACTTCTATGGGGACACCTTGGTCCGGACTCTTCCTATTCACTTCTATGGGGACACCTCGGTCCGGACTCCTCTCATTCACTTCTATTGGGACACCTTGGTCCGGACTCCTCCCATTCACCTCTATGGGGACACCTCGGTCCGGACTCCTCCCATTCACTTCTATTGGGGACACCTCGGTCCGGACTCCTCCCATTTACTTCTATTGGGACACCTCGATCCGGACTCCGCCCATTCCCTTCTATGGGGACACCTCGTCCGGACTCCTCCTATTCACTTCAATGGGGACACCTCGGTCCGTACTCCTCTCATTCACTTCTATGGGGACACCTCGGTCCGGACCCCTCCCATTCATTTCTATGGGGACACCTCGGTCCGGACTCCGCCCATTCATTTCTATGGGGACACCTCGGTCCAGACTCCTCGCATTCATTTCTATGGGGACACCTCGGTCCGGACTCCTCCCATTCACTTCTATGGGGACACCTCGGTCCGGACTCCTCCCATTCACTTCTATGGGGACACCTCGGTCCAGACTCCTCCCATTCACTTCTATTGGGGACACCTCGGTCCGGACTCCTCCCATTCACTTCTATTGGGACACCTCGGTCCGGACTCCTCCCATTCACTTCTATTGGGACACCTCGGTCCGGACTCCTCCCATTCACTTCTATTGGGGACACCTCGGTCCGGACTCCTCCCATTCACTTCTATTGGGACACCTCGGTCCGGACTCCTCCCATTCACTTCTATGGGGACACCTCGATCCGGACTCCGCCCATTCACTTCTATGGGGACACCTCGTCCGGACTACTCCCATTCATTTCTATGGGGACACCTCGGTCCAGACTCCTCGCATTCATTTCTATGGGGACACCTCGGTCCGGACTCCTCCCATTCACTTCTATGGGGACACCTCGGTCCGGACTCCTCCCATTCACTTCTATGGGGACACCTCGGTCCAGACTCCTCCCATTCACTTCTATTGGGGACACCTCGGTCCGGACTCCTCCCATTCACTTCTATTGGGACACCTCGGTCCGGACTCCTCCCATTCACTTCTATTGGGACACCTCGGTCCGGACTCCTCCCATTCACTTCTATTGGGGACACCTCGGTCCGGACTCCTCCCATTCACTTCTATTGGGACACCTCGGTCCGGACTCCTCCCATTCACTTCTATGGGGACACCTCGATCCGGACTCCGCCCATTCACTTCTATGGGGACACCTCGGTCCGGACCCCTCCCATTCACTTCTATTGGGACATCTCGGTCTGGACCCCTCCAATTCATCTCTATGGGGACACCTCGGTCTGGACCCCTCCTATTCATTTCTATGGGGACACCTCGGTCCGGACTCCTCCCATTCACTTCTATGGGGACACCTCGGTCCGGACCCCTCCCATTCACCTCTATGGGGACACCTCGGTCCGGACCCCTCCCATTCACCTCTATGGGGACACCTCGGTCTGGACTCCTCCCATTCACCTCTATGGGGACACCTCGGTCTGGACTCCTCCCATTCACTTTTATTGGGACACCTCGGTCCGGACCCCTCCCATTCACTTCTATGGGGACACCTCGGTCCGGACCCCTCCCATTCACCTCTATGGGGACACCTCGGTCCGGACCCCTCCCATTCACCTCTATGGGGACACCTCGGTCTGGACTCCTCCCATTCACTTCTATTGGGACACCTTGGTCCGGACTCCTCCCATTCACTTCTATGGGGACACCTCGGTCCGGACCCCTCCCATTCACCTCTATGGGGACACTTCGGTCTGGACTCCTCCCATTCACCTCTATGGGGACACCTCGGTCCGGACTCCTCCCATTCATTTCTATGGGGACACCTCGTTCCTTATCCCCTCATTCACTTCTATTGGGACACCTCCAACCGGACCCCTCCCATTCACTTCTATGGGGACACCTCGGTCCGGACTCCTCCCATTCACCTCTATGGGGACACCTCGGTCTGGACTCCTCCCATTCACCTCTATGGGGACACCTCGGTCTGGACCCCTCCCATTCATTTCTATGGGGACACCTCGGTCCGGATCCCCTCATTCACTTCTATTGGGACACCTCCGTCCGGACCCCTCCCATTCACTTCTATGGGGACACCTCGGTCCGGACTCCTGCCATTCACCTCTATGGGGACACCTCGGTCTGGACTCCTCCCATTCACCTCTATGGGGACACCTCGGTCTGGACCCCTCCCATTCACCTCTATGGGGACCCCTCTGTCCGGACTCCTCCTATTCACTTCTATGGGGACACCTCGGTCCGAACTCCTCCCATTCATTTCTATGGGGACACCTCGGTCCGAACCCCTCCCATTCACTTCTATTGGGACATCTCGGTCTGGACCCCTCCCATTCATCTCTATGGGGACACCTCGGTCCGGACCCCTCCCATTCATTTCTATGGGGACACCTCGGTCCGGACCCCTCCAATTCATTTCTATGGGGACACCTCGGTCCGGACTCCTCCTATTCACTTCTATGGGGACACCTCGGTCCGGACTTCTCTCATTCACTTCTATGGGGACACCTCGGTCCGGACTCCTCCTATTCACTTCTATGGGGACACCTCGGTCCAGACTCCTCCTATTCACTTCTATGGGGACACCTTGGTCCAGACTTCTCCCATTCACTTCTATTGGGGACACCTCGGTCCGGACCCCTCCCATTCACTTCTATGGGGACACCTCGGTCCGGACTCCTCCCATTCACTTCTATGGGGACACCTCGGTCCGGACTCCTCTCATTCACTTTTATTGGGACACCTCGGTCCGGACCCCTCCCATTCACTTCTATGGGGACACCTTGGTCCTGACCCCTCCCATTCACCTCTATGGGGACACCTCGGTCCGGACTCCTCCCATTCACTTCTATTGGGACACCTTGGTCCGGACTCCTCCCATTCACTTCTATGGGGACACCTCGGTCCGGACCCCTCCCATTCACCTCTATGGGGACACCTCGGTCCGGACCCCTCCCATTCACTTCTATTGGGACACCTTGGTCCGGACTCCTCCCATTCATTTCTATGGGGACACCTCGGTCCGGATCCCCTCATTCACTTCTATTGGGACACCTCCGTCCGGACCCCTCCCATTCACTTCTATGGGGACACCTCGGTCCGGACTCCTCCCATTCACCTCTATGGGGACACCTCGGTCTGGACTCCTCCCATTCACCTCTATGGGGACACCTCGGTCTGGACCCCTCTCATTCACCTCTATGGGGACACCTCGGTCCGGACTCCTCCTATTCACTTCTATGGGGACACCTCGGTCCGAACTCCTCCCATTCATTTCTATGGGGACACCTCGGTCCGGACCCCTCCCATTCACTTCTATTGGGACACCTCGGTCTGGACCCCTCCCATTCATCTCTATGGGGACACCTCGGTCTGGACTCCTCCCATTCATTTCTATGGGGACACCTCACCTCGGTCCGATCTCCTCCCATTCACTTCTATGGGGACAGCTCGGTCCGGACCCCTCCCATTCATTTCTATGGGGACACCTCGGTCCGGACTCCTCCCATTCACTTCTATGGGGACACCTCGGTCCGGACTCCCCCTTTTCACTTCTATGGGGACACCTCGGTCCGGACTCCTCCCATTCACTTCTATGGGGACACCTCGGTCCGGACTCCTCCCATTCACTTCTATTGGGACACCTCGGTTCGGACCCCCACCCATTCACTTCTATTGGGGACACCTTGGTCCGGACTCCTCCCATTCACCTCTATGGGGACACCTCGGTCTGGACCCCTCCCATTCATTTCTATGGGGACACCTCGGTCTGGACTCCTCCCATTCACTTCTATTGGGGAAACCTCGGTCCGTACCCCTCCCATTCACTTCTATTGGGACACCTCGGTCCGGACTACTCCCATTCATTTCTATGGGGACACCTCGGTCTATACTCCTCCCATTCATTTCTATGGGGACACCTCGGTCTATACTCCTCCCATTCACTTCTATTGGGGACACCTCGGTCCGGACTCCTCCCATTCACTTCTATTGGGACACCTCGGTCCGGCTACTCCCATTCACTTCTATGGGGACACCTCGGTCCGGACTCCACCCATTCACTTCTATGGGGACACCTCGTCCGGTCTCCTCCCATTCACTTCTATGGGGACACCTCGGTCCGGACTCCTCCCATTCACTTCTATGGGGACACCTTGGTCCGGACCCCTCCCATTCACCTCTATGGGGACACCTCGGTCCGGACTCCTCCTATTCACTTCTATGGGGACACCTCGGTCCGGACTCCTCCTATTCACTTCTATGGGGACACCTCGGTCCGGACTCCTCCCATTCACTTCTATGGGGACACCTCGGTCCGGACTCCTCTCATTCACTTCTATGGGGACACCTCGGTCCGGACTCCTCTCATTCACTTCTATGGGGACACCTCGGTCCGGACTCCTCCCATTCACTTCTATTGGGGACACCTCGGTCCGGACCCCTCCCATTCACTTCTAAGGGGACACCTCGGTCCGGACCCCTCCTATTCATTTCTATGGGGACACCTCGGTCCGGACTCCTCCCATTCACTTCTAAGGGGACACCTCGGTCCGGACCCCTCCTATTCATCTCTATGGGGACACCTCGGTCTGGACCCCTCCCATTCATTTCTATGGGGACACCTCGGTCTGGACTCCTCCCATTCACTTCTATGGGGACACCTCGGTCCGGACTCCTCTCATTCACTTCTATGGGGACACCTCGGTCCGGACTCCTCTCATTCACTTCTATGGGGACACCTCGGTCCGGACTCCTCCCATTCACTTCTATTGGGGACACCTCGGTCCGGACCCCTCCCATTCACTTCTAAGGGGACACCTCGGTCCGGACCCCTCCTATTCATTTCTATGGGGACACCTCGGTCCGGACTCCTCCCATTCACTTCTAAGGGGACACCTCGGTCCGGACCCCTCCTATTCATCTCTATGGGGACACCTCGGTCTGGACCCCTCCCATTCATTTCTATGGGGACACCTCGGTCTGGACTCCTCCCATTCACTTCTATGGGGACACCTCGGTCCGGACTCCTCTCATTCACTTCTATGGGGACACCTCGGTCCGGACTCCTCCCATTCACTTCTATGGGGACACCTCGGTCCGGACCCCTCCCATTCACTTCTAAGGGGACACCTCGGTCCGGACCCCTCCTATTCATTTCTATGGGGACACCTCGGTCCGGACTCCTCTCATTCACTTCTATTGGGACACCTTGGTCCGGACTCCTCTCATTCACTTCTATTGGGGACACCTCGGTCCGTACCCCTCCCATTCACTTCTATTGGGGACACCTCGGTCCGTACCCCTCCCATTCACTTCTATTGGGACACCTCGGTCCGGACTACTCCCATTCATTTCTATGGGGACACCTCGGTCTATACTCCTCCCATTCATTTCTACGGGGACACCTCGGTCTATACTCCTCCCATTCACTTCTATTGGGGACACCTCGGTCCGGACTACTCCCATTCACTTCTATTGGGACACCTCGGTCCGGCTACTCCCATTCACTTCTATGGGGACACCTCGGTCCGGACTCCACCCATTCACTTCTATGGGGACACCTCGTCCGGACTCCTCCCATTCACTTCTATGGGGACACCTCGGTCCGGACTCCTCCCATTCACTTCTATGGGGACACCTTGGTCCGGACTCCACCCATTCACTTCTATGGGGACACCTCGTCCGGACTCCTCCCATTCACTTCTATGGGGACACCTCGGTCCGGACTCCTCCCATTCACTTCTATGGGGACACCTTGGTCCGGACTCCACCCATTCACTTCTATGGGGACACCTCGGTCCGGACTCCTCCTATTCACTTCTATGGGGACAGCTCGGTCCGGACTCCTCCTATTCACTTCTATGGGGACACCTCGGTCCGGACTCCTCCTATTCACTTCTATGGGGACACCTCGGTCCGGACTCCTCCCATTCACTTCTATGGGGACACCTCGGTCCGGACTCCTCTCATTCACTTCTATGGGGACACCTCGGTCCGGACCCCTCCCATTCACTTCTAAGGGGACACCTCGGTCCGGACCCCTCCTATTCATTTCTATGGGGACACCTCGGTCCGGACTCCTCTCATTCACTTCTATTGGGACACCTTGGTCCGGACTCCTCTCATTCACTTCTATGGGGACACCTCGGTCTGGACCCCTCCTATTCACTTCTATGGGGACAGCTCGGTCCGGACTCCTCCCATTCACTTCTATTGGGGACACCTCGGTCCGGACTCCTCCCATTCACTTCTATGGGGACACCTCGGTCCGGACTCCGCCCATTCACTTCTACGGGGACACCTCGTCCGGACTCCTCCTATTCACTTCTATGGGGACACCTCGGTCCGTACTCCTCCCATTCACTTCTATGGGGACACCTCGGTCCGTACTCCTCCCATTCACTTCTATGGGGACACCTCGGTCTGGACTCCTCCCATTCACTTCTATGGGGACACCTTGGTCCGGACTCCTCCCATTCACTTCTATTGGGACACCTCGGTCCGTACTCCTCCCATTCACTTCTATGGGGACACCTCGGTCTGGACTCCTCCCATTCACTTCTATTGGGACACCTTGGTCCGGACTCCTCCCATTCACCTCTATGGGGACACCTCGGTCCGGACTCCGCCCATTCACTTCTATGGGGACACCTCGGTCCAGACTCCTCCCATTGATTTCTATTGAGACACCTCGGTTTCGGACTCCTCCCATTCACTTCTATTGGGACACCTTAGTCCGGACTCCTCTCATTCACCTCTATGGGGACACCTCGGTCTGGACCCCACCCATTCATTTCTATGGGGACACCTCGGTCCGGACTCCTCTCATTCACTTCTATGGGGACACCTCGGTCCGGACTCCTCCCATTCACTTCTATGGGGACACCTCGGTCCGGACTCCTCCCATTCACTTCTATGGGGACACCTCGGTCCGGACTCCTCTCATTCACTTCTATGGGGACACCTCGGTCCACACTCCTCTCATTCACTTCTATGGGGACACCTCGGTCCGGACTCCTCCCATTCACTTCTATTGGGGACACCTCGGTCCGGACCCCTCCCATTCACTTCTATGGGGACACCTCGGTCTGGACCCCTCCCATTCATTTCTATGGGGACACCTCGGTCCGGACTCCTCTCATTCACTTCTATTGGGACACCTCGGTCCGGACCCCTCCCATTCACTTCTATGGGGACACCTCGGTCCGGACTCCTCCCATTCATTTCTATGGGGACACCTTGGTCTGGACTCCTCCCATTCACTTCTATTGGGGACACCTTGGTCCGTACCCCTTCCATTCATTTCTATGGGGACACCTCGGTCCGGACTACTCCCATTCATTTCTATGGGGACACCTCGGTCTGGACTCCTCCCATTCACTTCTATTGGGGACACCTCGGTCCGGACTCCTCCCATTCACTTCTATCGGGGACACCTCGATCCGGACTCCTCCCATTCACTTCTATGGGGACACCTCGGTCCGGACTCCGCCCATTCACTTCTACGGGGACACCTCGTCCGGACTCCTCCTATTCACTTCTATGGGGACACCTCGGTCCGTACTCCTCCCATTCACTTCTATGGGGACACCTCGGTCCGTACTCCTCCCATTCACTTCTATGGGGACACCTCGGTCTGGACTCCTCCCATTCACTTCTATGGGGACACCTTGGTCCGGACTCCTCCCATTCACTTCTATTGGGACACCTCGGTCCGTACTCCTCCCATTCACTTCTATGGGGACACCTCGGTCCGGACTCCTCCCATTCACTTCTATGGGGACACCTTGGTCCGGACTCCTCCCATTCACTTCTATGGGGACACCTCGGTCTGGACTCCTCCCATTCACTTCTATTGGGACACCTTGGTCCGGACCCCTTCCATTCACTTCTATTGGGACACCTTGGTCCGGACTCCGCCCATTCACTTCTATGGGGACACCTCGGTCCAGACTCCTCCCATTGACTTCTATTGAGACACCTCGGTTTCGGACTCCTCCCATTCACTTCTATTGGGACACCTTGGTCCGGACTCCTCTCATTCACCTCTATGGGGACACCTCGGTCTGGACCCCACCCATTCATTTCTATGGGGACACCTCGGTCCGGACTCCTCCCATTCACTTCTATGGGGACACCTCCGTCCGGACCCCTCCCATTCATTTCTATGGGGACACCTCGGTCCGGACTCCTCCCATTCATTTCTATGGGGACACCTCGGTCCGGACTCCTCCTATTCACTTCTATGGGGACACCTCGGTCCGGACTCCTCCTATTCACTTCTATGGGGACACCTCGGTCCGGACTCCTCCCATTCACTTCTATGGGGACACCTCGGTCCGGACTCCTCTCATTCACTTCTATGGGGACACCTCGGTCCGGACCCCTCCCATTCACTTCTAAGGGGACACCTCGGTCCGGACCCCTCCTATTCATTTCTATGGGGACACCTCGGTCCGGACTCCTCTCATTCACTTCTATTGGGACACCTTGGTCTGGACTCCTCTCATTCACTTCTATGGGGACACCTCGGTCTGGACCCCTCCTATTCACTTCTATGGGGACAGCTCGGTCCGGACTCCTCCCATTCACTTCTATTGGGGACACCTCGGTCCGGACTCCTCCCATTCACTTCTATGGGGACACCTCGGTCCGGACTCCGCCCATTCACTTCTACGGGGACACCTCGTCCGGACTCCTCCTATTCACTTCTATGGGGACACCTCGGTCCGTACTCCTCCCATTCACTTCTATGGGGACACCTCGGTCCGTACTCCTCCCATTCACTTCTACGGGGACACCTCGGTCTGGACTCCTCCCATTCACTTCTATGGGGACACCTTGGTCCGGACTCCTCCCATTCACTTCTATTGGGACACCTCGGTCCGTACTCCTCCCATTCACTTCTATGGGGACACCTCGGTCCGGACTCCTCCCATTCACTTCTATTGGGACACCTTGGTCCGGACTCCTCCCATTCACCTCTATGGGGACACCTCGGTCCGGACTCCGCCCATTCACTTCTATGGGGACACCTCGGTCCAGACTCCTCCCATTGATTTCTATTGAGACACCTCGGTTTCGGACTCCTCCCATTCACTTCTATTGGGACACCTTAGTCCGGACTCCTCTCATTCACCTCTATGGGGACACCTCGGTCTGGACCCCACCCATTCATTTCTATGGGGACACCTCGGTCCGGACTCCTCTCATTCACTTCTATGGGGACACCTCGGTCCGGACTCCTCCCATTCACTTCTATGGGGACACCTCGGTCCGGACTCCTCCCATTCACTTCTATGGGGACACCTCGGTCCGGACTCCTCTCATTCACTTCTATGGGGACACCTCGGTCCACACTCCTCTCATTCACTTCTATGGGGACACCTCGGTCCGGACTCCTCCCATTCACATCTATTGGGGACACCTCGGTCCGGACCCCTCCCATTCACTTCTATGGGGACACCTCGGTCTGGACCCCTCCCATTCATTTCTATGGGGACACCTCGGTCCGGACTCCTCTCATTCACTTCTATTGGGACACCTCGGTCCGGACCCCTCCCATTCACTTCTATGGGGACACCTCGGTCCGGACTCCTCCCATTCATTTCTATGGGGACACCTTGGTCTGGACTCCTCCCATTCACTTCTATTGGGGACACCTTGGTCCGTACCCCTCCCATTCATTTCTATGGGGACACCTCGGTCCGGACTACTCCCATTCATTTCTATGGGGACACCTCGGTCTGGACTCCTCCCATTCACTTCTATTAGGGACACCTCGGTCCGGACTCCTCCCATTCACTTCTATCGGGGACACCTCGATCCGGACTCCTCCCATTCACTTCTATGGGGACACCTCGGTCCGGACTCCGCCCATTCACTTCTACGGGGACACCTCGTCCGGACTCCTCCTATTCACTTCTATGGGGACACCTCGGTCCGTACTCCTCCCATTCACTTCTATGGGGACACCTCGGTCCGTACTCCTCCCATTCACTTCTATGGGGACACCTCGGTCCGGACTCCTCCCATTCACTTCTATGGGGACACCTTGGTCCGGACTCCTCCCATTCACTTCTATGGGGACACCTCGGTCTGGACTCCTCCCATTCACTTCTATGGGGACACCTTGGTCCGGACTCCTCCCATTCACTTCTATGGGGACACCTCGGTCCGGACTCCTCCCATTCACTTCTATGGGGACACCTTGGTCCGGACTCCTCCCATTCACTTCTATGGGGACACCTCGGTCTGGACTCCTCCCATTCACTTCTATTGGGACACCTTGGTCCGGACCCCTTCCATTCACTTCTATTGGGACACCTTGGTCCGGACTCCGCCCATTCACTTCTATGGGGACACCTCGGTCCAGACTCCTCCCATTGACTTCTATTGAGACACCTCGGTTTCGGACTCCTCCCATTCACTTCTATTGGGACACCTTGGTCCGGACTCCTCTCATTCACCTCTATGGGGACACCTCGGTCTGGACCCCACCCATTCATTTCTATGGGGACACCTCGGTCCGGACTCCTCCCATTCACTTCTATGGGGACACCTCCGTCCGGACCCCTCCCATTCATTTCTATGGGGACACCTCGGTCCGGACTCCTCCCATTCACTTCTATGGGGACACCTCGGTCCGGACTCCTCTCATTCACTTCTATTGGGACACCTCCGTCCGGACCCCTCCCATTCACCTCTATGGGGACACCTCGGTCCGGACTCCTCCCATTCATTTCCACGGGGACACCTCGGTCCGGACTCCTCCCATTCACTTCTATTGGGACACCTCGGTCCGAACCCCTCCCATTCACCTCTATGGGGACACCTCGGTCCGGACTCCTCCCATTCACTTCTATGGGGACACCTCGGTCCGGACTCCTCCCATTCACTTCTATTGGGACACCTCGGTCCGGACCCCTTCTATTCACTTCTATTGGGACACCTTGGTCCGGACTCCTCCCATTCACCTCTATGGGGACGCCTCGATCTGGACCCCTCCCATTCATTTCTATAGGGACACCTCGGTCCGGACCCCTCCCATTCATTTCTACGGGGACACCTCGGTCAGGACTTCTCCCATTCACTTCTATTGGGGACACCTCGGTCCGTACCCCTCCCATTCACTTCTATTGGGACACCTCGGTCCGGACCCCTCCCATTCATTTCTATGGGGACACCTCGGTCTGGACTCCTCCCATTCACTTCTATTGGGGACACCTCGGTCCGGACCCCTCCCATTCATTTCTATTGGGACACCTCGGTCCAGACTCCTCCCATTCACTTCTATAGGGACACCTCGGTCTGGACTCCTCCCATTCACTTCTATGGGGACACCTTGGTCCGGACTCCGCCCATTCACTTCTATGGGGACACCTCGGTCTGGACTCCTCCCATTCACTTCTATGGGGACACCTCGGTCCGGACTCCTCCTATTCACTTCTATGGGGACACCTCGGTCCGGACTCCTCCCATTCACTTCTATGGGGACACCTCGGTCCGGACCCCTCCCATTCACTTCTATGGGGACACCTAGGTCCAGACCCCTCCCATTCATTTCTATTGGGACACCTCGGGCCGGACTCCTCCCATTCACTTCTATGGGGACACCTCGGTCCGGACCCCTCCCATTCATTTCTATGGGGACACCTCGGTCCGGACTCCGCCCATTCACTTCTATGGGGACACCTCGTCCGGACTCCTCCTATTCACTTCTATGGGGACACCTCGGTCCGTACTCCTCCCATTCACTTCTATGGGGACACCTCGGTCCGTACTCCTCCCATTCACTTCTATTGGGGACACCTCGGTCCGGACCCCTCCCATTCACTTCTATGGGGACACCTCGGTCTGGACCCCTCCCATTCATTTCTATGGGGACACCTCGGTCCGGACTCCTCTCATTCACTTCTATTGGGACACCTCGGTCCGGACCCCTCCCATTCACTTCTATGGGGACACCTCGGTCCGGACTCCTCCCATTAATTTCTATGGGGACACCTTGGTCTGGACTCCTCCCATTCACTTCTATTGGGGACACCTTGGTCCGTACCCCTCCCATTCATTTCTATGGGGACACCTCGGTCCGGACTACTCCCATTCATTTCTATGGGGACACCTCGGTCTGGACTCCTCCCATTCACTTCTATTGGGGACACCTCGGTCCGGACTCCTCCCATTCACTTCTATTGGGGACACCTCGGTCCGGACTCCTCCCATTCACTTCTATGGGGACACCTCGGTCCGGACTCCGCCCATTCACTTCTACGGGGACACCTCGTCCGGACTCCTCCTATTCACTTCTATGGGGACACCTCGGTCCGTACTCCTCCCATTCACTTCTATGGGGACACCTCGGTCCGTACTCCTCCCATTCACTTCTATGGGGACACCTCGGTCTGGACTCCTCCCATTCACTTCTATGGGGACACCTTGGTCCGGACTCCTCCCATTCACTTCTATTGGGACACCTCGGTCCGTACTCCTCCCATTCACTTCTATGGGGACACCTCGGTCCGGACTCCTCCCATTCACTTCTATTGGGACACCTTGGTCCGGACTCCTCCCATTCACCTCTATGGGGACACCTCGGTCCGGACTCCGCCCATTCACTTCTATGGGGACACCTCGGTCCAGACTCCTCCCATTGATTTCTATTGAGACACCTCGGTTTCGGACTCCTCCCATTCACTTCTATTGGGACACCTTAGTCCGGACTCCTCTCATTCACCTCTATGGGGACACCTCGGTCTGGACCCCACCCATTCATTTCTATGGGGACACCTCGGTCCGGACTCCTCTCATTCACTTCTATGGGGACACCTCGGTCCGGACTCCTCCCATTCACTTCTATGGGGACACCTCGGTCCGGACTCCTCTCATTCACTTCTATTGGGACACCTCCGTCCGGACCCCTCCCATTCACCTCTATGGGGACACCTCGGTCCGGACTCCTCCCATTCATTTCCACGGGGACACCTCGGTCCGGACTCCTCCCATTCACTTCTATTGGGACACCTCGGTCCGAACCCCTCCCATTCACCTCTATGGGGACACCTCGGTCCGGACTCCTCCCATTCACTTCTATGGGGACACCTCGGTCCGGACTCCTCCCATTCACTTCTATTGGGACACCTCGGTCCGGACCCCTTCTATTCACTTCTATTGGGACACCTTGGTCCGGACTCCCCCATTCACCTCTATGGGGACGCCTCGGTCCGGACCCCTCCCATTCACTTCTATGGGGACACCTAGGTCCAGACCCCTCCCATTCATTTCTATGGGGACACCTCAGTCTGGACTCCTCCCATTCACTTCTATTGGGGACACCTCGGTCCGGACCCCTCCCATTCATTTCTATTGGGACACCTCGGTCCAGACTCCTCCCATTCACTTCTATGGGGACACCTCGGTCTGGACTCCTCCCATTCACTTCTATGGGGACACCTTGGTCCGGACTCCTCCTATTCACTTCTATGGGGACACCTCGGTCCGGACTCCTCCCATTCACTTCTATGGGGACACCTCGGTCCGGACCCCTCCCATTCACTTCTATGGGGACACCTAGGTCCAGACCCCTCCCATTCATTTCTATTGGGACACCTCAGTCCGGACTCCTCCCATTCACTTCTATGGGGACACCTCGGTCTGGACTCCTCCCATTCACTTCTATTGGGACACCTTGGTCCGGACTCCGCCGATTCACTTCTATGGGGACACCTCGGTCCGGACCCCTCCCATTCACTTCTATGGGGACACCTCGGTCCGGACTCCTCTCATTAACTTCTATTGGGACACCTCGGTCCGGACTCCTCCCATTCACCTCTATGGGGACACCTCGGTCCGGACCCCTCCCATTCATTTCTATGGGGACACCTCGGTCCGGACTCCGCCCATTCACTTCTATGGGGACACTTCGTCCGGACTCCTCCTATTCACTTCTATTGGGACACCTCCGTCCGGACCCCTCCCATTCACCTCTATGGGGACACCTCGGTCCGGACTCCTGCCATTCATTTCCATTGGGCCACCTCGGTCCGGACTCCTCCCATTCACTTCTATTGGGACACCTCGGTCCGGACCCCTCCCATTCACCTCTATGGGGACACCTCGGTCCGGACTCCTCCCATTCATTTCTATGGGGACACCTCGGTCCGGACTCCTCCCATTCACTTCTATGGGGACACCTCGGTCCGGACTCCTCCCATTCACTTCTATTGGGACACCTTGGTCCGGACCCCTTCTATTCACTTCTATTGGGACACCTTGGTCCGGACTCCTCCCATTCACCTCTATGGGGACACCTCGATCTGGACCCCTCCCATTCATTTCTATGGGGACACCTCGGTCCGGACCCCTCCCATTCATTTCTACGGGGACACCTCAGTCAGGACTCCTCCCATTCACTTCTATTGGGGACACCTCGGTCCGTACTTCTCCCATTCACTTCTATTGGGACACCTCGGTCCGGACCCCTCCCATTCATTTCTATGGGGACACCTCGGTCTGGACTCCTCCCATTCACTTCTATTGGGGACACCTCGGTCCGGACCCCTCCTATTCATTTCTATTGGGACACCTCGGTCCAGACTCCTCCCATTCACTTCTATGGGGACACCTCGGTCTGGACTCCTCCCATTCACTTCTATTGGGACACCTTGGTCCGGACTCCGCCCATTCACTTCTATGGGGACACCTCGGTCCGGACTCCTCCCATTCACTTCTATGGGGACACCTCGGTCCGGACTCCTCCCATTCACTTCTATGGGGACACCTCGGTCCGGACTCCTCCCATTCACTTCTATGGGGACACCTTGGTCCGGACTCCTCCCATTCACTTCTATGGGGACACCTCGGTCCGGACTCCTCTCATTCACTTCTATTGGGACACCTCGGTCCGGACTCCTCTCATTCACTTCTATTGGGACACCTCGGTCCGGACCCCTCCCATTCACCTCTCTGGGGACACCTCGGTCTGGACCCTTCCCATTCATTTCTACTGGGACACCTAGGTCCGGACCCCTCCCATTCACTTCTATGGGGACACCTCGGTCCGGACTCCTCTCATTAACTTCTATTGGGACACCTCGGTCCGGACTCCTCCCATTCACCTCTATGGGGACACCTCGGTCCGGACCCCTCCCATTCATTTCTATGGGGACACCTCGGTCCGGACTCCGCCCATTCACTTCTATGGGG
Source organism: Rana muscosa (assembly GCA_029206835.1). Classification (NCBI taxonomy): domain Eukaryota; kingdom Metazoa; phylum Chordata; class Amphibia; order Anura; family Ranidae; genus Rana; species Rana muscosa. The sequence continues at coordinate 353,460,736 of CM055125.1, read as the reverse complement.
ACACCTCGGTCCGGACTCCTCACATTCACTTCTATTGGGACACATCCGTCCGGACCCCTCCCATTCACTTCTATGGGGACGCCTCGGTCCGGACTCCTATTCACTTCTATGGGGACGCCTCGGTCCGGACTCCTCCCATTCACCTCTATGGGGACACCTCGGTCTGAACCCCTCCCATTCATTTCTATGGGGACACCTCGGTCCGGACTCCTCCCATTCACTTCTATGGGGACACCTTGGTCCGGACACCTCCCATTCATTTCTATGGGGACACCTCGGTCCGGACTCCTCTCATTCACTTCTATTGGGACACCTCGGTCCGAACTCCTCCCATTCACTTCTATGGGGACACCTCGGTCCGGACCCCTCCCATTCATTTCTATGGGGACACCTTGGTCCTGACTCCTCCCATTCACTTCTATTGGGGACACCTCGGTCCATACCCCTCCCATTCACTTCTATTGGGACACCTCGGTCCGGACTCCTCCCATTCACTTCTATTGGGGACACCTCGGTCCGGACCCCTCCCATTCATTTCTATTGGGACACCTCGGTCCGGACTCCTCCCATTCAGTTCTATGGGGACACCTCGGTCTGGACTCCGCCCATTCACTTCTATGGGGACACCTTGGTCCGGACTCCTCCTATTCACTTCTATGAGGACACCTTGGTCCGGACTCCTCCCATTCACTTCTATTGGGACACCTTGGTCCGGACTCCTCCCATTCACTTCTATGGGGACACCTCGGTCCGGACCCCCCCATTCATTTCTATGGTGACACCTCGGTCTGGACTCCTCCCATTCACTTCTATTGGGGACACCTCGGTCCGGACCCCTCCCATTCACCTCTATGGGGACACCTCGGTTCGGACCCCTCCATTCATTTCTATGGGGACACCTCGGTCCGGACTCCTACCATTCACTTCTATGGGGACACCTCGGTCCGGACCCCTCCCATTCACCTCTATGGGGACACCTCGGTCCAGACCCCTCCCATTCACCTCTATGGGGACACCTTGGTCCGGACCCCTCCCATTCATTTCTATGGGGACACCTCGGTCCGGACTCCTCTCATTCACTTCTATGGGGACACCTCGGTCCAGACTCCTCCTATTCACTTCTATGGGGACACCTCGGTTTCGGACTCCTACCATTCACTTCTATGGGGACACCTCGGTCCGGACTCCTCTCATTCACTTCTATTGGGACACCTCGGTCCAGACCCCTCCCATTCACCTCTATGGGGACACCTCGGTCCGGACCCCTCTCATTTATTTCTATGGGGACACCTTGGTCCGGACTCCTCTCAATCACTTCTATGGGGACACCTCGGTCCGGACTCCTCCTATTCACTTCTATTGGGACACCTCGGTTTCGGACTCCTTCCATTCACTTCTATGGGGACACCTCGGTCCGGACTCCTCTCATTCACTTCTATTGGGACACCTCGGTCTGGACCCCTCCCATTCACCTCTATGGGGACACCTCGGTCCGGACCCTTCCCATTCATTTCTATGGGGACACCTTGGTCCGGACTCCTCCCATTCACTTCTATGGGGACACCTCGGTCCGGACTCCTCTCATTCACTTCTATTGGGACACCTTGGTCCGGACTCCGCCCATTCACCTCTATGGGGACACCTCGGTCTGGACCCCTCCTATTCATTTCTATGGGGACACCTCGGTCCGGACTCCTCCCATTCACTTCTATGGGGACACCTTGGTCCGTATCCCTCCCATTTATTTCTATGGGGACACCTCGGTCCGGACCCCTCCCATTCATTTCTATTGGGACACCTCGGTCCAGACTCCTCCCATTCACTTCTATGGGGACACCTCGGTCTGGACTCCTCCCATTCACTTCTATGGGGACACCTTGGTCCGGACTCCTCCTATTCACTTCTATGGGGACACCTCGGTCCGGACTCCTCCCATTCACTTCTATGGGGACACCTCGGTCCGGACCCCTCCCATTCACTTCTATGGGGACACCTAGGTCCAGACCCCTCCCATTCATTTCTATTGGGACACCTCGGTCCGGACTCCTCCCATTCACTTCTATGGGGACACCTCGGTCTGGACTCCTCCCATTCACTTCTATTGGGACACCTTGGTCCGGACTCCGCCGATTCACTTCTATGGGGACACCTCGGTCCGGACCCCTCCCATTCACTTCTATGGGGACACCTCGGTCCGGACTCCTCTCATTAACTTCTATTGGGACACCTCGGTCCGGACTCCTCCCATTCACCTCTATGGGGACACCTCGGTCCGGACCCCTCCCATTCATTTCTATGGGGACACCTCGGTCCGGACTCCGCCCATTCACTTCTATGGGGACACCTCGTCCGGACTCCTCCTATTCACTTCTATTGGGACACCTCCGTCCGGACCCCTCCCATTCACCTCTATGGGGACACCTCGGTCCGGACTCCTGCCATTCATTTCCATGGGAACACCTCGGTCCGGACTCCTCCCATTCACTTCTATTGGGACACCTCGGTCCGGACCCCTCCCATTCACCTCTATGGGGACACCTCGGTCCGGACTCCTCCCATTCATTTCTATGGGGACACCTCGGTCCGGACTCCACCCATTCACTTCTATGGGGACACCTCGGTCCGGACTCCTCCCATTCACTTCTATTGGGACACCTTGGTCCGGACCCCTTCTATTCACTTCTATTGGGACACCTTGGTCCGGACTCCGCCCATTCACCTCTATGGGGACACCTCGATCTGGACCCCTCCCATTCATTTCTATGGGGACACCTCGGTCCGGACCCCTCCCATTCATTTCTACGGGGACACCTCAGTCAGGACTCCTCCCATTCACTTCTATTGGGGACACCTCGGTCCGTACTTCTCCCATTCACTTCTATTGGGACACCTCGGTCCGGACCCCTCCCATTCATTTCTATGGGGACACCTCGGTCTGGACTCCTCCCATTCACTTCTATTGGGGACACCTCGGTCCGGACCCCTCCTATTCATTTCTATTGGGACACCTCGGTCCAGACTCCTCCCATTCACTTCTATGGGGACACCTCGGTCTGGACTCCTCCCATTCACTTCTATTGGGACACCTTGGTCCGGACTCCGCCCATTCACTTCTATGGGGACACCTCGGTCCGGACTCCTCCCAATCACTTCTATGGGGACACCTCGGTCCGGACTCCTCCCATTCACTTCTATGGGGACACCTCGGTCCGGACTCCTCCCATTCACTTCTATGGGGACACCTTGGTCCGGACTCCTCACATTCACTTCTATGGGGACACCTCGGTCCGGACTCCTCTCATTCACTTCTATTGGGACACCTCGGTCCGGACTCCTCTCATTCACTTCTATTGGGACACCTCGGTCCGGACCCCTCCCATTCACCTCTCTGGGGACACCTCGGTCTGGACCCTTCCCATTCATTTCTACTGGGACACCTCAGTCAGGACTCCTCCCATTCACTTCTATTGGGGACACCTCGGTCCGTACTTCTCCCATTCACTTCTATTGGGACACCTCGGTCCGGACCCCTCCCATTCATTTCTATGGGGACACCTCGGTCTGGACTCCTCCCATTCACTTCTATTGGGGACACCTCGGTCCGGACCCCTCCTATTCATTTCTATTGGGACACCTCGGTCCAGACTCCTCCCATTCACTTCTATGGGGACACCTCGGTCTGGACTCCTCCCATTCACTTCTATTGGGACACCTTGGTCCGGACTCCGCCCATTCACTTCTATGGGGACACCTCGGTCCGGACTCCTCCCAATCACTTCTATGGGGACACCTCGGTCCGGACTCCTCCCATTCACTTCTATGGGGACACCTCGGTCCGGACTCCTCCCATTCACTTCTATGGGGACACCTTGGTCCGGACTCCTCCCATTCACTTCTATGGGGACACCTCGGTCCGGACTCCTCTCATTCACTTCTATTGGGACACCTCGGTCCGGACTCCTCTCATTCACTTCTATTGGGACACCTCGGTCCGGACCCCTCCCATTCACCTCTCTGGGGACACCTCGGTCTGGACCCTTCCCATTCATTTCTACTGGGACACCTAGGTCCGGACCCCTCCCATTCACTTCTATGGGGACACCTCGGTCCGGACTCCTCTCATTAACTTCTATTGGGACACCTCGGTCCGGACTCCTCCCATTCACCTCTATGGGGACACCTCGGTCCGGACCCCTCCCATTCATTTCTATGGGGACACCTCGGTCCGGACTCCTCCCATTCACTTCTATGGGGACACCTCGGTCCGGACTCCTCACATTCACTTCTATTGGGACACATCCGTCCGGACCCCTCCCATTCACTTCTATTGGGACGCCTCGGTCCGGACTCCTCCCATTCACCTCTATGGGGACACCTCGGTCTGAACCCCTCCCATTCATTTCTATTGGGACACCTCGGTCCGGACTCCTCCCATTCAGTTCTATGGGGACACCTCGGTCTGGACTCCGCCCATTCACTTCTATGGGGACACCTTGGTCCGGACTCCTCCTATTCACTTCTATGAGGACACCTTGGTCCCGACTCCTCCCATTCACTTCTATTGGGACACCTTGGTCCGGACTCCTCCCATTCACTTCTATGGGGACAACTCGGTCCGGACCCCTCCCATTCATTTCTATGGGGACACCTCGGTCCGGACTCCTCTCATTCACTTCTATTGGGGACACCTCGGTCCATACCCCTCCCATTCACTTCTATTGGGACACCTCGGTCCGGACTCCTCCCATTCACTTCTATTGGGGACACCTCGGTCCGGACCCCTCCCATTCATTTCTATTGGGACACCTCGGTCCGGACTCCTCCCATTCAGTTCTATGGGGACACCTCGGTCTGGACTCCGCCCATTCACTTCTATGGGGACACCTTGGTCCGGACTCCTCCTATTCACTTCTATGGGGACACCTCGGTCCGGACTCCTCCCATTCACTTCTATTGGGGACACCTCGGTCCGTACCCCTCCCATTCACTTCTATTGGGACACCTCGGTCCGGACCCCCCTCATTCATTTCTATGGTGACACCTCGGTCTGGACTCCTCCCATTCACTTCTATTGGGGACACCTCGGTCCGGACCCCTCCCATTCACCTCTATGGGGACACCTCGGTTCGGACCCCTCCCATTCATTTCTATGGGGACACCTCGGTCCGGACTCCTACCATTCACTTCTATGGGGACACCTCGGTCCGGACCCCTCCCATTCACCTCTATGGGGACACCTCGGTCCAGACCCCTCCCATTCACCTCTATGGGGACACCTCGGTCCGGACCCCTCCCATTCATTTCTATGGGGACACCTCGGTCCGGACTCCTCTCATTCACTTCTATGGGGACACCTCGGTCCAGACTCCTCCTATTCACTTCTATGGGGACACCTCGGTTTCGGACTCCTACCATTCACTTCTATGGGGACACCTCGGTCCGGACTCCTCTCATTCACTTCTATTGGGACACCTCGGTCCAGACCCCTCCCATTCACCTCTATGGGGACACCTCGGTCCGGACCCCTCTCATTCATTTCTATGGGGACACCTTGGTCCGGACTCCTCTCATTCACTTCTATGGGGACACCTCGGTCCGGACTCCTCCTATTCACTTCTATTGGGAAACCTCGGTTTCGGACTCCTTCCATTCACTTCTATGGGGACACCTCGGTCCGGACTCCTCTCATTCACTTCTATTGGGACACCTCGGTCCGGACCCCTCACATTCACCTCTATGGGGACACCTCGGTCCGGACCCTTCCCATTCATTTCTATGGGGACACCTTGGTCCGGACTCCTCCCATTCACTTCTATGGGGACACCTCGGTCCGGACTCCTCTCATTCACTTCTATTGGGACACCTTGGTCCGGACTCCTCCCATTCACCTCTATGGGGACACCTCGGTCTGGACCCCTCCCATTCATTTCTATGGGGACACCTCGGTCCGGACTCCTCCCATTCACTTCTATGGGGACACCTTGGTCCGGATCCCTCCCATTTATTTCTATGGGGACACCTCGGTCTGGACCCCTCCCATTCAGTTCTATGGGGACACCTCGGTGCGGACTCCTCCCATTCACTTCTATTGGGGACACCTCGGTCCGGACCCCTCCCATTCATTTCTATGGGGACACCTCGGTCCGGACTCCTCCCATTCACTTCTATTGGGGACACCTCGGTCCGTACCCCTCCCATTCACTTCTATTGGGACACCTCGGTCCGGACTCCTCCCATTCACCTCTATGGGGACACCTCGGTCTGGACCCCTCCCATTCATTTCTATGGGGACACCTCGGTCTGGACTCCTCCCATTCACTTCTATTGGAAACACCTCGGTCCGGACTCCTCCCATTCATTTCTATGGGGACACCTTGGTCTGGACTCCTCCCATTCAAATCTATTGGGACACTTTGGTCCGGACTCCTCCCATTCACTTCTATGGGGACATCTCGGTCCAGACTCCTCTCATTCACTACTATTGGGACACCTCGGTCCGGACCCCTCCCATTCACCACTATGGGGACACCTCGGTCCGGACCCCTCCCATTCATTTCTATGGGGACACCTTGGTCCGGACTCCTCCCATTCACTTCTATGGGGACACCTCGGTCCTCCCATTCACTTCTATGGGGACACCTCGGTCCGGACTCCTCCCATTCATTTCTATTGGGGCACCTCGGTCCGGACTCCTCCCATTCATTTCTATTGGGACACCTCCGTCCGGACCCCTCCCATTCACTTCTATGGGGACACCTCGGTCCGGACTCCTCTCATTCACTTCTATTGGGACACCTTGGTCCAGACTCCTCCCATTCACCTCTATGGGGACACCTCGGTCTGGACCCCTTCCATTCATTTCTATGGGGACACCTCGGTCCGGACTCCTGCCATTCACTTCTATTGGGACACCTCGGTCCGGACCCCTCCCATTCATTTCTATGGGGACACCTCGGTCCGGACCCCTCCCATTCATTTCTATGGGGACACCTCGGTCCGGACTCCTCCCATTCACTTCTATGGGGACACCTCGGTCCGGACTCCTCCCATTCACTTTTATTGGGACACCTCGGTCGGGACTCCTCCCATTCACTTCTCTGGGGACACCTCGGTTCGGGCCCCTCCCATTAATTTCTATGGGGACACCTCGGTCCGGACTCCTCCCATTCACTTCTATTGGGGACACCTCGGTCCGTACCCCTCCCATTCACTTCTATTGGGACACCTTGGTCCGGACTGCTCCCATTCACCTCTATGGGGACACCTCGGTCTGGACCCCTCCCATTCATTTCTATGGGGACACCTCGGTCCGGACTCCTCCCATTCACTTTTATTGGGGACACCTCGGTCCGGACCCCTCCCATTCATTTCTATTGGGACACCTCGGTCCCGACTCCTCCCATTCACTTCTATGGGGACACCTCGGTCTGGACTCTTCCCATTCACTTCTATTGGGACACCTTGGTTTTGAACTCCTCCCATTCACTTCTATGGGGACACCTCGGTCCGGACTCCTCCCATTCACTTCTATGGGGACACCTCGGTCCGGACTCCTCCCATTCACTTCTATGGGGACACCTCGGTCCGGACTCCCCTCATTCACTTCTATTGGGACACCTCGGTCCGGACCCTTCCCATTCACCTCTATAGGGACACCTCGGTCCGGACCCCTCCCATTCATTTCTATGGGGACATCTCGGTCTGGACTCCTCCCATTCACTTCTATTGGGACACCTTGGTCCGGACTCCTCCCATTCACCTCTATGGGGACACCTCGGTCTGGACCCCTTCCATTAATTTCTATGGGGACACCTCGGTCCGGACTCCTCCCATTCACTTCTATTGGGACACCTCGGTCCGGACCCCTTCCATTCATTTCTATGGGGACACCTCGGTCCGGACCCCTCCCATTCATTTCTATGGGGACACCTCGGTCCGGACCCCTCCTATTCATTTCTATGGGGACACCTCGGTCCGGAATCCTCCCATTCACTTTTATTGGGACACCTCGGTCCGGACCCCTCCCATTCATTTCTTTGGGGACACCTCGGTCCGGACTCCTCTCATTCACTTTTATGGGGACACATCGGCCCGGACTCCTCCCATTCACTTCTATGGGGACACCTCGGTCCGGACTCCTCCCATTCACTTCTATGGGGACACCTCCCATTCACTTCTATGGGAACACCTCCCATCAGGGCCTGCCCAAGACATTGTGCTGCCTGGGACAAAGAATGAAATGCTGCCCCCCCAAAAAAAATCACGCCCACATTAATTATTTTATATCATGATAACTAAAGAGGACCTGTCATGGCTCTATACATGTATATAGGAGTATAAAGAGGACCTGTCATGGCTCCATACATGTATATAGGAGTATAAAGAGGACCTGTCATGTCTCTATACATGTATATAGGAGTATAAAGTGGACCTGTCATGTCTCTATACATGTATATAGAAGTATAAAGAGGACCTGTCATGTCTCTATACATGTATATAGGAATATAAAGTGGACCTGTCATGTCTCTATACATGTATATAGAAGTATAAAGAGGACCTGTCATGTCTCTATACATGTATATAGGAGTATAAAGAGGACCGTTCATGTCTCTATACATGTATATAGGAGTATAAAGAGGACCTGTAATGGCTCTATACATGTATATAGGAGTATAAAGAGGACCTGTCATGTCTCTATACATGTATATAGAAGTATAAAGAGCTCCTGTCAGGGCTCTATACATGTATAAAGAGGACCTGTCATGTCTCTATACATGTATATAGGAGTATAAAGAGGACCTGTCATGTCTCTATACATGTATAAAGGAGTATAAAGAGGACCTGTCATGTCTCTATACATGTATATAGGAATATAAAGAGGACCTGTCATGGCTCTATACATGTATATAGGAGTATAAAGAGGACCTGTCATGGCTCTATACATGTATATAGGAGTATAAAGAGGACCTGTCATGGCTCTATACATGTATAAAGGATAATAAAGAGGACCTGTCATGTCTCTATACATGTATATAGGAGTATAAAGAGGACCTGTCATGTCTATATACATGTATATAGGAATATAAAGAGGACCTGTCATAGCTCTATACATGTATATAGGAGTATAAAGAGGACCTGTCATGGCTCTATACATGTATATAGAAGTATAAAGAGGACCTGTCATGTCTCTATACATGTATATAGGAATATAAAGAGGACCTGTCATGGCTCTATACATGTATATAGGAGTATAAAGAGGACCTGTCATGGCTCTATACATGTATATAGGAGTATAAAGAGGACCTGTCATGGCTCTATACATGTATAAAGGATAATAAAGAGGACCTGTCATGTTTCTATACATGTATATAGGAGTATAAAGAGGACCTGTCATGTCTCTATACATGTATATAGGAATATAAAGAGGACCTGTCATGGCTCTATACATGTATATAGAAGTATAAAGAGGACCTGTCATGTCTCTATACATGTATATAGGAGTATAAAGAAGACCTGTCATGTCTCTATACATGTATATAGGACTATAAAGAGGACCTGTCATGTCTTTATACATGTATATAGGAGTATAAAGAGGACCTGTCATGTCTCTATACATGTATATAGGAGTATAAAGAGGACCTGTCATGTCTCTATACATGTATATAGAAGTATAAAGAGGACCTGTCATGGCTCTATACATGTATATAGGAGTATAAAGAGGACCTGTCATGTCTTTATACATGTATATAGGAGTATAAAGAGGACCTGTCATGGCTCTATACATGTATAAAGGATAATAAAGAGGACCTGTCATGTCTCTATACATGTATATAGGAGTATAAAGAGGACCTGTCATGTCTCTATACATGTATATAGGAGTATAAAGAGGACCTGTCATGTCTCTATACATGTATATAGGAGTATAAAGAGGACCTGTCATGTCTCTATACATGTATATAGGAGTATAAAGAGGACCTGTCATGTCTCTATACATGTATATAGGAGTATAAAGAGGACCTGTCATGTCTCTATACATATATAGGAGTATAAAGAGGACCTGTCATGGCTCTATACATGTATATAGGAGTATAAAGAGGACCTGTCATGTCTCTATACATGTATATAGGAGTATAAAGAGGACCTGTCATGGCTCTATACATGTATAAAGGATAATAAAGAGGACCTGTCATGTCTCTATACATGTATATAGGAGTATAAAGAGGACCTGTCATGTCTCTATACATGTATATAGGAGTATAAAGAGGACCTGTCATGTCTCTATACATGTATATAGGAGTATAAAGAGGACCTGTCATGTCTCTATACATGTATATAGGAGTATAAAGAGGACCTGTCATGTCTCTATACATGTATAAAGAGGACCTGTCATGGCTCTATACATGTATATAGGAGTATAAAGAGGACCTGTCATGTCTCTATACATGTATACAGGAGTATAAAGAGGACCTGTTATGGCTCTATACATGTATGTAGGAGTATAAAGAGGACCTGTCATGGCTCTATACATGTATATAGGAGTATAAAGAGGACCTGTCATGTCTCTATACATGTATATAGGAGTATAAAGAGGACCTATCATGGCTCTATACATGTATGTAGGAGTATAAAGAGGACCTGTCATGGCTCTATACATGTATATAGGAGTATAAAGAGGACCTGTCATGGCTCTATACATGTATATAGAAGTATAAAGAGGACCTGTCATGTCTCTATACATGTATACAGGTGTATAAAGAGGACCTGTCATATCTCTATACATGTATATAGGAATATAAAGAGGACCTGTCATGTCTCTATACATGTATATAGGAGTATAAAGAGTACCTGTCATGGCTCTATACATGTATATAGGAGTATAAAGAGGACCTGTCATGTCTCTATACATGTATATAGGAGTATAAAGAGGACCTGTCAGGGCTCTATACATGTATATAGAAGTATAAAGAGGACCTGTCATGTCTCTATACATGTATATAGGAGTATATGGAGGACCTGTCATGTCTCTATACATGTATATAGGAGTATAAAGAGGACCTGTCATGTCTCTATACATGTATATAGGAATATAAAGAGGACCTGTCATGTCTCTATACATGTATATAGGAGTATACAGAGGACCTGTCATGTCTCCATACATGTATATAGGAATATAAAGAGGACCTGTCATGTCTCTATACATGTATATAGAAGTATAAAGAGGACCTGTCATGGCTCTATACATGTATATAGGAGTATAAAGAGGACCTGTCATGTCTCTATACATGTATAAAGAGGACCTGTCATGGCTCTATACATGTATAAAGGAGTATATAGAGGACCTGTCATGGCTCTATACATGTATATAGGAGTATAAAGAGGACCTGTCATGTCTCTATACATGTATAAAGGAGTATATAGAGGACCTGTCATGGCTCTATACATGTATATAGGAGTATAAAGAGGACCTGTCATGTCTCTATACATGTATATAGGAGTATATAGAGGACCTGTCATGTCTCTATACATGTATATAGGAGTATAAAGAGGACCTGTCATGGCTCTATACATGTATATAGGAGTATAAAGAGGACCTGTCATGTCTCTATACATGTATAAAGGAGTATAAAGAGGACCTGTCATGTCTCTATACATGTATATAGGAGTATAAAGAGGACCTGTCATGTCTCTATACATGTATAAAGAGGACCTGTCATGTCTCTATACATGTATAAAGGAGTATAAAGAGGACCTGTCATGTCTCTATACATGTATATAGTAGTATAAAGAGGACCTGTCATGTCTCTATACATGTATATAGAAGTATAAAGAGGACCTGTCATGTCTCTATACATGTATAAAGAGGACCTGTCATGGCTCTATACATGTATAAAGGAGTATATAGAGGACCTGTCATGGCTCTATACATGTATATAGGAGTATAAAGAGGACCTGTCATGTCTCTATACATGTATATAGGAATATATAGAGGACCTGTCATGTCTCTATACATGTATATAGGAGTATAAAGAGGACCTGTCATGGCTCTATACATGTATATAGGAGTATAAAGAGGACCTGTCATGTCTCTATACATGTATAAAGGAGTATAAAGAGGACCTGTCATGTCTCTATACATGTATATAGGAGTATAAAGAGGACCTGTCATGTCTCTATACATGTATAAAGGAGTATAAAGAGGACCTGTCATGTCTCTATACATGTATAAAGGAGTATAAAGAGGACCTGTCATGTCTCTATACATGTATATAGGAATATAAAGAGGACCTGTCATGTCTCTATACATGTATAAAGGAGTATAAAGAGGACCTGTCATGTCTCTATACATGTATATAGGAGTATAAAGAGGACCTGTCATGTCTCTATACATGTATAAAGGAGTATAAAGAGGACCCGTCATGTCTGTATACATGTGTATAGGAGTATAAAGAGGACCTGTCATGTCTCTATACATGTATATAGGAGTATAAAGAGGACCTGTCATGGCTCTATACATGTATATAGGAGTATAAAGAGGACCTGTCATGGCTCTATACATGTATATAGGAGTATAAAGAGGACCTGTCATGGCTCTATACATGTATATAGAAGTATAAAGAGGACCTGTCATGTCTCTATACATGTATATAGGAATATAAAGAGGACCGTCATGTCTCTATACATGTATACAGGTGTATAAAGAGGACCTGTCATATCTCTATACATGTATATAGGAATATAAAGAGGACCTGTCATGTCTCTATACATGTATATAGGAGTATAAAGAGTACCTGTCATGGCTCTATACATGTATATAGGAGTATAAAGAGGACCTGTCATGTCTCTATACATGTATATAGGAGTATAAAGAGGACCTGTCAGGGCTCTATACATGTATATAGAAGTATAAAGAGGACCTGTCATGTCTCTATACATGTATATAGGAGTATATAGAGGACCTGTCATGTCTCTATACATGTATATAGGAGTATAAAGAGGACCTGTCATGTCTCTATACATGTATATAGGAATATAAAGAGGACCTGTCATGTCTCTATACATGTATATAGGAGTATACAGAGGACCTGTCATGTCTCCATACATGTATATAGGAATATAAAGAGGACCTGTCATGTCTCTATACATGTATATAGAAGTATAAAGAGGACCTGTCATGGCTCTATACATGTATATAGGAGTATAAAGAGGACCTGTCATGGCTCTATACATGTATATAGGAGTATAAAGAGGACCTGTCATGTCTCTATACATGTATATATGAGTATAAAGAGGACCTGTCATGGCTCTATACATGTATATAGGAATATAAAGAGGACATGTCATGTCTCTATACATGTATAAAGGATAATAAAGAGGACCTGTCATGTCTCTATACATGTATATAGGAGTATAAAGAGGACCTGTCATGTCTCTATACATGTATATAGGAATATAAAGAGGACCTGTCATGTCTCTATACATGTATATAGGAGTATAAAGAGGACCTGTCATGTCTCCATACATGTATATAGGAATATAAAGAGGACCTGTCATGTCTCTATACATGTATATAGAAGTATAAAGAGGACCTGTCATGGCTCTATACATGTATATAGGAGTATAAAGAGGACCTGTCATGTCTCTATACATGTATAAAGAGGACCTGTCATGGCTCTATACATGTATAAAGAGGACCTGTCATGGCTCTATACATGTATAAAGGAGTATATAGAGGACCTGTAATGGCTCTATACATGTATATAGGAGTATAAAGAGGACCTGTCATGTCTCTATACATGTATATAGGAGTATATAGAGGACCTGTCATGTCTCTATACATGTATATAGGAGTATAAAGAGGACCTGTCAGGGCTCTATACATGTATATAGGAGTATAAAGAGGACCTGTCATGTCTCTATACATGTATATAGAAGTATAAAGAGGACCTGTCATGTCTCTATACATGTATAAAGAGGACCTGTCATGGCTCTATACATGTATAAAGGAGTATATAGAGGACCTGTCATGGCTCTATACATGTATATAGGAGTATAAAGAGGACCTGTCATGTCTCTATACATGTATATAGGAATATATAGAGGACTTGTCATGTCTCTATACATGTATATAGGAGTATAAAGAGGACCTGTCATGGCTCTATACATGTATATAGGAGTATAAAGAGGACCTGTCGTGTCTCTATACATGTATAAAGGAGTATAAAGAGGACCTGTCATGTCTCTATACATGTATATAGGAGTATAAAGAGGACCTGTCATGTCTCTATACATGTATAAAGGAGTATAAAGAGGACCTGTCATGTCTCTATACATGTATAAAGGAGTATAAAGAGGACCTGTCATGTCTCTATACATGTATATAGGAATATAAAGACGACCTGTCATGTCTCTATACATGTATAAAGGAGTATAAAGAGGACCTGTCATGTCTCTATACATGTATATAGGAGTATAAAGAGGACCTGTCATGTCTCTATACATGTATAAAGGAGTATAAAGAGGACCCGTCATGTCTGTATACATGTGTATAGGAGTATAAAGAGGACCTGTCATGTCTCTATACATGTATATAGGAGTATAAAGAGGACCTGTCATGGCTCTATACATGTATATAGGAGTATAAAGAGGACCTGTCATGGCTCTATACATGTATATAGGAGTATAAAGAGGACCTGTCATGGCTCTATACATGTATATAGAAGTATAAAGAGGACCTGTCATGTCTCTATACATGTATATAGGAATATAAAGAGGACCTGTCATGTCTCTATACATGTATACAGGTGTATAAAGAGGACCTGTCATATCTCTATACATGTATATAGGAATATAAAGAGGACCTGTCATGTCTCTATACATGTATATAGGAGTATAAAGAGTACCTGTCATGGCTCTATACATGTATATAGGAGTATAAAGAGGACCTGTCATGTCTCTATACATGTATATAGGAGTATAAAGAGGACCTGTCAGGGCTCTATACATGTATATAGAAGTATAAAGAGGACCTGTCATGTCTCTATACATGTATATAGGAGTATATAGAGGACCTGTCATGTCTCTATACATGTATATAGGAGTATAAAGAGGACCTGTCATGTCTCTATACATGTATATAGGAATATAAAGAGGACCTGTCATGTCTCTATACATGTATATAGGAGTATACAGAGGACCTGTCATGTCTCCATACATGTATATAGGAATATAAAGAGGACCTGTCATGTCTCTATACATGTATATAGAAGTATAAAGAGGACCTGTCATGGCTCTATACATGTATATAGGAGTATAAAGAGGACCTGTCATGGCTCTATACATGTATATAGGAGTATAAAGAGGACCTGTCATGTCTCTATACATGTATATATGAGTATAAAGAGGACCTGTCATGGCTCTATACATGTATATAGGAATATAAAGAGGACATGTCATGTCTCTATACATGTATAAAGGATAATAAAGAGGACCTGTCATGTCTCTATACATGTATATAGGAGTATAAAGAGGACCTGTCATGTCTCTATACATGTATATAGGAATATAAAGAGGACCTGTCATGTCTCTATACATGTATATAGGAGTATAAAGAGGACCTGTCATGTCTCCATACATGTATATAGGAATATAAAGAGGACCTGTCATGTCTCTATACATGTATATAGAAGTATAAAGAGGACCTGTCATGGCTCTATACATGTATATAGGAGTATAAAGAGGACCTGTCATGTCTCTATACATGTATAAAGAGGACCTGTCATGGCTCTATACATGTATAAAGAGGACCTGTCATGGCTCTATACATGTATAAAGGAGTATATAGAGGACCTGTAATGGCTCTATACATGTATATAGGAGTATAAAGAGGACCTGTCATGTCTCTATACATGTATATAGGAGTATATAGAGGACCTGTCATGTCTCTATACATGTATATAGGAGTATAAAGAGGACCTGTCAGGGCTCTATACATGTATATAGGAGTATAAAGAGGACCTGTCAGGGCTCTATACATGTATAAAGAGGACCTGTCATGTCTCTATACATGTATATAGGAGTATAAAGAGGACCTGTCATGTCTCTATACATGTATATAGGAGTATAAAGAGGACCTGTCATGGCTCTATACATGTATATAGGAGTATAAAGAGGACCTGTCATGTCTCTATACATGTATAAAGGAGTATAAAGAGGACCTGTCATGTCTCTATACATGTATATAGGAGTATAAAGAGGACCTGTCATGTCTCTATACATGTATAAAGAGGACCTGTCATGTCTCTATACATGTATAAAGGAGTATAAAGAGGACCTGTCATGTCTCTATACATGTATATAGTAGTATAAAGAGGACCTGTCATGTCTCTATACATGTATATAGAAGTATAAAGAGGACCTGTCATGTCTCTATACATGTATAAAGAGGACCTGTCATGGCTCTATACATGTATAAAGGAGTATATAGAGGACCTGTCATGGCTCTATACATGTATATAGGAGTATAAAGAGGACCTGTCATGTCTCTATACATGTATATAGGAATATATAGAGGACTTGTCATGTCTCTATACATGTATATAGGAGTATAAAGAGGACCTGTCATGGCTCTATACATGTATATAGGAGTATAAAGAGGACCTGTCATGTCTCTATACATGTATAAAGGAGTATAAAGAGGACCTGTCATGTCTCTATACATGTATATAGGAGTATAAAGAGGACCTGTCATGTCTCTATACATGTATAAAGGAGTATAAAGAGGACCTGTCATGTCTCTATACATGTTGTGACAGCAGGAAGGTAAAGTCACCTGGTTGCATCCAGGGGGGTAGATATATTTCGCCCAGATTCAGGCTTTACGCCGACTTATACAACTAGGTGGAGAGTTGTATAAGGCTAGTGGGCTCATGGATGACTCATACCTCTAGGGAGAGTGTGGGGCGTCGTGCAGACAGGGAGTTGATGAGACCAGCTGAAGCTTGTCAGCTCATTTAGGCCTCTATAAGAACTCCCAGCTTCATTAGATGTTAGCTCATGCCTGGACCCAGACCTGTGTGGACTGTCTAGGGAGAGTGAACCCCTGTGCGGTGAGACAAAGCCTGTGTGGCTATTTGCTTGGACATTTAAAACCAGGGACTTAGGGACTAGGACAGCACTAGGCTGATCCCAGTTGTTAGTTAGGAAACCTGTATGTTTAGTCAGAGGTCAAGTTGACCAGGATTTATTTTGTTTATGTTTCTTTTGCTTTGCTGTGTTTTGTCACTGTAAATAGAAAATAAACCGCACCTTTTTGATTTTGAAAACCACAACCTCCGTTTGCTGGGCCTGTTTTTGTGTGGGGAGCCCATCTCGGGGGTCACACACACCCGCTGCCGAGCTAACCCCCTCACAGTTGGTGGAGAACCAGTGGCAGTTTTTTTTAAGCCAGCATGGAGGAGATACTGAAGCAGCTGGCTCTAGCAAATGCCAATCAACAGCAGACAAATGCAGGTTTGCAAAAGAACTTCGCAGCCCAGCAGCAAGCTCATCAACAGAGCCTTGCAGCCCAGCAGCAGACAAACGCAACTTTGCAACAGAGTCTGGAGGCTCAGCAACAAGCCCAGCAGCAATCTGAGGCCCGCTTCATAGACCTGTTGCAGAAGCAAGAGCAGAGACTACAACAACAGATGGAAGCAGTAATGCAGCAACGTCCGCAGACCAGTGAGGAAAGCCGTCCCACTAATACCGCGTCCTTTGGGGTGAGTCGTTTATTGACAAAAATGACTGGAGAGGATGATCCAGAGGTATTTTTGACCACATTTGAAAGGACCGCTGAAAGAGAAAAGTGGCCTGAGGAGCAGTGGGCTGGACTGGTGGCTCCTCTGTTAACTGGTGAATCGCAGAAAGCTTACTATGACCTAGAGCCTAACCAAGCAAAAGACTATGTGATGCTAAAAGCTGAAATATTGGCAAGGCTGGGTGTCACCCAGGCTGTCCGGGCTCAGCGTGTGCATAACTGGACTTTCCAGCTTGGAAAACCCCCCAGGTCTCAAATGTATGATCTCATTCACCTGAGCAGAAAGTGGCTACAGCCAGAGACTTTGTCCGCACCAAAGATTGTGGAACGTGTTGTAATGGATCGGTTTTTGAGAGCTCTTCCTACTGCCATCCAAAAGTGGGTAAGCCATGGAGACCCAGAGACGGCCGATGGTCTTGTGGATCGTGTGGAGAAATACTTGGCTACAGAGAACCTGACGGCCTCTTCCAGAGACACTCGGACTTTCCACCCTAAGACCAGACCATCCCCAGGGGCGGATAAGAGGATTCCAAGGGGTGAGGGTGGAGAGAGTGAGAGGGTGGGAGCTCTACCCCAAGTTTGGCGAGAACAGCTTGGGAAATCAGCGGCTCAAGAGGCCGCAAGAAGGATCGTTTGCTACCGCTGCCGGCAAGCGGGACATATTGCAGCCAATTGCCCGGTTGTGGAGGAACCCATGCAGTGTGACTTTCTGACGGGCAGACGTCAGTCGCTGTGTGCGACAGTCGCATGCACTGCCATTCGAGGAACTGAGAAACATTTATGCAAAATGTGTGTTAATGGTAGAAATGTTGTGGTATTGCTGGATTCAGGTAGCCTTGTGACCCTGATAAAGGCTGAGTTAGTTAAAACAGAGGTCTCTGGGAATAGCAAGGTAGCTGTTATTTGTGTGCATGGGGACACCCGAGAGTATCCAGTGACTACAGTGTGTTTCGAGACCCCCAAAGGTACCCTCTCTCATCCAGTGGGCTTAGTATCTCAGTTACCGCATGACGCCATTGTGGGAAGGGATTTTCCGAAGTTCTGGGAACTGTGGGATGATCCTGAGCCCCCCACTGGTGCCCCTATGTACCAGGAATGTGATAGCCAGAACTCCCCTGAGAGTGGTGAGGACTCTCCGGAATTTCCCTTATCAGTATTGGCAGGGGAGACTCAAGAAACTGGAGAGGAGCCCACCTCCTCAGACGAAAACCTACCGTCTGTGGAGTTTTCTGATCTTGAGGTTCACAGGGAAAACTTTGCCACAGAACAGTTGAAAGACCCCGCCCTAATAAAGGCACAGGAAAACGTAGTGAAAATAGATGGCGAGTTAGTGAACCCAGATAATACCTGCACTTACCCATACTTCAGCGTAGAGAAGGACCTACTGTATCGGGTGGCAAAAAGGGCAGAAGAAACCGTTGAGCAGCTTGTGGTGCCCAAACCTTACAGGAAGTTGGTGTTGGAGTTGGCCCATGGGCACATTCTTGGAGGTCATCTGGGGACAGAGAAAACCCGAGAGAGGGTATTACAGAGATTCTATTGGCCGGGGGTGATGAAGGACATAGAAAATTATTGTTCCTCCTGCCCTGTGTGTCAGAGGTCGGCCCCGATGCCACATTTCCGTAGCCCGCTGGTCCCTCTACCCATCATTGAGGTCCCGTTTGAGAGGATCGCCATGGATTTGGTAGGTCCTATAATCAAGTCCGCTAGGGGGCACCAGTACATATTAGTTATAATGGACTATGCCACCCGTTATCCAGAAGCGATCCCTCTCCGAAATACCTCGGCCAAAACCATAGCCAAAGAGCTATCTCTTGTGTTTAGCCGGGTGGGTATTTGTAAAGAACTGCTTACGGACCAAGGTACACCCTTTATGTCCCGGGTTATGAAGGAGCTGTGTAAATTGTTCAAAGTGACGCAATTACGTACATCTGTGTATCACCCCCAAACCGATGGGCTGGTTGAAAGATTCAACAAAACCCTAAAACAAATGTTGAAGAAAGTGGTGGATAGAGATGGAAAGGATTGGGACTGTCTACTTCCTTATCTGATGTTTGCTATTAGGGAGGTGCCCCAATCCTCTACGGGATTCTCCCCCTTTGAGTTACTGTATGGGAGACACCCAAGAGGGCTGTTGGATATTGCCAAGGAAACTTGGGAAAGTGAGAGTTCTCCCCACAGGAGTGTGATTGAGCATGTCGCCCTGATGCAAGACCGAATTGCACAGGTAATGCCCATCGTGAAGGAACATTTGGCCCAAGCGCAGTTAGCACAGCAGAGAGTGTACAACCGTGGAGCCAAGACCCGTACCTTTTCCCCGGGGGATAGGATACTGGTACTTGTCCCTACGGTTGAAAGTAAATTCCTTGCCAAATGGCAAGGCCCCTACGAGATAATGGAAAAAGTGAGCGAAGTGAATTACAAGGTCAGACAACCAGGAAGGCGAAAGCCCGAACAGATCTATCACGTTAATCTGTTGAAAGCCTGGAGGGATAGAGAGTCCCTAGTCGCAGACACTTGGTCACCAGTAGGGATGAGCTTCGTGTTCGAGTCGAACATACGTTCGACTCGAACATCGGCTGTTCGATCGTTCGACGAAGATCGAACGATTTGGGCCGTTCGCGCCAAATTCGAGTGACGCGAACGGCCCACAATGCACTACGCCATCGCAGTGTCATCCAGGCGCTGTGATTGGCCAAGCATGCACTGTGACCCCGCATGCTTGGCCAATCACAGCGCCGGCAGCGAGGAGAGCAATGATTGGCCACAGGCAGGATGCCTGTGGCCAATTATTGCTGAGGGTGTTTAGTACACGCCCCACACTATAAAAGGCCGCCAGCACGGCGGCCTAGTGTAGTGTGTTCCGGAGCAGGGATAGAGCAGCATAGGCAGGGACAGTGACTGTTATTTCTTTCTTGCTTAACCTGGATTCCTTTAGTTTAGGGAAAGAGAAGGATAGGTAGGGAGAGTGTCAGTGTGTTTTGTGCTTGTGCTATAGTGTGCTTAAAAAAAACATTTATTCTAGGGACAGAAAACTGTAGGTAGGGACAGTGTCAGTTTCTTTCACTCTGCAAGTCCTTGTTTCCAGGGACCTGGAAGGACAGTGAGTGAATTGTCCTTGTGCTATATTGTGCTTAAAAAAACATTTATTCTAGGGACAGAAAACTGTAGGTAGGGAGAGTGTCAGTTTCTTTCACTCTGCAAGTCCTTGTTTCCAGGGACCTGGAAGGACAGTGAGTGAATTGTCCTTGTGCTATATTGTGCTTAAAAAAACATTTATTCTAGGGACAGAAAACTGTAGGTAGGGAGAGTATCAGTTTCTTTCACTCTGCAAGTCCTTGTTTCCAGGGACCTGGAAGGACAGTGAGTGAATTGTCCTTGTGCTATATTGTGATTAAAAAAAACATTTTTTCTAGGGACAGAAAACTGTAGGTAGGGAGAGTTTTTTTCCTTTCACTCTGCAAGTCCTTGTTTCCAGGGACCTGTAAGGACAGTGAGTGAATTTTTCTTGTGCTATATTGTGATTAAAAAAAACATTTTTTCTAGGGACAGAAAACTGTAGGTAGGGAGAGTGTTTTTTTCCTTTCACTCTGCAAGTCCTTGTTTCCAGGGACCTGTAAGGACAGTGAGTGAATTTTTCTTGTGCTATATTGTGATTAAAAAAAACATTTTTTCTAGGGACAGAAAACTGTAGGTAGGGAGAGTGTTTTTTTCCTTTCACTCTGCAAGTCCTTGTTTCCAGGGACCTGTAAGGACAGTGAGTGAATTTTTCTTGTGCTATATTGTGATTAAAAAAAACATTTTTTCTAGGGACAGAAAACTGTAGGTAGGGAGAGTGTTTTTTTTCTTTCACTCTGCAAGTCCTTGTTTCCAGGGACCTGTAAGGACAGTGAGTGAATTTTTCTTGTGCTATATTGTGATTAAAAAAAACATTTTTTCTAGGGACAGAAAACTGTAGGTAGGGAGAGTGTTTTTTTTCTTTCACTCTGCAAGTCCTTGTTTCCAGGGACCTGTAAGGACAGTGAGTGAATTTTTCTTGTGCTATATTGTGATTAAAAAAAACATTTTTTCTAGGGACAGAAAACTGTAGGTAGGGAGAGTGTTTTTTTTCTTTCACTCTGCAAGTCCTTGTTTCCAGGGACCTGTAAGGACAGTGAGTGAATTGTTCTTGTGCTATATTGTGCTTAAAAAAACATTTATTCTAGGGACAGAAAACTGTAGGTAGGGAGAGTGTCAGTTTCTTTCACTCTGCAAGTCCTTGTTTCCAGGGACCTGGAAGGACAGTGAGTGAATTGTCCTTGTGCTATATTGTGATTAAAAAAAACATTTTTTCTAGGGACAGAAAACTGTAGGTAGGGAGAGTGTTTTTTTCCTTTCACTCTGCAAGTCCTTGTTTCCAGGGACCTGTAAGGACAGTGAGTGAATTTTTCTTGTGCTATATTGTGATTAAAAAAAACATTTTTTCTAGGGACAGAAAACTGTAGGTAGGGAGAGTGTTTTTTTCCTTTCACTCTGCAAGTCCTTGTTTCCAGGGACCTGTAAGGACAGTGAGTGAATTTTTCTTGTGCTATATTGTGATTAAAAAAAACATTTTTTCTAGGGACAGAAAACTGTAGGTAGGGAGAGTGTTTTTTTCCTTTCACTCTGCAAGTCCTTGTTTCCAGGGACCTGTAAGGACAGTGAGTGAATTTTTCTTGTGCTATATTGTGATTAAAAAAAACATTTTTTCTAGGGACAGAAAACTGTAGGTAGGGAGAGTGTTTTTTTCCTTTCACTCTGCAAGTCCTTGTTTCCAGGGACCTGTAAGGACAGTGAGTGAATTTTTCTTGTGCTATATTGTGATTAAAAAAAACATTTTTTCTAGGGACAGAAAACTGTAGGTAGGGAGAGTGTTTTTTTCCTTTCACTCTGCAAGTCCTTGTTTCCAGGGACCTGTAAGGACAGTGAGTGAATTTTTCTTGTGCTATATTGTGATTAAAAAAAACATTTTTTCTAGGGACAGAAAACTGTAGGTAGGGAGAGTGTTTTTTTTCTTTCACTCTGCAAGTCCTTGTTTCCAGGGACCTGTAAGGACAGTGAGTGAATTGTTCTTGTGCTATATTGTGATTAAAAAAAACATTTTTTCTAGGGACAGAAAACTGTAGGTAGGGAGAGTGTTTTTTTTCTTTCACTCTGCAAGTCCTTGTTTCCAGGGACCTGTAAGGACAGTGAGTGAATTTTTCTTGTGCTATATTGTGATTAAAAAAAACATTTTTTCTAGGGACAGAAAACTGTAGGTAGGGAGAGTGTTTTTTTTCTTTCACTCTGCAAGTCCTTGTTTCCAGGGACCTGTAAGGACAGTGAGTGAATTTTTCTTGTGCTATATTGTGATTAAAAAAAACATTTTTTCTAGGGACAGAAAACTGTAGGTAGGGAGAGTGTTTTTTTTCTTTCACTCTGCAAGTCCTTGTTTCCAGGGACCTGTAAGGACAGTGAGTGAATTGTTCTTGTGCTATATTGTGCTTAAAAAAACATTTATTCTAGGGACAGAAAACTGTAGGTAGGGAGAGTGTCAGTTTCTTTCACTCTGCAAGTCCTTGTTTCCAGGGACCTGGAAGGACAGTGAGTGAATTGTCCTTGTGCTATATTGTGATTAAAAAAAACATTTTTTCTAGGGACAGAAAACTGTAGGTAGGGAGAGTGTTTTTTTCCTTTCACTCTGCAAGTCCTTGTTTCCAGGGACCTGTAAGGACAGTGAGTGAATTTTTCTTGTGCTATATTGTGATTAAAAAAAACATTTTTTCTAGGGACAGAAAACTGTAGGTAGGGAGAGTGTTTTTTTCCTTTCACTCTGCAAGTCCTTGTTTCCAGGGACCTGTAAGGACAGTGAGTGAATTTTTCTTGTGCTATATTGTGATTAAAAAAAACATTTTTTCTAGGGACAGAAAACTGTAGGTAGGGAGAGTGTTTTTTTTCTTTCACTCTGCAAGTCCTTGTTTCCAGGGACCTGTAAGGACAGTGAGTGAATTTTTCTTGTGCTATATTGTGATTAAAAAAAACATTTTTTCTAGGGACAGAAAACTGTAGGTAGGGAGAGTGTTTTTTTTCTTTCACTCTGCAAGTCCTTGTTTCCAGGGACCTGTAAGGACAGTGAGTGAATTTTTCTTGTGCTATATTGTGATTAAAAAAAACATTTTTTCTAGGGACAGAAAACTGTAGGTAGGGAGAGTGTCAGTTTCTTTCACTGTGAAAGTCCTTGTTTCAAGGGACAGAGAAGGACACCTGAAGGTAGCCCTTATTGCTTTTTTCCCATCTCCGTGCAGGCCATCTATTAGAATGTCTGGAAGGCAAACAAGGAGAGGCAGACAGTCAGGAGGCAATAAAAGAGGGCAAGCAGGCTCTGTGTCTGGGGGCAACAGTGCTGGTCGTGGACGCGGTGCATTGTCATCAGCACATGGCCATGGGACACGCTTGTCCTTCTTTTCGGCAGCTGGACATGTTGAGCCACATCATGCCGAAGACTTGGTAGAGTGGATGACCAAGCCCTCCTCCTCCTCCTCATCCTCTCTCACCCAGGCTCAGGGTACTGGAAAAGCAGCTGCCAAAGCGTCGTCTTCCCTGGTATCAATGTCAGACAAATCATCAGTCACTCCTTCCCTAGACCCACCATGTCCTCCTCCTGAGGAGTCCCCCGAACTGTTTCAGCACAGTGTTGGGTACATGCTCCAGGAGGATGCCCAGCGTTTCGAAGGGTCTGATGATGAAACCCAGCTAGAGGAAGGCAGTAGCGTGAGAGCAGACAGAGGGGATGCTCAAGAAGGACACCAATCTGGCAGTCATGTTCCAGCAGCTGCAGCATACTGCCAGATTGGCTCCAGTGATGAGGAGGGAGGGGATGATGAGGTCACTGACTCCACGTGGGTGCCTAATAGGAGAGAGGAGGAGGAGGAGGATGAGGAGGAGGCACATCTCCAACGAGGCAGGATGCCCTTTGGTGGCCAGCGTAAGGGCAGTACACCGACGGAATCACACCGCAGAGCTCCGCCTGTGCAGGGCGCTGCCTCTGCCCGTCATTCAAAAAGTTCTTTGGTGTGGGCCTTTTTTGAGGCTAGTGCATCAGATCGCACAGCTGCTGTTTGCAACATATGTCTCAAGCGTATATCGCGTGGCCAAAACATCAGCCGCTTGGGTACCACATGCCTGACCAGACATATGTTGACCTGCCATGCAGCTCGTTGGCAAGCCTACCTCAAAGACCCACACCAAAGAACAAAGCGGACCTCTCCTTGCACCGCATCAGCTGGGATCTCCAACCCCACTATAACTTCAGTCCTCTCTGAAACATGCACTGAGAGGAATGAAGGTGTAGAATTAGGTGTGTCACAGCCAAGTACTTGCGCCCACTCTGCTAGCAGTACACCGACGTCCGATTCTAGCAGGCAAATTTCCCTGCCCCAGCTGCTGGACCGTCGAAAGAAGTTCACTCCCAGCCATCCACATGCCCAGCGGTTGAATGCTAGCTTGGCTAAATTGCTAGCGCTTCAACTGCTGCCTTTTCAGTTGGTAGACTCGGCCCCCTTCCGTGAGTTTGTGCAATGTGCGGTTCCTCAGTGGCAGGTTCCCAAACGCCACTTTTTCGCACGGAAGGCTATTCCGGCTCTCTACCGGCATGTGGAAGGCAATGTCTTGGCCTCGCTGGACAGGGCGGTCAGCGGTAAGGTGCATATTACCGCTGACTCATGGTCCAGCAGGCATGGACAGGGACGTTACCTTTCTTTCACGGCCCATTGGGTCACTCTTTTGGCAGCTGGGAAGGATTCAGGACAAGGTGCAGTAGTGTTGGAGGTTGTCCCACCGCCACGCCTCCAAAATGCTACTACTGGTTGTGACACACCTCTCTCCTCCACCCCCTCCTCTTCTTCTTCCTCCATGGCCTCTTCCTGTGGTTTGTCCTATGAACCAGCGGTGCTCCGTAGCCGTTCACGGGGCTACGCAAGTACGCAGGCAAAAAGATGCCATGCCGTGCTTGCGCTGGTGTGTTTGGGGGACAGAAGCCACACTGGGGCAGAGGTCCTGTCTGCTCTGCAGGGCCAGGCCGAGAGGTGGTTGACGCCACGCCAGCTTAAGCCAGGAATGGTGGTTTGCGACAATGGCACCAACCTCCTCTCCGCCCTCCGACAGGGACAACTGACCCATGTGCCCTGTGTGGCTCACGTCCTTAACCTGGTGGTGCAGCGCTTCTTGGGCAGGTACCCGGGCTTACAGGATGTCCTGAGGCAGGCCAGGAAAGTCTGTGTGCATTTCCGCAGATCTTATAATGCCAGTGCTCGCCTGGCTGAGCTGCAAAAGGAGTTGAACCTGCCCAAGAACCGCCTTATATGTGACATGCCCACCAGGTGGAACTCAACGTTGGCCATGCTGCAGCGGCTGCACACGCAGCAGAGGGCCATCAATGAGTACCTGTGCGACTACGGCACCAGGACAGGGTCAGGGGAGCTTGGTTTTTTTTCTCCACGCCAGTGGGGCATGATCAGGGATGCATGCACTGTCCTGGCACCATTTGAGGAGGCCACGAGGATGGTGAGCAGTGACAGTGCATGCATCAGTGACACTGTACCTCTTGTCCACCTGTTGGAGCACACGCTGCGTGGAATAATGGACAGGGCACTTGAGGCAGAACAGAGGCAGGAAGAGGAGGACTTCCTTGCCTCTCAAGGCCCCCTTTACCCAGACAGTGTTACTTCTGTCCCACCCATCGCACAGGAAGAGGAGGAGGAGGAGGAGGAGGAGGAGGAGGATTGTGTCAGCATGGAGGTGGAGGCTGGCACTCAGCATCATCAGCAGCAGTCTTTTAGGGATGATTTACAGTCCCAAGAAACCAGTGGACTTGTACGTGGCTGGGAGGAGGTGGCTGCGGATCATGTCGTCCTTAGTGACCCAGAGGACTCCGGAGCGAATGCCTCAGCAAACCTACGCTGCATGGCCTCCCTGATCCTGCAAAGTCTGCGGAAGGATCCTCGTATTCTTCGGATCAAGGAGAGGGACCATTACTGGCTGGCCACTCTCCTTGATCCACGGTACAAGGGTAAGGTTGCGGACCTTATGTTACCGTCGCAGAGGGAGCAGAGGATGAGACAACTCCGGGAGGCCTTGCAGAAAGGTCTGTGCAACGCGTTCCCAGAGACTGGGAGGTTGCAAACTCCTGGTCCTGGACAACGAGTTGCTGAGGCTTCGGCCAGTCAAAGAAGGAGCGGTGGGGAAGGTGGCCGTCTGACCGATGCGTTCAGACAATTCTTTAGTCCGCAGCCCCAAAGTATGATCGGTTCCAGCAACCATCGCCAGCGTCTGATAAACATGGTGCAGGAATATCTAGGGGCAAGGTCAGACTTGGACACCTTCCCCACCGAAAATCCTCTGGCTTACTGGGTCTTGAGGATGGATCACTGGCCAGAGCTTGCACAGTATGCAATTGAGCTACTGGCCTGTCCTGCATCCAGCGTTCTTTCGGAACGCACATTCAGTGCTGCTGGAGGATTTGTCACGGATCACAGGGTGCGCCTGTCCACCGACTCGGTTGATCGACTGACTTTCATCAAGATGAACCAGTCTTGGATCACCACCAGCTACCACACACCTGATGCTGATATAACAGACTAATTGATTTTAACATGTCACATCCCTTCAAGACTGATGCTGATGCTGAGTGCCTGTGCTGTTATGTTGACTGGCTATCCTCCTCCTCCGAGTCCTCAATGATACGATTGATGATGATAGCTTGGAAGATCATTTTTGTTTATGGGTGCCGCCACCAGTGCCTAACGCCCAATTTTTCAGCCCCTGTTTAACAGGGGCGTGTAATTACAATTTTTGAAGCAATACTTTGCAACAGGGCTCATTGCTGTACTCCAAGTACAGTATCTGTGAGGAGTTGCAGTGTTGTGCCACCAGTGCCTAAGGCCCAATTTTTCAGCCCCTGTTTAACAGGGGCGTGTCATTACAATTTTTGAAGCAATACTTTGCAACAGGGCTCATTGCTGTGCTCCAAGTACAGTATCTGTGAGGGGTTGCAGTGTTGTGCCACCAGTGCCTAAGGCCCAATTTTTCAGCCCCTGTTCAACAGGGGCATGTAATTACAATTCTTGATCTAATAATTCACAGCAGGGCCCATTGCTGCACCCACCAAGAGTAACTGTCAGGGCTTACAGTGTTGTGGCACCAGCACCACCATCAAAGGCCCAATTTTTACTACCACTGTTCAACAATTATATGTAATTAAAATTCCTGATATAATAGTTGACAGCAGGGCGTTCCAGCACCAACCAAGAGTAACTGTGAGTGCTTACAGTGTTGTGCCAACACCAACAACTAAGGGGCCTATTTCTGCAGAGTATATACGGCAGGTCCCTACTTTCAAACATCCAACTTACAAACGACTCCTACTTGCAAACGCAAGAAGACAACAGGAAGTGAGAGGAAATCTACCACTAGGAAGGAAAATTCTCTCCTGTAAGAATAAATATGGGAGAAAGGTGTCTCCTCTGTACTGATGCTTTATCAGCAATCCTTGTTTCAAGAAAAACACCACATTTCAAAAACAGTTGTCATTGGGACGGAAAGTGAGGTGAAATGTTCTGAACAGGGGCACAGACAGCAAAACAAATGTTACAGGGGTGATAACCCTTACCTATGTTTTCCAAAAAGTTTAAAAATAGATTTTTGGTCTGGAGCTACACTTCAACAATGTACCTGTTCAAAATTACAAACAGATTCTACATAAGAACAAACCTACAGTCCCTGTCTTGTATGCACCGCCTGTATAGGGCTGTTCAGAGTATATAGGGCCTTTTTTATTTTATGTGCGGGGTTCCCCTTAATATCCATACAAGACCCAAAGGGGCTGGTAATGGGCTGGGGTAGGGGGGGGGGGGTCATGGGGTAGCTATGCCATTTTTCTTAAAGAATTTCATCCATATTACCGGGACCAGACATTACATTAAAGCCGCAAGCAGTTTTAAATGGCTTTTTTTTCCTTTAGAAGTGTCATTTTGTGCAGGGACAGTTCTAAACACGGGAAACACGTGGCACTTCACAGGCATACTTTAGACACCCCCCAGGTACGATATTTAAAGAAATATTTGACTTTTTTTTTTCACTTTATGCATCATTAAAATGACTGCTCCCGAAAAACGACCGTTTTTAAAACTTCTTTTTGCATTGATACATGTCCCCTGGTGCAGAACCCGGGTTCCCAAACCCTTTTTAGGACAATAACATGCATAATAGTTGTTATAATTAGCACTTTAGAATTCGAACGTTCGCATCCATTCTATTTAATAGGGTTCTAATGTTCGTTCGAACTTTCGGTCCGTTCGCGGGTTCTGGTGCGAACCGAACAGGGGGGTGTTCGGCTCATCACTAGTCACCAGCTCAAACTGGTTGCGTGATTCCTGAGGTTGGAATAGCAGCCACCTTGTCACAACCCCAACAACAGGAGGTTAAGGAGTTTGTGCTTCGCAACAAGGAGGTATTCTCTGAGCTGCCGGGACAAACATCTGGGGTAGAGCATGACATCATTACCCCGCCCGGTGAAAGGGTGAAGTTAAAACCCTATCGGATCCCAGAGGCCCGACGGGAGGCAATACGGGAGGAAGTACAGAAAATGCTGAACTTAGGGGTGATAGAGGAGTCCCAAAGTGATTGGTCTAGTCCCATTGTGTTGGTGCCTAAACCGGATGGGAGCTGGCGATTTGGTAACGATTTTCGTCAGTTGAACAAAGTTACAAAATTTGACACCTACCCCATGCCACGTATAGATGAGTTGATCGACCGGCTGGGAACAGCCCGATACATGACGACTCTTGACCTCACAAAAGGGTATTGGCAAATCCCCCTGGCCAAGTCGGCCAAAGAGAAAACCGCATTTGTAACCCCAGACGGGGCGTTCCAATATAAAAGAATGCCGTTCGGGTTACAGAATGCGCCGGCCACATTCCAGCGGAAAATGGACCAGATGCTGAGGCCCCATCGGAAGTATGCTGCGGCTTACCTGGATGACGTAATTGTCCATAGCACAGATTGGGCCTCACATCTGCCAAAAGTGCAAGCAGTCCTGGACTCTGTTCGGGAAGCGGGGTTTACGGCTAACCCCAAGAAGTGTACCATTGGGCAGGAGGAGGCCAAATATCTTGGGTACACCATTGGGAGGGGAGTAATAAAACCCCAACTCAACAAAGTCGAGGCCATCCAGAGTTGGCCACGTCCCAACAGCAAGAAGCAGGTACGAGCCTTTCTGGGAATCGCTGGGTATTATCGGCGATTCATTCCCCACTTTGCTTCTAAGGCTGTGCCCCTAACCAACCTGACGAAGGGGAAAGGGTCGGTCATGATTAAATGGACCCCCGAGGCTGAGGCAGCATTCCAATTCTTGAAACAAGCCTTATGTAGCCAGCCAGTGTTGTACTCACCCGACTTCTCTAAAAACTTTGTCGTACAAAGTGATGCGTCAGATGTGGGGTTAGGAGCAGTATTGTCCCAGGTCTGGAACGGGGAAGAGCACCCAGTCATTTACCTAGGCAGGAAGTTGAAGTCCCATGAGGTAAATTACGCCACCGTTGAAAAGGAGTGTTTAGCGGTGAAGTGGGCTCTAGATTCCCTTCGGTACTACCTGCTAGGTAGGCACTTTGACTTGGTTACGGATCACGCTCCGTTAAAGTGGATGGCTCAAAACAAGGAAACAAATAGAAGAGTGAATAGGTGGTTCCTGGCCCTCCAGGAATTCAACTTCACAGTAAAGCATCGCCCTGGCGTTCAAATGGGGAATGTGGATGCTTTGTCTCGAGTACATGAATGCCTGATTGCTGGTGTTCCAACCCCGAGGTTAAAACAAGAGGGGGGGGTATGTGACAGCAGGAAGGTAAAGTCACCTGGTTGCATCCAGGGGGGTAGATATATTTCGCCCAGATTCAGGCTTTACGCCGACTTATACAACTAGGTGGAGAGTTGTATAAGCCCAGCTGAGGCTAGTGGGCTCATGGATGACTCATACCTCTAGGGAGAGTGTGGGGCGTCGTGCAGACAGGGAGTTGATGAGACCAGCTGAAGCTTGTCAGCTCATTTAGGCCTCTATAAGAACTCCCAGCTTCATTAGATGTTAGCTCATGCCTGGACCCAGACCTGTGTGGACTGTCTAGGGAGAGTGAACCCCTGTGCGGTGAGACAAAGCCTGTGTGGCTATTTGCTTGGACATTTAAAACCAGGGACTTAGGGACTAGGACAGCACTAGGCTGATCCCAGTTGTTAGTTAGGAAACCTGTATGTTTAGTCAGAGGTCAAGTTGACCAGGATTTATTTTGTTTATGTTTCTTTTGCTTTGCTGTGTTTTGTCACTGTAAATAGAAAATAAACCGCACCTTTTTGATTTTGAAAACCACAACCTCCGTTTGCTGGGCCTGTTTTTGTGTGGGGAGCCCATCTCGGGGGTCACACACACCCGCTGCCGAGCTAACCCCCTCACAATGTATAAAGAGGACCTGTCATGTCTCTATACATGTATATAGGAGTATAACGAGGACCTGTCATGTCTCTATACATGTATAAAGGAGTATAAAGAGGACCCGTCATGTCTGTATACATGTATATAGGAGTATAAAGAGGACCTGTCATGTCTCTATACATGTATATAGGAGTATAAAGAGGACCTGTCATGGCTCTATACATGTATATAGGAGTATAAAGAGGACCTGTCATGTCGCTATACATGTATATAGGAGTATAAAGAGGACCTGTCATGGCTCTATACATGTATAAAGAGGACCTGTCATGTCTCTATACATGCATATAGGAGTATAAAGAGGACCTGTCATGTCTCTATACATG
The DNA here is from genome assembly GCA_029206835.1 of Rana muscosa. Taxonomy (NCBI): domain Eukaryota; kingdom Metazoa; phylum Chordata; class Amphibia; order Anura; family Ranidae; genus Rana; species Rana muscosa. The sequence continues at coordinate 353,429,088 of CM055125.1, read as the reverse complement.
TATATAGAAGTATAAAGAGGACCTGTCATGTCTCTATACATGTATATAGAAGTATAAAGAGGACCTGTCATGTCTCTATACATGTATATAGAGGACCTGTCATGTCTCTATACATGTATATAGGAGTATAAAGAGGACCTGTCATGGCTCTATACATGTATATAGGAGTATAAAGAGGACCTGTCATGTCTCTATACATGTATAAAGGAGTATAAAGAGGACCTGTCATGGCTCTATACATGTATAAAGAGGACCTGTCATGTCTCTATACATGTATAAAGGAGTATAAAGAGGACCTGTCATGTCTCTATACATGTATATAGTAGTATAAAGAGGACCTGTCATGTCTCTATACATGTATATAGAAGTATAAAGAGGACCTGTCATGTCTCTATACATGTATAAAGAGGACCTGTCATGGCTCTATACATGTATAAAGGAGTATATAGAGGACCTGTCATGTCTCTATACATGTATATAGGAGTATAAAGAGGACCTGTCATGGCTCTATACATGTATATAGGAGTATAAAGAGGACCTGTCATGTCTCTATTCATGTATAAAGGAGTATAAAGAGGACCTGTCATGTCTCTATACATGTATATAGGAATATAAAGAGGACCTGTCATGTCTCTATACATGTATAAAGGAGTATAAAGAGGACCTGTCATGTCTCTATACATGTATATAGGAGTATAAAGAGGACCTGTCATGTCTCTATACATGTATAAAGAGGACCCGTCATGTCTGTATACATGTATAAAGAGGACCTGTCATGTCTCTATACATGTATATAGGAGTATAAAGAGGACCTGTCATGTCTCTATACATGTATATAGAAGTATAAAGAGGACCTGTCAGGGCTCTATACATGCATATAGGAGTATAAAGAGGACCTGTCATGTCTCTATACATGTATATAGAAGTATAAAGAGGACCTGTCAGGGCTCTATACATGTATATAGAAATATAAAGAGGACCTGTCAGGGCTCTATACATGTATAAAGAGGACCTGTCATGTCTCTATACATGTATAAAGAGGACCTGTCATGTCTCTATACATGTATATAGAGGACCTGTCATGTCTCTATACATGTATATAGGAGTATAAAGAGGACCTGTCATGTCTCTATACATGTATATAGGAGTATAAAGAGGACCTGTCATGTCTCCATACATGTATATAGGAATATAAAGAGGACCTGTCATGTCTCTATACATGTATATAGAAGTATAAAGAGGACCTGTCATGGCTCTATACATGTATAAAGAGGACCTGTCATGTCTCTATACATGTATAAAGAGGACCTGTCATGTCTCTATACATGTATAAAGGATAATAAAGAGGACCTGTCATGTCTCTATACATGTATATAGAAGTATAAAGAGGACCTGTCATGTCTCTATACATGTATATAGAAGTATAAAGAGGACCCGTCATGTCTCTATACATGTATATAGGAGTATATAGAGGACCTGTCATGTCTCTATACATGTATATAGGAGTATATAGAGGACCTGTCATGTCTCTATACATGTATATAGGAGTATAAAGAGGACCTGTCATGTCTCTATACATGTATATAGGAATATAAAGAGGACCTGTCATGGCTCTATACATGTATAAAGGAGTATAAAGAAGACCTGTCATGTCTCTATACATGTATATAGGAGTATAAAGAGGACCTGTCATGGCTCTATACATGTATATAGGAGTATAAAGAGGACCTGTCATGTCTCTATACATGTATAAAGAGGACCTGTCATGGCTCTATACATGTATAAAGAGGACCTGTCATGGCACTATACATGTATATAGGAGTATATAGAGGACCTGTCATGTCTCTATACATGTATATAGGAGTATAAAGAGGACCTGTCATGGCTCTATACATGTATATAGGAGTATAAAGAGGACCTGTCATGTCTCTATACATGTATAAAGGAGTATAAAGAGGACCTGTCATGTCTCTATACATGTATATAGGAGTATAAAGAGGACCTGTCATGTCTCTATACATGTATAAAGGAGTATATAGAGGACCTGTCATGTCTCTATACATGTATATAGGAGTATAAAGAGGACCTGTCATGGCTCTATACATGTATATAGGAATATAAAGAGGACCTGTCATGTCTCTATACATGTATAAAGGATTATAAAGAGGACCTGTCATGTCTCTATACATGTATATAGGAGTATAAAGAGGACCTGTCATGTCTCTATACATGTATAAAGGAGTATAAAGAGGACCTGTCATGTCTCTATACATGTATAAAGGAGTATAAAGAGGACCTGTCATGTCTCTATACATGTATATAGGAATATAAAGAGGACCTGTCATGTCTCTATACATGTATAAAGGAGTATAAAGAGGACCTGTCATGTCTCTGTACATGTATATAGGAGTATAAAGAGGACCTGTCATGTCTCTATACATGTATAAAGGAGTATAAAGAGGACCCGTCATGTCTCTATACATGTATATAGGAGTATAAAGAGGACCTGTCATGGCTCTATACATGTATAAAGGATAATAAAGAGGACCTGTCATGGCTCTATACATGTATATAGGAATATAAAGAGGACCTGTCATGTCTCTATACATGTATATAGGAGTATAAAGAGGACCTGTCATGTCTCTATACATGTATTTAGGAGTATAAAGAGGACCTGTCATGTCTCTATACATGTATATAGGAGTATAAAGAGGACCTGTCATGTCTCTATACATGTATAAAGGATAATAAAGAGGACCTGTCATGTCTCTATACATGTATAAAGGAGTATAAAGAGGACCTGTCATGGCTCTATACATGTATATAGGAGTATAAAGAGGACCAGTCATGTCTCTATACATGTATATCCCTTTCCCGCCGAGCGGACGCATATATGCGTCCTCGGCTTTCAGGGGTTATACCGGGATGATGCCTGCAGCCGCAGGCTTCATCCCGGTACCGTTGTTTAGAGCGGGCGATCGGCTTTCCTGGTATAACCACCGATGCGGCTAAAAGCCGCTCGGTTGTTATACCGGAGGAGCGGGAGGAGACATCCCCCCCCTCCCGCCGCCTCCGCCGCTCTTACCGGGCCTCCCGTCCCACCGGGAGACCCGATCCACGATCCGCCACCTCGGGCGGCTACACAGAGAGTGAATCAAAGCCGCGAAAGGCTTTGATTTTTTCTCTGCACTGTAACCACGGAAGCGATGTCATGACGCCACGTCCGGGTTACTCGGCTGCCAATGGCGCCGAATTTAAAAAAGTATACAGTATTCAGAATCGCCGTTTTCGGCGATCTGAATACTTTGAAGTGCAAAGGAGGGATTGGGGGTCTTTTAGACCTCCGATCTCTCCATAAAGAGTACCTGTCACCGCTTATTACTGTCACAAGGGATGTTTACATTCCTTGTGACAGCAATAAAAGTGATCAAAATTTTTTTTTTTTTAAAAACACTATTTTTAATTATAAAAATAAATAAAATAAGAAAAAAAATAAATATTTTTTAAAGCGCCCCTGTCCCCGCGAGCTCGCGCGGCAAAGAAAACGCATACGGAAGTCGCGCCCGCATATGAAAACGGCGTTCAAATCACACATGTGAGGTATCGCCGCGATCGTCAGAGCGGGAGCAATAATTATAGCCATAGACCTCCTCTGTACCTCTAACCTAGTAGCCGTAAAAAAAAATTAAAGCGTCGCCTATGGAGATTTTAAGGTACCGTAGTTTGTCGCGATTCCACGAGTGCGGGCAATTATAAAGCATGACATGTTTGGTATCTATTTACTCGGCGTAACATCATCTTTCACATTATACAAAAAAATTGGACTAACTTTGCTTTTTAATTTTTTTTAAAATTCATGAAAGTTAATTTTTCCAAAAAAGTTGCGTTTAAAACACCGCTGCACAAATACTGTGTGATATAAAATATTGAAACAATCGCCATTTTATTCTCTAGATTCTCTGCTAAAAAAAAATATATATATATATATATATATATAATGTTTGGGGTTTTTTAAGTAATTTTCTAGCAAAAAATCTGCATTTTACCTTGTAAACACCAAATGTCAGAAATGGGCTTAGTCATGAAAGGGATATAGAAGTATAAAGAGGACCTGTCATGTCTCTATACATGTATATAGGAGTATAAAGAGGATCTGTCATGTCTCTATACATGTATATAGGAGTATAAAGAGGACCTGTCATGGCTCAATACATGTATATAGGAGTATAAAGAGGACCTGTCATGTCTCTATACATGTATAAAGGAGTATAAAGAGGACCTGTCATGGCTCTATACATGTATAAAGGAGTATAAAGAGGACCTGTCATGTCTCTATACATGTATAAAGGAGTATAAAGAGGACCTGTCATGTCTCTATACATGTATATAGGAGTATAAAGAGGACCTGTCATGTCTCTATACATGTATATAGGAGTATAAAGAGGACCTGTCATGTCTCTATACATGGATATAGGAATATAAAGAGGACCTGTCATGTCTGTATACATGTATAAAGGATAATAAAGAGGACCTGTCATGGCTCTATACATGTATATAGGAGTATAAAGAGGACCTGTCATGTCTCTATACATGGATATAGGAATATAAAGAGGACCTGTCATGGCTCTATACATGTATAAAGGATAATAAAGAGGACCTGTCATGGCTCTATACATGTATAAAGGAGTATAAAGAGGACCTGTCATGGCTCTATACATGTATAAAGGAGTATAAAGAGGACCTGTCATGGCTCTATACATGTATATAGAAGTATAAAGAGGACCTGTCATGGCTCTATACATGTATAAAGAGGACCTGTCATGTCTCTATACATGTATATAGGAGTATAAAGAGGACCTGTCAGGGCTCTATACATGTATATAGGAGTATAAAGAGGACCTGTCAGGGCTCTATACATGTATAAAGAGGACCTGTCATGTCTCTATACATGTATATAGGAGTATAAAGAGGACCTGTCATGTCTCTATACATGTATATAGGAGTATAAAGAGGACCTGTCATGTCTCTATACATGTATAAAGGAGTATAAAGAGGACCTGTCATGCTCTATACATGTATAAAGGAGTATAAAGAGGACCTGTCATGTCTCTATACATGTATATAGGAGTATAAAGAAGACCTGTCATGGCTCTATACATGTATATAGGAGTATAAAGAGGACCTGTGCATGGCGGGCGGCCGCAATGTCTTTTGCGCAAACTAATCAATGTACGCTAATTGTGTTTTTTTTTTGTTACCAAAAATATGTAGAAGAATACATATTGGCCTAAACTGATGAAGAAATAAAAAAATTTTAATTAATTTTTTGGATATTTATTATAGCAAAAAGTAATATATATATATTTTTTAAATTGTCGCTCTTTTGTTGTTTATAGCGCAAAAAATAAAAACCGCAGAGGTGATCAAATATCACCAAAAGAAGGCTCTATTTGTGGGAAAAAAAGGACGTCAATTTTATTTGGGTACAAGGTCTCACGACCGCGCAATTGTCAGTTAAAGCTAAATTGTCAGTTCTGCTAAAAAAAATTAAAAAAAACTTTGTAAATAAGTAAGTTTTCTACTTCACTGATGGGGCTGCACTGACGAGCACTGATAAGGTGGCACGGATGGGTACCGATGAGGCGGCACACATGGGCAACGATAGGCAGCATGGATGGGCACCGGTAGGCGGCACGGATGGGTTCTGATAGGCGGCACAGATGGGCACTGATGGGTGGCACTGTACTGTAATGTGGTACTAATGGATGCCAATCAGTGCCAAACAATAATGCCTGCCAATCAGTGATGCCCATTGTGGGCACTGATTGGCATCTATTGTGGGCACTGATTGGCATCCATTAGGGGCACAGAATGGCATCCCTGGTGGTCTAGGGAGGCATACCTGGTGGTCCAGTGGTATCCCTGGTGGTCCAGTGGCATCCCTGGTAGGGTTGCCACCTCATCCCTTTAAACCCGAACACATATGAATTACACAGGTTCTGAGGCTAATTTAATTCAGGTAAGGCACCAAGTGAGTTTAATTACCACCTTAATCAGCCACAGAAACTGTGTAATTAATATGTGTTCGGTTTTAAAGGGATGAGGTGGCAGCTCTAATCTCTGGTGGTCCAGTGTGGGCATCCTCGGGGGGGCTGCGCAGATAATCGTTCAGCACAAACCCCCCCTTTCAGAGGAGCAGCCGATCGGCTCTCCTCTACTGGCGTCTGACAGACGCGAGTGAGGAAAAGCCGATGACCGGCTTTTCCTGTTTACATCTTGATCAGCCGTGATTGGACACAGCTGATCACGTGGTAAAGAGTCTCCGTCAGAGACTCTTTGCCTAGATCGGTGTTGCGGGGGGACTGACACAAAAACGGGGGCGTGCAGCGGCTCAAAATCCTGAGGACGTCATATGACGTCCAGTCAGGATTTTGAAACCACTTTGCCGCCGTCAATCCGCTATAGGGCGGGCAGCAAGTGGTTAAGTAAAATAAAAAACAAGGCCATACAACCGCTTTAAGTGGGCAAATCCTTCCGGTCCTTAAGTGGTTAATCAGGGCGGGGCAAGGCAAGTCCCTCTCAGGCTCTCATGTCTCCTACAACTTGTGATGTGTGTTTGTACTTACAGTTTTGCTTTGGACTCCACCACCAGATGCGGGTTGTCACCTGCCACACATTGCATATTGTCACCTGCCACACATTGCGGATTGTCACCTGCCACACATTGCGGATTGTCGGCTGCCACATGTTGCGCATGGTCACTTACGTCACCTGCCACACGTTGCGGATTGTCACTTGCCACGTCACATGCCACAACGTCACCTGCCACACGTTGCGGATTGTCGGCTGCCACACGTTGCGGATTGTCGTCACCTGCCACACGTTGCGGATTGTCGTCACCTGCCACACGTTGCGGATTGTCGTCACCTGCCACACGTTGCGGATTGTCGGCTGCCACACGTTGCGGATTGTCATCACCTGCCACACGTTGTGGATTGTCTTCACCTGCCACACGTTGCGGATTGTCGGCTGCCACATGTTGCGCATGGTCACTTACGTCACCTGCCACACGTTGCGGATTGTCGTCACCTGCCACACATTGCGGATTGTCGTCACCTGCCACACGTTGCGGATTGTCGTCACCTGCCACACGTTGCGGATTGTCGTCACCTGCCACATGTTTTGGATTGTCGTCACCTGCCACACGTTGCAGATTGTCGACTGCCACATGTTGCGCATGGTCACTTACGTCACCTGCCACACGTTGCGGATTGTCGTCACCTGCCACACATTGCGGATTGTCGTCACCTGCCACTAGTGATGAGCCGAACACCCCCGGGTTCGGTTCGCACCAGAACCCGCGAACGGACCGAAAGTTCGCACGAACATTAGAACCCTATTAAATACAATGGATGCGAACGTTCGGATTCTAAAGTGCTAATTATAACGACTATTATCCATGTTATTGTCCGAAACAGAGTTTGGGAACCCGGGTTCTGCACCAGGGGACATGTATCAATGCAAAAAGAAGTTTTAAAAACGGACGTTTTCCGGGAGCAGTCATTTTAATGATGCATAAAGTGAAAAAAAAAAAGTCAAATATTCCTTTAAATATTGTACCTGGGGGGTGTCTAAAGTATGCCTGTGAAGTGCCACGTGTTTCCCGTGTTTAGAACTGTCCCTGCACAAAATAGCATTTCCAAAGGGAAAAAAGCCATTTAAAACTGCTTGCGGCTTTAATGCAATGTCTGGTCCCGGTAATATGGATGAAAATCTTTAGGAAAAATGGCATAGCTACCCCATCAACCCCCCCCCCCCCCACCCCAGCCCATTACCAGCCCCTTTGGGTCTTGTATGGATATTAAGGGGAACCCCGCACACAAAATAAAAAAGGCCCTATATACTCTGAACAGCCGTATACAGGCGGTGCATACAAGACAGGGACTGTAGGTTTGTTCTTATGTATAATCTGTTTGTAATTTTGAACAGCTGCATTGTTTAAGTGTAGCTCCATGCCAAATTCCTTTTTTTTAGCTTTTTGGAAAACATAGGGAACGGTTATCACCCCTGTCACATTTTTTTTGCTGTCTGTGCCCCTGTTCAGAACATTTCACCTCACTTTGCGTCCCAATGACAACTGTTTTTGAAATGTGGTGTTTTTATTGAAACAAGGATTGGTGATAAAGCATCAGTAGAGAGGAGACACCTTTCTCCCATATTAATTCTTACAGGAGAGAATTTTCCTTCCAAGGGGTAGATTTCCTCTCACTTCCTGTTGTCTTCTTCCGTTTGCAAGTAGGAGTCGTTTGTAAGTTGGATGTTTGAAAGTAGGGACCTGCCGTATATACTCTGCAGAAATTGGCCCCTTAGGTGTTGGTGTTGGCACAACACTGAAAACACTCAGTTATTCTTGGTGGGTGCTGGAACGCCCTGCTGTCAACTATTATATCAGGAATTTTAATTACATATAATTGTTGATCAGTGGTAGTAAAAATTGGGCCTTTGATGGTGGTGCTGGTGCCACAACACTGTAAGGCCTGATAGTTACTCTTGGTGGGCGCAGCAATGGGCCCTGCTGTGAATTATTAGATCAATAATTATAATTGCATGCCCCTGTTGAACAGGGGCTGAAAAATTGGGCCTTTGGTGGTGGTGGTGTTGACACAACACTGTAAGGCCTGACAGTTACTCTTGGTGGGCGCAGCAATGGGCCCTGCTGTAAATTATTAGATCAATAATTATAATTGCATGCCCCTGTTGAACAGGGGCTGAAAAATTGGGCCTTTGGTGGTGGTGGTGGTGGTGGTGGTGTTGACACAACACTGTAAGGCCTGACAGTTACTCTTGGTGGTCGCAGCAATGGGCCCTGCTGTGAATTATTAGATCAATAATTATAATTGCATGCCCCTGTTGAACAGGGGCTGAAAAATTGGGCCTTTGGTGGTGGTGGTGGTGTTGACACAACACTGTAAGGCCTGACAGTTACTCTTGGTGGACGCAGCAATGGGCCCTGCTGTGAATTATTAGATCAATAATTATAATTGCATGCCCCTGTTGAACAGGGGCTGAAAAATTGGGCCTTAGGCACTGGTGGCACAACACTGCAACCCCTCACAGATACTGTACTTGGAACACAGCAATGAGGCCTGTTGCAAAGTATTGCATCAAAAATTGCAATTACACGCCCCTGTTAAACAGCAGGACAGGCCAGTAGCTCAATTGCATACTGTGCAAGCTCTGGCCAGTGATCCATCCTCAAGACCCAGTAAGCCAGAGGATTTTCGGTGGGGAAGGTGTCCAAGTCTGACCTTGCCCCTAGGTATTCCTGCACCATGTATATCAGACGCTGGCGATGGTTGCTGGAACCGATCATACTTTGGGGCTGCGGACTAAAGAATTGTCTGAACGCATCGGTCAGACGGCCACCTTCCCCACCGCTCCTTCTTTGACTGCCCGAAGCCTCAGCAACTCGTTGTCCAGGACCAGGAGTTTGTAACCTCCCAGTCTCTGGGAACGCGTTGCACAGACCTTTCTGCAAGGCCTCCAAGAGTTGTCTCATCCTCTGCTCCCTCTGCAACGGTAAGATAAGGTCCGCAACCTTACCCTTGTACCGTGGATCAAGGAGAGTGGCCAGCCAGTAATGGTCCCTCTCCTTGATCCGAAGAATACGAGGATCCTTCCGCAGACTTTGCAGGATCAGGGAGGCCATGCAGCGTAGGTTAGCTGAGGCATTCAGTCCGGAGTCCTCTGGGTCACTAAGGACGACATGATCCGCAGCCACCTCCTCCCAGCCACGTACAAGTCCACTGGTTTCTTGGGACTGTAAATCATCCCTAAAAGACTGCTGCTGATGATGCTGAGTGCCAGCCTCCACCTCCATGCTGACACAATCCTCCTCCTCCTCCTCCTCTTCCTGTGCGATGGGTGGGACAGAAGGAACACTGTCTGGGTAAAGGGGGCCTTGAGAGGCAAGGAAGTCCTCCTCTTCCTGCCTCTGTTCTGCCTCAAGTGCCCTGTCCATTATTCCACGCAGCGTGTGCTCCAACAGGTGGACAAGAGGTACAGTGTCACTGATGCATGCACTGTCACTGCTCACCATCCTCGTGGCCTCCTCAAATGGTGCCAGGACAGTGCATGCATCCCTGATCATGCCCCACTGGCAAGGTGAAAAAAAACCGAGCTCCCCTGACCCTGTCCTGGTGCCGTAGTCGCACAGGTACTCATTGATGGCCCTCTGCTGCGTGTGCAGCCGCTGCAGCATGGCCAACGTTGAGTTCCACCTGGTGGGCATGTCACATATAAGGCGGTTCTTGGGCAGGTTCAACTCCTTTTGCAGCTCAGCCAGGCGAGCACTGGCATTATAAGATCTGCGGAAATGCACACAGACTTTCCTGGCCTGCCTCAGGACATCCTGTAAGCCCGGGTACCTGCCCAAGAACCACTGCACCACCAGGTTAAGGACGTGAGCCATACAGGGCACATGGGTCAGTTGTCCCTGTCGGAGGGCGGAGAGGAGGTTGGTGCCATTGTCGCAAACCACCATTCCTGGCTTAAGCTGGCGTGGCGTCAACCACCTCTCGGCCTGCCCCTGCAGAGCAGACAGGACCTCTGCCCCAGTGTGGCTCCTGTCCCCCAAACACACCAGCGCAAGCACGGCATGGCATCTTTTTGCCTGCGTACTTGTGTAGCCCCTTGAACGCCTACGGAGCACCGCTGGTTCCGAGGACAAACCACAGGAAGAGGCCATGGAGGATGAAGAAGAGGAGGGGGTGGAGGAGAGAGGTGTGTCACAACCAGTAGTAGCATTTTGGAGGCGTGGCGGTGGAACAACCTCCAACACTACTGCACCTTGTCCTGCATCCTTCCCAGCTGCCAAAAGAGTGACCCAATGGGCCGTGAAAGAAAGGCAACGTCCCTGTCCATGCCTGCTGGACCATGAGTCAACGGTAATATGCACCTTACCGCTGACCGCCCTGTCCAGCGAGGCCAAGACATTGCCTTCCACATGCCTGTAGAGAGCCGGAATCGCCTTCCGTGCGAAAAAGTGGCGTTTGGGAACCTGCCACTGAGGAACCGCACATTGCACAAACTCACGGAAGGGGGCCGAGTCTACCAACTGAAAAGGCAGCAGTTGAAGCGCTAGCAATTTAGCCAAGCTAGCATTCAACCGCTGGGCATGTGGATGGCTGGGAGTGAACTTCTTTCGACGGTCCAGCAGCTGGGGCAGGGAAATTTGCCTGCTAGAATCGGACGTTGGTGTACTGCTAGCAGAGTGCCCGCAAGTACTTGGCTGTGACACACCTAATTCTACACCTTCATTCCTCTCAGAGCAGGTTTCAGAGGACTGAAGGTATAGTGGGGTTGGAGATCCCAGCTGATGCGGTGCAAGAAGAGGTCAGCTTTGTTCTTTGGTGTGGGTCTTTAAGGTAGGCTTGCCAACGAGCTGCATGGCAGGTCAACATATGTCTGATCAAGCATGTGGTGCCCAAGCGGCTGATGTTTTGGCCACGCGATATACGCTTGAGACATATGTTGCAAACAGCAGCTGTGCGATCTGATGCACTCGCCTCAAAAAAGGCCCACACCAAAGAACTTTTTGAATGACGGGCAGAGGCAGCGCCCTGCACAGGCGGAGCTCTGCGGTGTGATTCCGTCGGTGTGCTGCCCATACGCTGGCCACTCAAGGGCATCCTGCCTCGTTGGAGATGTGCCTCCTCCTCATCCTCCTCCTCCTCCTCTCTCCTATTAGGCACCCACGTGGAGTCAGTGACCTCATCATCCCCTCCCTCCTCATCACTGGAGCCAATCTGGCAGTATGCTGCAGCTGCTGGAGCATGACTGCCAGATTGGTGTCCTTCTTGAGCATCCCCTCTCTCTGCTCTCACGCTACTGCCTTCCTCTAGCTGGGTATCATCATCAGATCCTTCGAAGCGCTGGGCATCCTCCTGGAGCATGTACCCAACACTGTGCTCAAACTGTTCGGGGGACTCCTCAGGAGGAGGACATGGTGGGTCTAGGGAAGAATTGACTAATGAAGATAATGATACCAGAGAAGAGGACGCTTTGGCAGCTGCTTTGCCAGTACCCTGAGCCTGGGTGAGAGAGGATGAGGAGGATGAGGTGGGCTTGGTCATCCACTCTACCAAGTCTTCGGCATGATGTGGCTCAACATGTCCAGCTGCCGAAAAGAAGGACAAGCGTGTCCCATGGCCATGTGCTGATGACAATGCACCGCGTCCACGACCAGCACTGTTGCCCCCAGACCCAGAGCCTGCTTGCCCTCTTTTTTTGCCTCCTGACTGTCTGCCTCTCCTTGTTTGCCTTCCAGACATTTTAATGGATGGCCTGCAGGGAGATGGGAAAAACAGCAATAAGGGCTACCTTCAGGTGTATACTGTGCAGGAGGCTTAGCAACAATGACACTGACACTGTCCCCTGCCTATCCTTCTCTGTCCCTAAACTCAAGGATTTCAAATATGGAACAGCAAAATTGGTTTAGAACAGAATAGCACACTGACACTTTCCCTCACTGTCCTACTCTGTCCCTCCCTACAAACAAGATTTAGCACAGAATAGCACACTGATAATTTACACGAGTGTCCTTCTCTGTCCCTAAACTCAAGGATTTCAAATATGGTTCAGCAAAATTGGTTTAGAACAGAATAGCACACTGACACTTTCCCTCACTGTCCTACTCTGTCCCTACAAACAAGATTTAGCACAGAATAGCACACTGACACTTTCCCTCACTGTACCTCTCTGTCCCTAAACTCAAGGATTGAAAATATGGTTCAGCAAGATTGGTTTAGCACAGAATAGCACACTGACACTTCCCCTCACTGTACCTCTCTGTCCCTACAAACAAGGTTTAGCACAGAATAACACACTGACACTCTCCCTACCTATCCTTATTTGTCCCTAAACACAAGGAATCCAGGATTAGTAAAGGGAAAAAAATGACACTGTCCCTGCCTATGCTTCTCTTTCCCTGCTCCGGAACACACTACACAAGGCCGCCGCGCTGGCGGCCTTTTATAGTGTGGGGCGTGTACTAAACCCCCTCAGCAATAATTGGCCACAGGCATCCTGCCTGTGGCCAATCATTGCTCTCCTCGCTGCCGGCGCTGTGATTGGCCAAGCATGCGGGGTCACAGTGCATGCTTGGCCAATCACAGCGCCTGGATGACACTGCGATGGCGTAGTGCATTGTGGGCCATTCGCGTCACTCGAATTTGGCGCGAACGGCCCAAATCGTTCGATCTTCGTCGAACGATCGAACAGCCGATGTTCGAGTCGAACGTATGTTCGACTCGAACACGAAGCTCATCCCTACCTGCCACACGTTGCGGATTGTCGGCTGCCGCATGTTGCGCATGGTCACTTACGTCACCTGCCACACGTTGCGGATTGTCACTTGCCACGTCTCATGCCACAACGTCACCTGCCACACGTTGCGGATTGTCGGCTGCCACACGTTGCGAATTGTCGTCACCTGCCAGACGTTGCGGATTGTCGTCACCTGCCACACGTTGCGGATTGTCGTCACCTGCCACACGTTGTGCATGGTCACTTACGTCACCTGGCACACGTTGAGGGTTGTCACCAGCCACACGTTGCGGATTGTCGGCTGCCACACGTTGCGGATTGTCGGCTGCCGCGGATTGTCGTCACCTGCCACAGGTTGCGGATTGTAGTCACCTGCCACACGTTGCGGATTGTCGTCACCTGCCACACGTTGCGGATTGTCGTCACCTGCCACACGTTGCGGATTGTCGGCTGCCACATGTTACGTATGGTCACTTACGTCACCTGCCACACGTTGCAGATTGTCGTCACCTGCCATATGTTGCGGATTGTCTTCACCTGCCACACGTTGCAGATTGTCGTCACCTGCCACACGTTGCAGATTGTCGTCACCTGCCACACGTTGCGCATGGTCACTTACGTCACCTGCCACACGTTGCGGATTGTCACTTGCCACGTCACCTGCCACACGTTGCGGATTGTCACATGCCACGTCACCTGCCACATGTTGCGGATTGTTGTCACCTGCCACACGTTGCGGAGTGTCGTCACTTGCCACACGTTGCGGATTGTCGTCACTTGCCACACGTTGCGGATTGTCGTCACCTGCCACACGTTGCGGATTGTCGTCACCTGCCACACGTTGCGGATTGTCGTCACCTGCCACACGTTGCGCATGGTCACTTACGTCACCTGCCACACGTTGCGGATTGTCACTTGCCACGTCACATGCCACAACGTCACCTGCCACACGTTGCGGATTGTCACTTGCCACGTCACCTGCCACACGTTGCGGATTGTCACATGCCACAACGTCACCTGCCACACGTTGCGGATTGTCGTCACTTGCCACACGTTGCGGATTGTCGTCACCTGCCACACGTTGCGGATTGTCGTCACCTGCCACACGTTGCGCATGGTCACTTACGTCACCTGCCACACGTTGCGGATTGTCACTTGCCACGTCACATGCCACAATGTCACCTGCCACACGTTGCGGATTGTCGTCACCTGCCACACGTTGCGGATTGTCGTCACCTGCCACACGTTGCGGATTGTCGTCACCTGCCACACGTTTCGGATTGTCACTTGCCACGTCACATGCCACAACGTCACCTGCCACACGTTGCGGATTGTCGGCTGCCACACGTTGCGAATTGTCGTCACCTGCCAGACGTTGCGGATTGTCGTCACCTGCCACACGTTGCGGATTGTCGGCTGCCACATGTTGCGCATGGTCACTTACGTCACCTGCCACACGTTGCGGATTGTCGACTGCCACACGTTGCGGATTGTCGTCACCTGCCACACGTTGCGGACTTTCGTCACCTGCCACACGTTGCGGACTGTCGGCTGCCACATGTTGCGCATGGTCACTTACGTCACCTGCCACACGTTGCGGGTTGTCACCAGCCACACGTTGCGGATTGTCACTTGCCACGTCACCTGCCACACGTTGCGGATTGTCACTTGCCACGTCACCTGCCACACGTTGCGGATTGTCGGCTGCCACACGTTGCGGATTCTCGGCTGCCACATGTTGCGCATGGTCACTTACGTCACCTGCCACACGTTGCGGATTGTCGTCACCTGTCACACGTTGCGGATTGTCACTTGCCACACGTTGCGGATTGTCACGACGTCACCTGCCACACGTTGCGGGTTGTCAGTCACTTGCTGTGTCCCAGAGTAAAGGCAGGCAGCAGAGAGATGATATAATCTCTCTGCTGCCCACGGCTGCACAGTGAGGGTGAAACTGTGGTGATGCAGGGCGGCGGGAAGAGATGACATCATCTCTCTGCTCCGCTGCCCGCTCACTGCTCCCAACCCAACCCCCCCGGGCTGCGAGTGCTCAGCGGCGCCGGGCTCCTCATAGGGAGTGGTGCCTGCCCGTGCCCGCTCACTTGCTGACTCACTCCTCACAGGTAGCGGCGCCGGGCTCCTCACAGGCAGCAGAGCAGGCTGGCTGGCGAGCGTCAGTTTGCCGCCCCCCTAACAGTGCCGCCTGGTACCATGGTACCACCCGGTCTCATCATAGGGCCGGCCCTGCCTCCCATTCACTTCTATGGGAACTCCTCCCATTCACTTCTATGGGGACACCTCGGTTCGGACTCCTCCAATTCACTTCTATGGGGGACACCTCGGTGCGGGCTTCTCCCATTCACTTCTATGGGGACACCTCGGTCCGGACTCCTCCCATTCACTTCTATGGGGACACCTCGGTCCGGACTCCTCTCATTCACTTCTATGGGGACACCTCGGTCCGGACTTCTCCCATTCACTTCTATGGGGACTCCTCCCATTCACTTCTATGGGGACACCTCGGTTCGGACTCCTCCAATTCACTTCTATGGGGACACCTCGGTGCGGACTTCTCCCATTCACTTCTATGGGGACACCTCGGTCCGGACTCCTCCCATTCACTTCTATGGGGACACCTCGGTCCAGACTCCTCTCATTCACGTCTATGGGGACACCTCGGTCCGGACTTCTCCCATTCACTTCTATGGGGACTCCTCCCATTCACTTCTATGGGGACACCTCGGTCCGGACTCCTCTCATTCACTTCTATGGGGACTCCACCCATTCACTTCTATGGGGACACCTCGGTCCGGACTCCTCCCATTCACTTCTATGGGGACACCTCGGTCCGGACTCCCCTCATTCACTTCTATGGGGACTCCTCCCATTCACTTCTATGTGGACACCTCGGTTCGGACTCCTCCAATTCACTTCTATGGGGACACCTCGGTTCGGACTCCTCCAATTCACTTCTATGGGGACACCTCGGTGCGGGCTTCTCCCATTCACTTCTATGGGGACACCTCGGTCCGGACTCCTCCCATTCACTTCTATGGGGACACCTCGGTCCGGACTCCTCTCATTCACTTCTATGGGGACACCTCGGTCCGGACTTCTCCCATTCACTTCTATGGGGACTCCTCCCATTCACTTCTATGGGGACACCTCGGTTCGGACTCCTCCAATTCACTTCTATGGGGACACCTCGGTGCGGACTTCTCCCATTCACTTCTATGGGGACACCTCGGTCCGGACTCCTCCCATTCACTTCTATGGGGACACCTCGGTCCAGACTCCTCTCATTCACGTCTATGGGGACACCTCGGTCCGGACTTCTCCCATTCACTTCTATGGGGACTCCTCCCATTCACTTCTATGGGGACTCCTCCCATTCACTTCTATGGGGACACCTCGGTCCGGACTCCTCTCATTCACTTCTATGGGGACTACACCCATTCACTTCTATGGGGACACCTCGGTCCGGACTCCTCCCATTCACTTCTATGGGGACACCTCGGTCCGGACTCCTCTCATTCACTTCTATGGGGACTCCTCCCATTCACTTCTATGGGGACACCTCGGTCCGGACTCCTCCCATTCACTTCTATGGGGACGCCTCGGTCCGGACTCCTCTCATTCATTTCTATGGGGACACCTCGGTCCGGACTCCTCTCATTCACTTCTATGGGGACTCCTCCCATTCACTTCTATGGGGACACCTCGGTCCGGACTCCTCCCATTCACTTCTATGGGGACGCCTCGGTCCGGACTCCTCTCATTCACTTCTATGAGGACACCTCGGTCCGGACTCCTCTCATTCACTTCTATGGGGACACCTCGGTCCGGACTCCTCTCATTCACTTCTATGGGGACTCCTCCCATTCACTTCTACGGGGACACCTCGGTCCGGACTCCTCCCATTCATTTCTATGGGGACACCTCGGTCCGGACTCCTCCCATTCAATTCTCAGGGGCACGCCTCGGTCCGGACTCCTCCCATTCACTTCTATGGGGATGCCTCGGTCCGGACTCCTCCCATTCACTTCTATGGGGACACCTCGGTCCGGACTCCTCTCATTCACTTCTATGGGGACTCCTCCCATTCACTTCTATGGGGACACCTCGGTCCGGACTCCTCCCATTCACTTCTATGGGGACGCCTCGGTCCGGACTCCTCTCATTCATTTCTATGGGGACACCTCGGTCCGGACTCCCCTCATTCACTTCTATGGGGACTCCTCCCATTCACTTCTATGTGGACACCTCGGTTCGGACTCCTCCAATTCACTTCTATGGGGACACCTCGGTTCGGACTCCTCCAATTCACTTCTATGGGGACACCTCGGTGCGGGCTTCTCCCATTCACTTCTATGGGGACACCTCGGTCCAGACTCCTCCCATTCACTTCTATGGGGACACCTCGGTCCGGACTCCTCTCATTCACTTCTATGGGGACACCTCGGTCCGGACTTCTCCCATTCACTTCTATGGGGACTCCTCCCATTCACTTCTATGGGGACACCTCGGTTCGGACTCCTCCAATTCACTTCTATGGGGACACCTCGGTGCGGACTTCTCCCATTCACTTCTATGGGGACACCTCGGTCCGGACTCCTCCCATTCACTTCTATGGGGACACCTCGGTCCAGACTCCTCTCATTCACGTCTATGGGGACACCTCGGTCCGGACTTCTCCCATTCACTTCTATGGGGACTCCTCCCATTCACTTCTATGGGGACTCCTCCCATTCACTTCTATGGGGACACCTCGGTCCGGACTCCTCTCATTCACTTCTATGGGGACTACACCCATTCACTTCTATGGGGACACCTCGGTCCGGACTCCTCCCATTCACTTCTATGGGGACACCTCGGTCCGGACTCCTCTCATTCACTTCTATGGGGACTCCTCCCATTCACTTCTATGGGGACACCTCGGTCCGGACTCCTCCCATTCACTTCTATGGGGACGCCTCGGTCCGGACTCCTCTCATTCATTTCTATGGGGACACCTCGGTCCGGACTCCTCTCATTCACTTCTATGGGGACTCCTCCCATTCACTTCTATGGGGACACCTCGGTCCGGACTCCTCCCATTCACTTCTATGGGGACGCCTCGGTCCGGACTCCTCTCATTCACTTCTATGAGGACACCTCGGTCCGGACTCCTCTCATTCACTTCTATGGGGACACCTCGGTCCGGACTCCTCTCATTCACTTCTATGGGGACTCCTCCCATTCACTTCTACGGGGACACCTCGGTCCGGACTCCTCCCATTCATTTCTATGGGGACACCTCGGTCCGGACTCCTCCCATTCAATTCTCAGGGGCACGCCTCGGTCCGGACTCCTCCCATTCACTTCTATGGGGATGCCTCGGTCCGGACTCCTCCCATTCACTTCTATGGGGACACCTCGGTCCGGACTCCTCTCATTCACTTCTATGGGGACTCCTCCCATTCACTTCTATGGGGACACCTCGGTCCGGACTCCTCCCATTCACTTCTATGGGGACGCCTCGGTCCGGACTCCTCTCATTCATTTCTATGGGGACACCTCGGTCCGGACTCCTCTCATTCACTTCTATGGGGACTCCTCCCATTCACTTCTATGGGGACACCTCGGTCCGGACTCCTCCCATTCACTTCTATGGGGACGCCTCGGTCCGGACTCCTCTCATTCACTTCTATGAGGACACCTCGGTCCGGACTCCTCTCATTCACTTCTATGGGGACACCTCGGTCCGGACTCCTCTCATTCACTTCTATGGGGACTCCTCCCATTCACTTCTACGGGGACACCTCGGTCCGGACTCCTCCCATTCACTTCTATGGGGACACCTCGGTCCGGACTCCTCTCATTCACTTCTATGGGGACTCCACCCATTCACTTCTATGGGGACACCTCGGTCCGGACTCCTCCCATTCACTTCTATGGGGACACCTCGGTCCGGACTCCCCTCATTCACTTCTATGGGGACTCCTCCCATTCACTTCTATGTGGACACCTCGGTTCGGACTCCTCCAATTCACTTCTATGGGGACACCTCGGTTCGGACTCCTCCAATTCACTTCTATGGGGACACCTCGGTGCGGGCTTCTCCCATTCACTTCTATGGGGACACCTCGGTCCGGACTCCTCCCATTCACTTCTATGGGGACACCTCGGTCCGGACTCCTCTCATTCACTTCTATGGGGACACCTCGGTCCGGACTTCTCCCATTCACTTCTATGGGGACTCCTCCCATTCACTTCTATGGGGACACCTCGGTTCGGACTCCTCCAATTCACTTCTATGGGGACACCTCGGTGCGGACTTCTCCCATTCACTTCTATGGGGACACCTCGGTCCGGACTCCTCCCATTCACTTCTATGGGGACACCTCGGTCCAGACTCCTCTCATTCACGTCTATGGGGACACCTCGGTCCGGACTTCTCCCATTCACTTCTATGGGGACTCCTCCCATTCACTTCTATGGGGACTCCTCCCATTCACTTCTATGGGGACACCTCGGTCCGGACTCCTCTCATTCACTTCTATGGGGACTACACCCATTCACTTCTATGGGGACACCTCGGTCCGGACTCCTCCCATTCACTTCTATGGGGACACCTCGGTCCGGACTCCTCTCATTCACTTCTATGGGGACTCCTCCCATTCACTTCTATGGGGACACCTCGGTCCGGACTCCTCCCATTCACTTCTATGGGGACGCCTCGGTCCGGACTCCTCTCATTCATTTCTATGGGGACACCTCGGTCCGGACTCCTCTCATTCACTTCTATGGGGACTCCTCCCATTCACTTCTATGGGGACACCTCGGTCCGGACTCCTCCCATTCACTTCTATGGGGACGCCTCGGTCCGGACTCCTCTCATTCACTTCTATGAGGACACCTCGGTCCGGACTCCTCTCATTCACTTCTATGGGGACACCTCGGTCCGGACTCCTCTCATTCACTTCTATGGGGACTCCTCCCATTCACTTCTACGGGGACACCTCGGTCCGGACTCCTCCCATTCATTTCTATGGGGACACCTCGGTCCGGACTCCTCCCATTCAATTCTCAGGGGCACGCCTCGGTCCGGACTCCTCCCATTCACTTCTATGGGGATGCCTCGGTCCGGACTCCTCCCATTCACTTCTATGGGGACACCTCGGTCCGGACTCCTCTCATTCACTTCTATGGGGACTCCTCCCATTCACTTCTATGGGGACACCTCGGTCCGGACTCCTCCCATTCACTTCTATGGGGACGCCTCGGTCCGGACTCCTCTCATTCATTTCTATGGGGACACCTCGGTCCGGACTCCTCTCATTCACTTCTATGGGGACTCCTCCCATTCACTTCTATGGGGACACCTCGGTCCGGACTCCTCCCATTCACTTCTATGGGGACGCCTCGGTCCGGACTCCTCTCATTCACTTCTATGAGGACACCTCGGTCCGGACTCCTCTCATTCACTTCTATGGGGACACCTCGGTCCGGACTCCTCTCATTCACTTCTATGGGGACTCCTCCCATTCACTTCTACGGGGACACCTCGGTCCGGACTCCTCCCATTCATTTCTATGGGGACACCTCGGTCCGGACTCCTCCCATTCAATTCTCAGGGGCACGCCTCGGTCCGGACTCCTCCCATTCACTTCTATGGGGATGCCTCGGTCCGGACTCCTCTCATTCACTTCTATGGGGACGCCTCGGTCCGGACTCCTCTCATTCACTTCTATGGGGACACCTCGGTCCGGACTCCTCTCATTCACTTCTATGGGGACTCCTCCCATTCACTTCTATGGGGACACCTCGGTCCGGACTCCTCCCATTCACTTCTATGCGGACACCTCGGTCCGGACTCCTCTCATTCACTTCTATGGGGACACCTCGGTCCGGACTCCTCTCATTCACTTCTATGGGGACTCCTCCCATTCACTTCTATGGGGACACCTCAGTCCGGACTCCTCCCATTCACTTCTATGGGGACGCCTCGGTCCGGACTCCTCTCATTCACTTCTATGGGGACTCCACCCATTCACTTCTATGGGGACACCTCGGTCCGGACTCCTCCCATTCACTTCTATGGGGACACCTCGGTCCGGACTCCCCTCATTCACTTCTATGGGGACTCCTCCCATTCACTTCTATGGGGACACCTCGGTTCGGACTCCTCCAATTCACTTCTATGGGGACACCTCGGTGCGGGCTTCTCCCATTCACTTCTATGGGGACACCTCGGTCCGGACTCCTCCCATTCACTTCTATGGGGACACCTCGGTCCGGACTCCTCTCATTCACTTCTATGGGGACACCTCGGTCCGGACTTCTCCCATTCACTTCTATGGGGACTCCTCCCATTCACTTCTATGGGGACACCTCGGTTCGGACTCCTCCAATTCACTTCTATGGGGACACCTCGGTCCGGACTCCTCTCATTCACGTCTATGGGGACACCTCGGTCCGGACTTCTCCCATTCACTTCTATGGGGACACCTCGGTCCGGACTCCTCCCATTCACTTCTATGGGGACACCTCGGTCCAGACTCCTCTCATTCACGTCTATGGGGACACCTCGGTCCGGACTTCTCCCATTCACTTCTATGGGGACTCCTCCCATTCACTTCTATGGGGACTCCTCCCATTCACTTCTATGGGGACACCTCGGTCCGGACTCCTCTCATTCACTTCTATGGGGACTCCACCCATTCACTTCTATGGGGACACCTCGGTCCGGACTCCTCCCATTCACTTCTATGGGGACACCTCGGTCCGGACTCCTCTCATTCACTTCTATGGGGACTCCTCCCATTCACTTCTATGGGGACACCTCGGTCCGGACTCCTCCCATTCACTTCTATGGGGACGCCTCGGTCCGGACTCCTCTCATTCATTTCTATGGGGACACCTCGGTCCGGACTCCTCTCATTCACTTCTATGGGGACTCCTCCCATTCACTTCTATGGGGACACCTCGGTCCGGACTCCTCCCATTCACTTCTATGGGGACGCCTCGGTCCGGACTCCTCTCATTCACTTCTATGAGGACACCTCGGTCCGGACTCCTCTCATTCACTTCTATGGGGACACCTCGGTCCGGACTCCTCTCATTCACTTCTATGGGGACTCCTCCCATTCACTTCTACGGGGACACCTCGGTCCGGACTCCTCCCATTCATTTCTATGGGGACACCTCGGTCCGGACTCCTCCCATTCAATTCTCAGGGGCACGCCTCGGTCCGGACTCCTCCCATTCACTTCTATGGGGATGCCTCGGTCCGGACTCCTCTCATTCACTTCTATGGGGACGCCTCGGTCCGGACTCCTCTCATTCACTTCTATGGGGACACCTCGGTCCGGACTCCTCTCATTCACTTCTATGGGGACTCCTCCCATTCACTTCTATGGGGACACCTCGGTCCGGACTCCTATCATTCACTTCTATGGGGACGCCTCGGTCCGGACTCCTCCCATTCACTTCTATGCGGACACCTCGGTCCGGACTCCTCTCATTCACTTCTATGGGGACACCTCGGTCCGGACTCCTCTCATTCACTTCTATGGGGACTCCTCCCATTCACTTCTATGGGGACACCTCAGTCCGGACTCCTCCCATTCACTTCTATGGGGACGCCTCGGTCCGGACTCCTCTCATTCACTTCTATGGGGACTCCTCCCATTCACTTCTATGGGGACACCTCGGTCCGGACTCCTCTCATTCACTTCTATGGGGGCGCCTCGGTCCGGACTCCTCCCATTCACTTCTATGGGGACGCCTCGATCCGGACACCTCTCATTCACTTCTATTGGGACACCTCGGTCCGGACTCCTCTCATTCACTTCTATGGGGACTCCTCCCATTCACTTCTATGGGGACACCTCAGTCAGGACTCCTCCCATTCACTTCTATGGGGACAACTCGGTCCAGACTCCTCCCATTCAATTCTCAGGGGCATGCCTCGGTCCGGACTCCTCCCATTCACTTCTATGGGGACGCCTCGGTCCGGACTCCTCTCATTCACTTCTATGGGGACACCTCGGTCCGGACTCCTCTCATTCACTTCTATGGGGACTCCTCTCATTCACTTCTATGGGGACACCTCGGTCCGGACTCCTCTCATTCACTTCTCCTCCCATTCACTTCTATGGGGACGCCTCGGTCCGGACTCCTCTCATTCACTTCTATGGGGACACCTCGGTCCGGACTCCTCTCATTCACTTCTATGGGGACTCCTCTCATTCACTTCTATGGGGACACCTCGGTCCGGACTCCTCCCATTCACTTCTATGGGGACGCCTCCGTCCGGACTCCTCCCATTCACTTCTATGGGGACGCCTCTGTCCGGACTCCTCCCATTCACTTCTATGGGGACGCCTCGGTCCGGACTCCTCCCATTCACTTCTATGGGGACACCTCGGTCCGGACTCCTCTCATTCACTTCTATGGGGACACCTCGGTCCGGACTCCTCTCATTCACTTCTATGGGGACACCCCGGTCCGGACTCCTCTCATTCACTTCTATGAGGACTCCTCCCATTCACTTCTATGGGGACGCCTCTGTCCGGACTCCTCCCATTCACTTCTATGGGGACGCCTATGTCCGGACTCCTCCCATTCACTTCTATGGGGACGCCTCTGTCCGGACTCCTCCCATTCACTTCTATGGGGACGCCTCTGTCCGGACTCCTCCCATTCACTTCTATGGGGACGCCTCTCATTCACTTCTATTGGGACACCTCGGTCCGGACTCCTCCCATTCACTTCTATGGGGACACCTCGGTCCGGACTCCTCCCATTCACTTCTATGGGGACGCCTCGGTCCGGACTCCTGCCATTCACTTCTATGGGGACGCCTCGGTCCGGACTCCTCCCATTCACTTCTATGGGGACGCCTCGGTCCGGACTCCTCCCATTCACTTCTATGGGGACACCTCGGTCCGGACTCCTCCCATTCACTTCTATTGGGACACCTCGGTCCGGACTCCTCCCATTCACTTCTATGGGGACACCTCGGTCCGGACTCCTCCCATTCACTTCTATGGGGACGCCTCGGTCCGGACTCCTCCCATTCACTTCTATGGGGACGCCTCGGTCCGGACTCCTCCCATTCACTTCTATGGGGACGCCTCGGTCCGGACTCCTCTCATTCACTTCTATGGGGACGCCTCGGTCCGGACTCCTCCCATTCACTTCTATGGGGACGCCTCGGTCCGGACTCCTCCCATTCACTTCTATGGGGACGCCTCGGTCCGGACTCCTCCCATTCACTTCTATGGGGACACCTCGGTCCGGACTACTCCCATTCACTTCTATTGGGACACCTCGGTCCGGACTCCTCTCATTCACTTCTATTGGGACACCTCGGTCCGGACTCCTCCCATTCACTTCTATTGGGACACCTCGGTCCGGACTCCTCCCATTCACTTCTATGGGGACACCTCGGTCCGGACTCCTCCCATTCACTTCTATGGGGACACCTCGGTCCGGACTCCTCCCATTCACTTCTATGGGGACGCCTCGGTCCGGACCCCTCCCATTCACTTCTATGGGGACGCCTCGGTCCGGACCCCTCCCATTCACTTCTATGGGGACGCCTCGGTCCGGACTCCTCTCATTCACTTCTATGGGGACACCTCGGTCTGGACTCCTCTCATTCACTTCTATGGGGACTCCTCCCATTCACTTCTATGGGGACACCTCGGTCCGGACTCCTCCCATTCACTTCTATGGGGACACCTCGGTCCGGACTCCTCTCATTCACTTCTATTGGGACACCTCGGCCCGGACTCCTCCCATTCACTTCTATGGGGACGCCTCGGTCCGGACTCCTCCCATTCACTTCTATGGGGACGCCTCGGTCCGGACTCCTCCCATTCACTTCTATGGGGACACCTCGGTCCGGACTCCTCCTATTCACTTCTATGGGGACGCCTCAGTCCGGACTCCTCCCATTCACTTCTATGGGGACGCCTCGGTCCGGACTCCTCCCATTCACTTCTATGGGGACGCCTCGTTCCGGACTCCTCCCATTCACTTCTATGGGGACGCCTCGTTCCGGACTCCTCCCATTCACTTCTATGGGGACACCTCGGTCCGGACTCCTGCCATTCACTTCTATGGGGACGCCTCGGTCCGGACTCCTCCCATTCACTTCTATGGGGACGCCTCGGTCCGGACTCCTCCCATTCACTTCTATGGGGACACCTCGGTCCGGACTCCTCCCATTCACTTCTATGGGGACACCTCGGTCCGGACTCCTCCCATTCACTTCTATTGGGACACCTCGGTCCGGACTCCTCCCATTCACTTCTATGGGGACACCTCGGTCCGGACTCCTCCCATTCACTTCTATGGGGACGCCTCGGTCCGGACTCCTCCCATTCACTTCTATGGGGACGCCTCGGTCCGGACTCCTCCCATTCACTTCTATGGGGACGCCTCGGTCCGGACTCCTCCCATTCACTTCTATGGGGACGCCTCGGTCCGGACTCCTCTCATTCACTTCTATGGGGACACCTCGGTCCGGACTCCTTCCATTCACTTCTATGGGGACACCTCGGTCCGGACTCCTACCATTCACTTCTATGGGGACACCTCGGTCCGTACTCCTCCCATTCACTTCTATATAGTATATAGGAGCCCAGTTGGGGGTCATGTGACCACAGAGTGGGGGTTAATCATTTAAGTGGAGTTGTCCTTTAAATCCCCTCCCACAGAGGGAGCTTCTGGAGAATTCTGTCTCCGCCTCCTCACACATGACTCCGCCCCCTCCCCCCACGGCCAGCACACAATGTCGTACGCCCCACCCCTCCCCTCACGGCCCGCATACAATGCCTGGCCGCCCCTCCCCCTGTCCTCGCGGGCCGCCCCGCCCTTACCCCCCACGTGCGGCCAATCCTTTGTCACCTTTCCTTTCTTTATGCGCAGGCGCACTGCCCTCCCTTTTCTCTTCCCTCCACTCTCACACGAACTTGTTCCCTCCAACAATAACCCTCACAGAGCCCCGACCTTCTCCGTCACTGAACATACCGCCCTGGGATTGGTCTGTGGGAGAGGACTATGTTGCGTCATGTGATCGGCAGCCTCTCCGGCCAATAGTGGTGAAGGAAGGGGCGGGCTTCCGGGGGAGGTGGACCAATAGCGGCGGGCGGAAAGGTTTTTGGTATCCTCGCGGTTTGGTTGTCGGCCATTTCCGTCTGGCAGCAGGTTCCATCAACGCGCGGGAGGACAGAGAGACCGGAGAGGTGAGAGAACCGGGGAAAGAGAGGAGAACCGGCGGGAGGGGGAAGGGAGAGACCGGGGAGGTGAGGGGGATGGGAGAGACCGGGGAGCTGAGGGGATGAACGGGAGGAGAGACTGGGGGAGGCCGTGGAGGGGGATGGGAGATCAGGAGGGGATGGCGGGGGCCGTTGTGACCGGAGAGGCGGATGACGAAACTATTTGATGTCTCATATTTCTCCTCCTCTCTGGATCCTCCATACAGACCGAATATTCTTATTCCCTCTCTGCTCTCCTCAGAGGAGATAACGGAGGTCTGTGGTGGACCATGCCGTGTATTGGGGGTGCCAGTCACGGTCCAGGACTGCCTACGATCCAGGATTAGCCGGGGCCCCCTTATGATTGAGGCTGGGCCCGCCGTTACGTCCAGGACAGGCCCCCCCCCATTACGATCCTAGATCCGGGACAGGCTGGGGGCCTCCCCATTATGATCCAGGACAGACCCCCCCCCCCCCGCTTACAATCTAGGACTGGCCCTCCGGTTGCGATCCAGGACTGGCCGGTGCCCCAGGCCCCCACACGGTACGATCCAGGAAAGGCCCGGCCCCCGGTTACGATTCAGGACAGGCTGGGGCCTAGTAACAGTATAGGACAGGTCCCCCCACTTCGGTCCAGCACAGGCCCCCCTCTTACGATCCAGGAAGGGACTAACCCCCCCGTTACAATATTAGATCCAGGACAGCCCCCCCCCCCCCCCGATTATGACCCAGGCAGAGACTGCCTCCCCATTACGATCCAGGACTTACCAGTGCCCCCCCCCCAGTTCCAATCCAGGACAGGCCCAGCCCTGGTTGCGATTCAGGACAGGCTGGGACACTCCCCCCGTTAGTCTAGGACAGGCCCCCCCCACTTCGATACAGCACAGGCCCACCTTTTAAGATCCAGGAAGGGACTGCCCCCCCGTTTACGATATTTTAGTACGACCCAGGACAGCCCCCCCCCTCGTTTACGACCCAGGACAGGCCCCCCCTCCCGTTTACGACCCAGGCAGAGACTGCCTCCCCGTTACGAGCCAGGACAGGCCCCCCCTCCTGTTTACGAGCCAGGACAGGCCCCCCCTCCTGTTTACGAGCCAGGACAGGCCCCCCCCCCCGTTTACGACCCAGGACAGACAGCCCCCCCCCGTTTACGACCCAGGACAGGCCCCCCTTCCCGTTTAGGACCCAGGCAGAGACTGCCTCCCCGTTATGATCCAGGACAGGCCCCCCCATTACGACCCAGGACAGGCTCCCCCCCCCGTTGCGATCAGGGATTGGCCACCCGTTATGATCCAGGACTGCCCGGTGCCCCCCGCTTCCAGAACAGGCCCGGCCCTCGGTTACGATCCAGGACAGCCTGGGGCTGCCCCCTCCCCACTTACGATCCAGGACTGACACCCCCCCCGGTTACGATTCTAGATCCTGGACTGGCTACCCCGTTGGTGTCCAGGACTGGCCACGCCCCTCAGTTACGATCCAGGACAGGCTGGCCCCCCATTATGATCCAGGATAGGCCCCCCACTGCGGTCCAGGAATGGCTCCCCCCCGGTTATGGGCCAGGCCCCCGTTACAATCCAGGACTGGCCAGGCCCCCAGTTACGATCCAGGACAGGGTCCCCCCGTTACGATTCAGGACTGCCCCCTGTTGTGATCCAGGACAGGCTGGGGCCCCCATTATTATCCAAGACAGACCCCCCCCGGTTATGGTCCAGGACCTCCCGATACAATCCTGGACTGGCCAGGCCCCCCTGTTATGATCCAGGCAGAGACTGCCCCCCCCCCCCCCCGTTACAATCCAGGACTGGCCGGTGCCCCCCGTCACAATCCAGGACAGGCCTGGCCCCGGTTACGATCCAGGACAGGCTGGGGCGTCACCCACCCGTGACAGTCTAGGACAGGCCCCTCCTGTTACGATCCAGGAAGGGGCTGCCTCCTCCCTGGTTGGTTACGATCCAGGACTGTTCCCCCCCCCCCCCCCCGGTAACAAACACAAAGGTTTCTGCGCTGCTACTAAGTGCAAATAAAAAAGCGGCTGCAAAACCTGTGGACAAAAAGGTGCATAGAACAAAAAAACAAAAAAATTGCAGCGCTAAGTGGGTGTGTGTCAAACAAATGAGTGAAAATGCAAGGAAGAACTAAATAATTCCCTGTGTGAATAACAATACAGTTTTTAGAAGAGTCCTTGATGGGTGGTCCTCAAAAACACACATTCAAACAATTATAAAAAATAAAAGTCCAATAGTGTTCCACAATAATCCAAAAAATCTGTGATGATTGGAAAACACTTCCAAATCGATGATAAAGGAAAAAAAATAAAAAATAGGGGAGCCACAACCAATATAAAGGAGGCTTACCAGACTTAGTGGACCCTACTGAACATGAGTCCAGAGGGTCAACATAGGCTCAAGGTGTGTATTCCTGAAGGGTCAACAGTTGATAGTTGAGCCAAAGGGTGTCTCTCGCAGCAGCTCACAGTGAAGAGGTTAATCGAAACTTGAGAGACGATAACTCAATGGTGTTTTGAACCGAATCAATGGCACAATGTAAAAGGAAAAGAGAGAAGAGGGCACATAGCGTAATACTGCTGAAACAGTATATTTTAATGTAGGTAATTACACTTACATTCAAGTAGTTAAAAAGCGCTTCATGAAAATCAATGGCAAC
The DNA here is from genome assembly GCA_029206835.1 of Rana muscosa. NCBI lineage: Eukaryota > Metazoa > Chordata > Amphibia > Anura > Ranidae > Rana > Rana muscosa. The sequence goes on along the minus strand of CM055125.1, from coordinate 353,399,848 downwards.
AGTGGAAAATTCCGACGCGTTTCGCAAGAAATTTGCATCATCTGGGGTAACCTCTTCACTGTGAGCTGCTGCGAGAGACACCCTTTGGCTCAACTATCAACTGTTGACCCTTCAGGAATACACACCTTGAGCCTATGTTGACCCTCTGGACTCATGTTCAGTAGGGTCCACTAAGTCTGGTAAGCCTCCTTTATATTGGTTGTGGCTCCCCTATTTTTTTTTCCTTTCCCCCCCCCCCGGTACAATTCTAGATCCGTTACTGGCTACCACCTGTTGCGATCCAGGACAGGCCCCCCCCCCCACTACAGTCCAGGACTGCCCCCCCCCCCCCCCGTTACGATCCAGGACAGGCTGGGGCGCCCCCCCATGACAGTCTAGGACGGCCCCCCCCCCCGTTACGATCCAGGAAGGGACTGGACGCCCCCCTGGTTAGTATCCAGGGCTGGCCTCATAGTCAGGGGGTAGACCCCACAGTTTGTCCCCCTCAGAGGAGATAATGGAGGTCGGTGGTGGATCTAGCAGTGTATTGGGGGCTCTCAGTCCTCCGGGGGCCACTCATCTAGGACAGGCTGGAGTGTTCCTCTGATCACTGTTAAGGCACACTGAGCTGTACCCCCAGACGGTGAGGGGGGACTCATCCCCATCTGTGGGACCCTCGTCCCTGTCCAAGGCATTCTGGAAATCCCCTCATCACCAGCCAGGGCAGTGTGGGGGGGGGCCACCTGCAGCCATCTGAGACAGTCAGGGGCAGGCTCTTATCGCAGTCGGGGGGGGCGGGCTGTCGTTGGACTTCCCAGAAGGGGCGGGCCTCTCCTGCATTCTGTGGTCCTCCGGGGCCAGCTATAGTCCGCTATGTGAAGACCCCCCCAGAGATGACTTACCTAATTTATTTTCAGCTGAAGATGCAGGGAAACCGCGGATATCGGTCAGAACAGCAGAACCACGCCCACCGCAAGCAACAACACCAGCAACATCAACAGCCGCCGCAGGAGCATGAGCATGAGACCCCGTCACCTACCAACGGGCAGCAGAACGCAAGTAAGTGTCCATCACCACTAAAGGGGAACTCACTTTTATTTTTAAAGCGTCGCCTCTGGAGATTTTTGGGTGTCGTAGTTTGTCGCCATTTCAAGTGTTGCGTGCTAGGTATCCATTTTCTCTGCGTTATGTCATTCATATTTTACAAAAAAAATTGGTGTAAATTTTTGTTTTTTCATTAACCACTTAAGCCCCGGACCATTTGGTAGCTAAAGGACCAGAGGTGAATTCAGAATTTTGCGCTGCTTTAACTGTAAATTGTGCGGACATGCAATGTTGTATCCAAACGAAATTTGCGTCCTTTTCTTCCCACAAATAGAGCTTTCTTTTAATGGTATTTGATTGCCTCTGCGATTTTTATTTTTTGCGATCTAAACGGAAAAAGACCGAAAATTTTGAAAAAAATTATATTTTCTACTTTTGGTTATAAGAAAAATCGAATAAACTCAATTTTAGTCATACATTTAGGCCAAAATGTATTCAGCCACATGTCTTTAGTAAAAAAATGTCAATAAGCGTATATTTATTGGTTTGCGCAAAAGTTATAGCGTCTACAAACTAGGGTACGTTTTCTGGAATTTACACAGCTTTTAGTTTATGACTGCCTATCTCATTTCTTGAGGTGCTAAAATGGCAGGGCAGTACAAAACCCCCCCAAATGACCCCATTTTGGAAAGTAGACACCCCAAGGAAATTGCTGAGGCATGTTGAGCCCATTGAATATTTTTTTTTTTTGTCCCAAGTGATTGAATAATGACAAAAAAAAAATTACAAAAAGTTGTCACTAAATGATATATTGCTCACACATGCCATGGTTATATGTGGAATTGCACCCCAAAATACATTTTGCTGCTTCTCCTGAGTACGGGGATACCACATGTGTGGGACTTTTTAGGAGCCTAGCCGCGTACGGGACCCCGGAAACCAAGCACCGCCTTCAGGATTTCTAAGGGCGCAAATTTTTGATTTCACTCCTCACTACCTATCACAGTTTTGAAGGCCATAAAATGCCAAAATAGCCCAAATGACCCCATTTTGGAAAGTAGACACCCCAAGCTGTTTGCTGAGAGGCATGGTGAGTATTTTACAGCTCTCATTTGTTTTTGAAAATGAAGAACATTTTTTTTTTCAATTTTTAAAACTTTGTGACAAAAAGCGAGATCTGCAAAATACTCGCAATACCTCTCAGCAAATAGCTTGGGGTGTCTACTTTCCAAAATGGGGTCATTTGGGGGGGTTTTGTGCCATCTGGGCATTCCATAGCCTCCGAAACTGTGATAGGCAGTGAGAAGTGAAATCAAAAATTTACACCCTTAGAAAGCCTGAAGGCGGTGATTGGTTTTTGGGGTCCCGTACGCAGCTAGGCTCCCAAAAAGTCCCACACATGTGGTATCCCCGTACTCAGGAGAAGCAACAGAATGTATTTTGGGGTGTAATTCCACATATGCCCATGGCATGTTTGAGCAATATATCATTTAGTGACAACTTTGTGCAAAAAAAAAAAAAAAATTGTATTTTTTCCGCAACTTGTGTCAACATATAAAATATTCCATGGACTCGACATGCCTTTCAGTATATAGCTTGGGGTGTCTACTTTCCAAAATGGGGTCATTTGGGGGGGTTTTGAACTGTCCTGGCATTTTGTACACAACATTAGGAAGCTTACATCCACTCTTCTAACCACTTGAAGACAAAGCCCTTTTTGACACTTTTTGTTTACATGAAAACATATTTTTTTTTGCAAGAAAATTATGTTGAACCCCCAAACATTAGATATATTTTTAAAGCAAAGGCTCTACAGAATAAAATGGTGGGTGTTGCATTTTTTTTTTCTACACAGTATTTGCGCAGCGATTTTTCAAACGCATTTTTTGGGGAAAAAATGCACTTTAATTTTAATGCACTAAAACACACTAGATTGCCCAAATGTTTGATGAAATAAAAGATGATCTTAGGCCGAGTACATAGATACCAAACACGACATGCTTTAAAATTTCGCAAAAACGCGCATTGGCGACAAACTACATACATTTTTAAAAGCCTTTAAAAGCATTTACAGGTTACCCCGTTAGATTTACAGAAGAGGTCTACTGCTAAAATGACTGCCCTCGATCTGACCTTCGCGGTGATACCTCACATGCATGGTGCAATTGCTGTTTACATATGACGCCAGACCGACGCTTGCGTTCGCCATTGGGCAAGAGCAGGGCAGGACAGGGGTGCTTTTTTTTTTATTTTTATTTTTTTAATTTTTTTATTAATTTTGCTTTTTTATTTTATTTTTAAACTGTTGCTTCCATATTTTTTTTTTTATCACTTTTATTGTTATCTCAGGGAATGTAAATATCCCCTATGATAGCAATAGGTAATGACAGGTACTCTTTTTTTTGAAAAAACTGGGGTCTTCTAGACCCTAGATCTTTCCTCTGCCCTCAAAGCATCTGACCACACCAAGATCGGTGTGATAAAATGCTTTCCCAATTTCCCAATGGCGCTTTTTATATCCGGGGGGGGGGACATTCCCTCCCACTGCTTGTAAAAGCAGTCCAGAGGCTAATTAGCCACTAGGATTGCTTTTACATGAAAGCCGGCCGCTGGCTGAAAAGAATGATACCAAGATGATACCTATACCCGCAGGCATCATTCTGGTATAAACATTCAAAGTCCAGCAACATACCAGTACGTTGCTGGTCCTTGTTGGACATGTATTGTAATCTTTTTTTTCATGCAGCCTGTTGGCTGAACGAAAAAAAAAGATTGATCGGTGGGTATGCCCACCATTAGAATACCGCCCTTCATCCACCCACTTCTAATGATGGGCATACATGCACCATTTATATATGCCGAAGCATGGGGGCATCTTCTCGCAAAAGTTATGCCGCGTACACATGGTCAGACTTTTCCACGGGCAAGCCTCCATCGGAATTTCGACCGTATGTACGCGGCATTAGGAGCAAAATCGCTCCTCTGCCCCTGCTGCCCCAATGCTATGGCATATATGCTTTTTTTTTTTTTTTTTTTTTTACTGTGGTGGTGAAATCACCTCCTACAGCACTGGAGTCGCAGGGATCAGGCCTGTCTCTGCGAACGCTGCAGTTATGTGTGTTTTTGTTTTGTAAGTGACAGTGATCGATCGATACTGCACTTGGGTGGCCTGGGCTGGACGGAGGGGCAAAACGCAGGTGCCAGCAGGTATCTGGGCTGATCCCGCTAACACTGCGTTTTTGGAAATCCTAAACTGCTGAGGACGCTAGTATAGATCTGATCAGATCAGATATTGATCTGATCAGATACTATACCACTAAGGGGGGTGTATGCTTCACGCGTGGGTGTTAGCGCTACTGGCACTAACCTGACGCTGCCTGGGGTGTGACGCAGACCCTCTCTGACGCTAAAACCTAATTGATATCACCCGCCGGGCGATCAGGGGGTTAAACCTTTATTGGGTTATATACGGCGGGTGCCCTGACACTATAAAAAGCAAACTAACTAACCAGCGTCACCCGTAACACTTATATGATGATCACTGGTGAAAGGGTTAACTAGGGGCAATCAGGGGGTTAAAACCTTTATTAGGTAATATATGGGGGTACCTGACGCTATATAAAAACCTGACGGCGAACCTAAAAAAAAATTACTGGCTACCTATCGGCATCACCGACACTAAGACAACGATCATAAAAACGATCGCTTAGCGACAGTGGTGATAGGGGGTGAAAGGGTTACCTGGGGGGCGATCAGGGGGTTAAACCTTTATTAGATAATATATGGGGGTACCTGACGCTATAAAAACCTGCGGCGAACCTAAAAAAAATTACTGGCTACCGATCAGCATCACCGACGCTAAGACATCGATCAGAAAAATGATTGCTTAGCGACGGCGGTGCTAGGGGGTGAAAGGGTTACCTGGGGGGTGATCAGGGGGTTAAACCTTTATTAGGGGGCTACACTGGACCTAAAACTAAATGTAGTGACACTTTTACAGTCACAAATGTCACTGATTGCAGTGACCATTTATTTAGTGATCACTGCAATCAGTGACACTGTGACTGGGGGGTGATCTGGGGGGGCGATTTATGTGCCTATGTGTCCTGGTGTCAGTGTAGTGTTTTGTGCACTAACCTGGCATCTTCTCCTGTACGGCGCTCGGTATATGTGAGCGCCGCAGGAGAGATGACATCACTTCCTTCTGCCTGGCAGGCAGGGGAAGCTCTCTCATTCGCCGGGAGCGATCGAGAGGGGGGGGGGGCGGAATCGAACGGCCGTCCCCTCATGCCGGATCGCTCCCGAAGGTAAAACGACCACCCACTGTAAAGAAGGGGGGTCCGATCGGACCCCCCAACTATACAAAGGCAATCACGTATATGTACGTGATTCTGCCTGTCGGTGCCATTCTGCCAACGTATATATACAGTGGGCGGTCGTTAAGTGGTTAACCACTTCAGCCCCCGGACCATTTGGCTGGCTTTTTGCGATTCTGCACTGCGTCGCTTTAACTGACAATTGCGCGGTCGTACAACGTGGCTCCCAAACAAAATTGACGTCCTTTTTTCCCCACAAATAGCTTTCTTTTGGTGGTATTTGATCACCTCCGCTTTTTTATTTTTTGCGCTATAAACAAAAATAGAGCAAACATTTTGAAAAAAATGCAATATTTTTTACTTTTTGCTATAATATATATAAAAAAGTTATTTTCCTCAGTTTAGGGCGATACGTATTCTTCTACATATTTTTGGTAAAAAAAAATGCAATAAGCGTTTATTGATTGGTTTGCGCTAAAGTTATAGCGTCTACAAAATAAGGGATAGTTTTATGGAATTTTTTTTTTACTAGTAATGGCGGCGATCAGCGGTTTTTATTGTGACTGCGACATTATGGCGGACACTTTTGACGCTATTTTGGGACCGTTCACATTTATACAGCGATTAGTTCTATAAAAATGCACTGATTACTGTGTAAATGACACTGGCAGGGAAGGGGATAACCACTAGGGGGTGAGGAAGGGGTTAAGTGTGTTGTAGGGAGTGATTCTAACTGTGTGGCTACAAGTGACACGACACTGATCCTGACGACAGGGAGCAGTAGAACAGTGTCCTGTCACTAGGCAGAACAGGGAAATGCCTTGTTTACACAGGCAGGGGGCGCACACCCACACAGCGGCACATTTAAAGGGACGTGTATATATACCCCCATTTGCCTGTCCGTGCCATTCTGCCAACGTAAATGTTCGTGCGGCGGTCGGCAAGTGGTTAAAAAATAATCCCCCCAAAAAAAATTGCGTTAAAACCGCTGCACAAATACCGGGTGACGTAAAACAATCGCCATTTCATTCCTTAGAATCTCTGCTAAACAAAAATATTTGTAGGTTAGAAATAATTTTCCTAGCAAAAAATACTGATTCAAACTTGTAAAGAAAAGTGCCAGAAAAGTCCTGGGGGTCAGTGATTAACCACTTTCCTACCCGCCCATAGTCATGGGATCTCCCATCCTGGGTGGGCGTCACATGACGTCCTGGGCTTTGTAGGGGGGATATCTGATTGATGGGGGCAGCCAGAGGCATCATTCAGATATCCTTCTCTTCTGCCGGCGATTCTGCGCACCACAAGAACGATCATAGCGGCGGTTCCGCCGCTTGATCGTTCTTATAGGCGGCAGGAGGGGACATCCTGCCGCCATCCGGTGCTTCTCCGGGCTCTCCCGTGCCATCGGGGACCCGGAGAGAATCGTCCAAAGTAGTGAATAAAAATAAAGCTGCTGCATAAAATGTGACTAAAATTAATAAACATGGAATGAAGATGTAGCGCTAAGTGAAGAAATGAAGCCCTATGATTTGGGCCTCCAATCAAACCAAAGTGATAAATAATATCAATATAATGAGTCCATACAGTGTCCATAGAAAATTTTTGTGTTGTGAAGAAAAAACGTAGCACTGAAGGGTCATCACATTTCTCTTGTAGAAAAAGAGAGGTAGAATACTCTTACCGGAACATTAGACCTGTGGTTTAGGCAGGTCAAATAGGCATAAGAAATCCCAGTGGCACTCCTCATCAGTTAGTCTGGAAACTGGATCAGATGGGTCCCCAATGGAGACTGTCCGATGGGCTCCCCGACTTGACAGCAGACTCTGGCTTTCACACCGATCCAGGTGGTCCTTCGATGGAACTGGAACCGCCACTCAGCAAGGAGACTTTACCACGGTGAATATTAGTAACCAGTGGCCAAAGGAAGCTATTACTTGACCATGTGAGGAGAAAAGAAGGGAAGGAATGCTCCAATGGTGCAGGTCAATGAGGGTTTATTCAACCAACATAAAAGTGATCACAAACAATAAAAACTTTTAAAAAGGGGCAGTGAATGAGGTAGTGCACCAAGCCCTACGCGTTTCGAACAAATGTTCTTCAACAGATGGTCACCAGTCATCTCTATGATTGTCGGAGCCCGGGTGCGATGTGATGACGTCACGCCCGGGTCCTCGGATGTTAACAAAGCCGCCATTGCGGCTGCAAGTATGAGATCAGCGAAAAAAAAATCCCGATCTCATGCTTTCCAGCCTGGAGGAGAGATGTGGGGGGAGGGGGAGGTTTTATTGACCCCGCATCTCTCCATAAAGAGGACCTGTCACACACATTCCTATTACAAGGGATGTTTACATTCCTTGTAATGGGAATAAAAGTGATCTAAAAGTAAAATAGTTGTAAAAAATAATCGCCCCGGTAGCTCGCGATCAGAAGCGAACGCACACGTAAGTCCCGCCCACATATGTAAACACCGTTCAAACCACATGTGTGAGGTATCGCCGCGTGCGTTAGAGTGCGTGCAACAATTCTAGCACTAGACCTCCTCTGTAACTCTAACCTGGTAACCTGTAAAAAAAATTAAAGCGTCGACTATGGAGATTTTTAAGTACCGAAGTTTGGCACCATTCCATGAGTGTGCGCAATTTTAAAGCGTAACATGTTGGGTATCTATTTACTTGGCGTAACATCATCTTTGATATTTTCCCCAAAAATTGGGCTAACTTTACTGTTTTGTTGTTTTTTAATTCATGAAAAATACCGTGCAAGAAAAAAAGTTGCAGCGACCGCCATTTTATTCCCTAGGGTGTCTGCTAAAAAAAACATATATATAATGTTTGGGGGTTCTGAGTAATTTTCTAGCAAAAGAATGATGATTTGTACATGTAGGAGAGAAGTGCCAGAATAGGCCCAGTATTGATGTGGTAAAAAAAGCCCGGTGTTGAAGTGGTTAAGAAAAAAAAAATCCCACCCACCCCCCAACGCAGTCGGCCTTTCCCCTTGGAGTACAATAGGTGAAGGATGGAGGCCCCCCCCCCCCCAGGTGGAGAGGGATGGAGGCCCCCCCCCCAGGTGGAGAGGGATGGAGGCCCCCCCCCAGGTGGAGAGGGATGGAGGCCCCCCCCAGGTGGAGAGGGATGGAGGCCCCCCCCAGGTGGAGAGGGATGGAGGCCCCCCCCCCAGGTGGAGAGGGATGGAGGCCCCCCCCCAGGTGGAGAGGGATGGAGGCCCCCCCCCCAGGTGGAGAGGGATGGAGGCCCCCCCCCCCAGGTGGAGAGGGATGGAGGCCCCCCCCCCCCAGGTGGAGAGGGATGGAGGCCCCCCCCCCAGGTGGAGAGGGATGGAGGCCCCCCCCCCCCGGGTGGAGAGGGATGGAGGCCCCCCCCCCCCCGGGTGGAGAGGGATGGAGGCCCCCCCCCCCCCGGGTGGAGAGGGATGGAGGCCCCCCCCCCCCCCGGGTGGAGAGGGATGGAGGCCCCCCCCCCCCCCGGGTGGAGAGGGATGGAGGCCCCCCCCCCCCCCGGGTGGAGAGGGATGGAGGCCCCCCCCCCCCCCCCGGGTGGAGAGGGATGGAGGCCCCCCCCCCCCCCCGGGTGGAGAGGGATGGAGGGCCCCCCCCCCCGGGTGGAGAGGGATGGAGGGCCCCCCCCCCCGGGTGGAGAGGGATGGAGGGCAGCCCCCCCCGGGTGGAGAGGGATGGAGGGCAGCCCCCCCCGGGTGGAGAGGGATGGAGGGCCGCCCCCCCCTGGGTGGAGAGGGATGGAGGGCAGCCCCCCCCCCCCCTGGGTGGAGAGGGATGGAGGCCCCCCCCCAGGTGGAGGGAGAAGGAGAGGGATGGAGCCCCCCAGGTACAAGGATAAGTGATGGAGCCTCTCGTGACTCCCCCTTAGACAGAACAATGGACCCTTACAATATGTGGAGCCCCCTTCCACAAGGGTGTATTTATTTTTCCTGGAGTCGGGGGGGCTTACATCTCCTCTTATACCTGAAATAAAATGGTGAGAATCTGAGTTCTTCTGTATGTAGAGGGAGATAAAATGTGATAACTTCCTTCCTCTCCGCAGGTGAGGGGGTCGTCATCGATCTGAAGAGCTTCAAGAAGCCGGGGGAGAAGACCTACACCCAGCGCAGCCGCCTCTTCGTGGGCAACTTGCCTCCCGATGTCACAGATGAGGAGCTGAGGAAACTATTTGAGAAATATGGCAAAGCCGGGGAGATCTTCATCCACAAGGACAAAGGATTTGGCTTCATCAGGCTGGTGAGTGGGGCTGGGGTTTGTGGACGTGCAAAGAGGCTTTTGTGTACATTGTAGCACCTAGAACCCTGACATTGTACACAACCAGCATCTAGGGACCTCCCCATGACATTGTACACAACCAGCGTCTAGAACCCTCACCATGACATTGTATGCAACCAGCGTCTAGGGGGCTCCCCATGACATTGTATGCAACCAGCGTCTAGGGGGCTCCCCATGACATTGTATGCAACCAGCGTCTAGGGGGCTCCCCATGACATTGTATGCAACCAGCGTCTAGGGTGCTCCCCATGACATTGTATGCAACCAGCGTCTAGGGGGCTCCCCATGACATTGTATGCAACCAGCGTCTAGGGGGCTCCCCATGACATTGTACGCAACCAGCGTCTAGGGGGCTCCCCATGACATTGTACGCAACCAGCGTCTAGGGGCCTCCCCATGACATTGTACACAACCAGCGTCTAGGGGCCTCCCCATGACATTGTACACAACCAGCGTCTAGGGGCCTCCCCATGACATTGTACACAACCAGCGTCTAGGGGCCTCCCCATGACATTGTACACAACCAGCGTCTAGGGGCCTCCCCATGACATTGTACACAACCAGCGTCTAGGGGCCTCCCCATGACATTGTACACAACCAGCGTCTAGGGGCCTCCCCATGACATTGTACACAACCAGCGTCTAGGGGCCTCCCCATGACATTGTACACAACCAGCGTCTAGGGGCCTCCCCATGACATTGTACACAACCAGCGTCTAGGGGCCTCCCCATGACATTGTACACAACCAGCGTCTAGGGGCCTCCCCATGACATTGTACACAACCAGCGTCTAGGGGCCTCCCCATGACATTGTACACAACCAGCGTCTAGGGGCCTCCCCATGACATTGTACACAACCAGCGTCTAGGGGCCTCCCCATGACATTGTACACAACCAGCGTCTAGGGGCCTCCCCATGACATTGTACACAACCAGCGTCTAGGGGCCTCCCCATGACATTGTACACAACCAGCGACTAGGGGCCTCCCCATGACATTGTACACAACCAGCGACTAGGGGCCTCCCCATGACATTGTACACAACCAGCGACTAGGGGCCTCCCCATGACATTGTACACAACCAGCGACTAGGGGCCTCCCCATGACATTGTACACAACCAGCGACTAGGGGCCTCCCCATGACATTGTACACAACCAGCGACTAGGGGCCTCCCCATGACATTGTACACAACCAGCGACTAGGGGCCTCCCCATGACATTGTACACAACCAGCGACTAGGGGCCTCCCCATGACATTGTACACAACCAGCGTCTAGAACCCTCCCCATGACATTGTACACAACCAGCGTCTAGAACCCTCCCCATGACATTGTACACAACCAGCGTCTAGAGGGCCTCCCCATGACATTGTACACAACCAGCGTCTAGAGGGCCTCCCCATGACATTGTACACAACCAGAGTCTAGAGGGCCTCCCCATGACATTGTACACAACCAGAGTCTAGAAGCCATGTCTCGGCATTGTACACAACCAATGTGGTGGTGTACACACTACACAGATTATGATCGTTGTGATTTCTCTCCCACAGGAAACACGCACCCTTGCAGAGATTGCGAAGGCCGAGCTGGACAATCTTCCATTGCGAGGGAAGCAGTTGCGCGTTCGATTTGCCTGCCACAGCGCAGCGCTCTCTGTGCGGAACCTTCCTCAGTTCGTCTCCAATGAGCTGTTAGAAGAGGCTTTCTGCATTTTCGGTCAGGTGGAGAGAGCCATCGTCATTGTGGACGATCGCGGAAGACCTACCGGCAAAGGAATTGTGGAATTCGCTTCAAAGCCGTCTGCCCGGAAAGCTCTCGATCGTTGTGCTGACGGCTCTTATCTTCTCACAGCGTGAGTTCAACAAACTGCCAATTCACCCCCCCGGTATCCCCTCCATGTAGTTCCACAGCTGTTCCTCTGTAGCCCCAGCCTTGTGTAAGCTCCATTGTACTACAGAACTGACTGTGCGCCTCTCTTGTCCAGGTTTCCACGTCCGATTACCGTAGAACCGATGGATCAGCTGGATAATGAGGAAGGACTACCGGAGAAACTTGTTGCTAAAAACAATTCCTACCACAAGTATGTACCGGTCCCTGCCCGCGAGTTGGGTTCCCCCTCCCTGGGGTCCCTGCCCGCGAGTTGGGTTCCCCCTCCCTGGGGTCCCGGGTTGCTCCCCCTGGGTCCCTGCCCACTAGTACTGTATGTACCATTCCCGAACTCATTTTAAAGCCTTTTAGCTTCCAACAGAAAGGAACTTTACAGATGAATTCCAAGGATTCAGATACTTTGTATTTGTGAATATGCTGGATTAGTAAGGGGTAATCCATTGAGGTTCATGCCACCTCCTGGACTTCTCTCTACAGTTTAAATTTTTTCTGAGCGCAGGGAGCATAGCTACCTTTTTAATGCTTCTGACACTGGACTATCTGGTCCCAATTCTTTAGGTGGCAGTCATACAGCCGCTGCGTCTGCCCCTCCCCCTCCTCCATACTAATCACAGAGCACTTTGTATTAAAGTGAACACAAATGTGAATGGACAGGTGAGTGGTGGGCGGAGCTGCTGTATGAGAACAGTGTCTTCTATCCGTTTTAGGAGTGTAGTGATTGGCTGTACTCCCTGGAGCTCCACAAAACTATCAGATAGAAATTGGAGAAGTCCACCAGGCAGCTTGCACCTCATTGGATTTAACTAATACTGTTCCTGCAAATTGTACAGAGTGGCTGAATTCCTGGCGTTCACCTTTTGACCTCGGAGTTTGGTCTGACCTGTGACCATGATGGAGCCGTCTAGAGACAGCTATCCCATCTTCACCCCTTTAAAGAGGACAAACACCCCCCCACACACACACACACATTATTACATTCCCGTGTGGATAAATACAGTCCTGCACGGGCATATGCTATACTGCCCTCCTACAGGGCAGCAGAGTGAGCCTTAGTTGCCTATTGTTGGACTCGGAAATAATTTGTGTATTGAGAATGTTGCTTTTCCCTTTGCAGGGAGCGGGAGCAGATGCCTCGTTTCGCTCAGCCGGGCAGCTTTGAGTATGAATACGCCATGCGTTGGAAGGCCCTGATAGAGATGGAGAAGCAGCAGCAGGAGCAAGTGGACCGAAACATCAAAGATGCCCAAGAGAAGATGGAGGTGGAGATGGAGGCTGCGAGACACGAGCACCAGGTCATGCTCATGCGGCAAGGTGAGCCTGCTATACAGTCAGCCCAGCCCCCATGGAGACATACTGTGCAATGTAAAAAAAATCAGCTGTGCGTTACACTGGGATTTCCAGTGCCCCGCTTTCCCATCAACTTCCACTACCAGGGTGATTGTATTTTTGTAAGAGCTGTATTAGGGTTGTCCCGATACTAGCATTGGTTTTGGGATGGTAATGTTTTATTTTTTTCACATGAGATTCCATTAATTGAACCATTTGTTATATTTGTAGATTTAATGAGACGGCAAGAAGAATTGCATAGACTGGAGGAGCTACACAACCAAGATGTGCAGAAACGCAAGCAGCTGGAGCTAAGGTATGACTGCTGATGTATAGACGTCTGATTTAATGGCATGGTGCAGTGATGCCCCCCCAGGGGGTGGTGCAGTCCTCGCGGTGATGGGGCCCCCCCCCCCCTGGGGGGGGGGTGCAGTCCTCGCCCAGAATGGTGGAGAAATAATAATTTTCCACATTAGGATTTCTTTTTACATAGACTTCGTAACAATCCTTCCCTTATTCTGGGCAGATGTGTCCTCACCCACCTGTCATTCTCTGAAAGGGTGTGCCCCCCCCCCCCTCTAATATGACCCACTCTTATTACAGACACGAGGAGGAGCGCAGAAGGCGTGAGGAGGAGACCCGCCGGCAGCAGGAGGAGATGCTGAGACGCCAGCAGGAAGGGTTCAAGAGCAACTATCCCGATTCTGTAAGAAATTATAATCTGTGTAGGAGTGCTCAGTGTATTGGGAGGGGGGGGTGGAGCGTCAAGTTTCTTGTTACTGGTGACAATCCAATTTGGTGTCTGGAGGTGTAGAGAACCCCCCCCACTGTTATCCAAACATGACTTGGAGTTTTCCAGGGACCCACCCCTTAGCAGGTATGGGTGTGATGTGGACTGTATGGGGGGGGGGTGTATAATGAACGACCTAGACAAAATCTGCATAGTAGGCCACAGTCCAGTAATGTTGGAGGAGGAAAGATGGATTGGCCAGTTGGGTATTTCTGGAGGCTTTATTCTAGAGGGGGGTGGGGGATTTGTTAGTTTTCTGCTCACTGGAGATCAGCTTTACATGTGACACTACATAAGAACATGCAGGACAGAAAGCAGTGACATGTGAAACTGACTTTTCTTTTCTTCTTCCTTTAGAGAGATGCTGACATGAGGTTGGCGCAGATGGCAATGCCAGGTAAACTTATTGGCAGGACAGCTGACAATATTCTGAGTTATTCGCTGATTGCCTTGTGCCAGGCATGACACTCCCCCCGCCCCCCCGCCTTGTATTTCCTCATCTGCTCTCTGGAACATAATCCAGAGTAGAACATTATTGGTGGGAAGAGGAACAGGCGCGGTGCTATAGGGTAGCTCTAGGAAAATACCAGAACAACATCTTCCAAGGACTGTTCCTGTGCGGTGCGTGGAAAGGCACCTGGGGGCATTGGTTTTGCACGCAGGGGCGAGCATAGACGGAGCTGGGTGGGGTGAGACCCAGAGGGGCGAGCATAGACGGAGCTGGGTGGGGTGAGACCCAGAGGGGCGAGCATAGACGGAGCTGGGTGGGGTGAGACCCAGAGGGGCGAGCATAGACGGAGCTGGGTGGGGTGAGACCCAGAGGGGCGAGCATAGACGGAGCTGGGTGGGGTGAGACCCAGAGGGGCGAGCATAGACGTAGCTGGGTGGGGTGAGACCCAGAGGGGCGAGCATAGACGTAGCTGGGTGGGGTGATACCCAGAGGGGCGAGCATAGACGTAGCTGGGTGGGGTGAGACCCAGAGGGGCGAGCATAGACGTAGCTGGGTGGGGTGAGACCCAGAGGGGCGAGCATAGACGGAGCTGGGTGGGGTGAGACCCAGAGGGGCGAGCATAGACGGAGCTGGGTGGGGTGAGACCGAGAGGGGCGAGCATAGATGGGTGGGGTGAGACCGAGAGGGGCGAGCATAGATGGGGGAGGGGGGACGCAGAGGGGCGGGCATAGATGGAGCTGGGTGGGGAGACGCAGAGGGACGAGCATAGACGGAGCTGGGTGGGGGGGAGACGCAGAGGGACGAGCATAGACGGAGCTGGGTGGGGGGGAGACGCAGAGGGACGAGCATAGACGGAGCTGGGTGGGGGGGAGACGCAGAGGGGCGAGCATAGGCGGAGGTGGGGGGGGGGCACAAAGGGGCGAGCATAGACTGAGCTGGGTGGGGCGAGACCCAGAGGGGTGAGCATAGACGGAGCTAGGTGGGGCGGGAGACGCAGAGGGGCGAGCATAGACTGAGCTAGGTGGGGCGGGAGACGCAGAGGGGGGAGCATAGACTGAGCTAGGTGGGGCGGGAGACGCAGAGGGGGGAGCATAGACTGAGCTGGGTGGGGCGGGAGACGCAGAGGGGGGAGCATAGACTGAGCTGGGTGGGGCGGGAGACGCAGAGGGGGGAGCATAGACTGAGCTGGGTGGGGCGGGAGACGCAGAGGGGCGAGCATAGACTGAGCTAGGTGGGGCGGGAGACGCAGAGGGGCGAGCATAGACTGAGCTAGGTGGGGCGGGAGACGCAGAGGGGCGAGCATAGACTGAGCTAGGTGGGGCGGGAGACGCAGAGGGGCGAGCATAGACTGAGCTAGGTGGGGCGGGAGACGCAGAGGGGCGAGCATAGACTGAGCTAGGTGGGGCGGGAGACGCAGAGGGGCGAGCATAGACTGAGCTAGGTGGGGCGGGAGACGCAGAGGGGCGAGCATAGACTGAGCTAGGTGGGGCGGGAGACGCAGAGGGGCGAGCATAGACTGAGCTAGGTGGGGCGGGAGACGCAGAGGGGCGAGCATAGACTGAGCTAGGTGGGGCGGCAGACGCAGAGGGGCGAGCATAGACTGAGCTGGGTGGGGCGGGAGACGCAGAGGGGCGAGCATAGACGGAGCTGGGTGGGGGGGAGACGCAGAGGGGCGAGCATAGACGGAGCTGGGTGGGGGGGGAGACGCAGAGGGGCGAGCATAGACGGAGCTGGGTGGGGGGGGAGACGCAGAGGGACGAGCATAGACGGAGCTGGGTGGGGGGGAGACGCAGAGGGACGAGCATAGACGGAGCTGGGTGGTGGGGAGACGCAGAGGGGCGAGCATAGACGGAGGTGGGGGGGGGGGGAGGGCACAGAGGGGCGAGCATAGACTGAGCTAGGTGGGGCGGGAGACGCAGAGGGGCGAGCATAGACTGAGCTAGGTGGGGCGGGAGACGCAGAGGGGCGAGCATAGACTGAGCTAGGTGGGGCGGGAGACGCAGAGGGGCGAGCATAGACTGAGCTAGGTGGGGCGGGAGACGCAGAGGGGCGAGCATAGACTGAGCTAGGTGGGGCGGGAGACGCAGAGGGGCGAGCATAGACTGAGCTAGGTGGGGCGGGAGACGCAGAGGGGCGAGCATAGACTGAGCTAGGTGGGGCGGGAGACGCAGAGGGGCGAGCATAGACTGAGCTAGGTGGGGCGGGAGACGCAGAGGGGCGAGCATAGACTGAGCTAGGTGGGGCGGGAGACGCAGAGGGGCGAGCATAGACTGAGCTAGGTGGGGCGGGAGACGCAGAGGGGCGAGCATAGACTGAGCTAGGTGGGGCGGGAGACGCAGAGGGGCGAGCATAGACTGAGCTAGGTGGGGCGGGAGACGCAGAGGGGCGAGCATAGACAGAGCTGGGTGGGGCGGAAGACGCAGAGGGGCGAGCATAGATGGAGCTGGGGGGGAGACGCAGAGGGGCGAGTATAGATGGAGCTTGGGGGGGGGGAGACGCAGAGGGGCGAGCATAGATGGAGCTGGGGGGGAGACGCAGAGGGGCGAGCATAGATGGAGCTGGGGGGGAGACGCAGAGGGGCGAGCATAGATGGAGCTGGGGGGGAGACGCAGAGGGGCGAGCATAGACTGAGCTAGGTGGGGCGGGAGACGCAGAGGGGCGAGCATAGACTGAGCTAGGTGGGGCGGGAGACGCAGAGGGGCGAGCATAGACTGAGCTAGGTGGGGCGGGAGACGCAGAGGGGCGAGCATAGACTGAGCTAGGTGGGGCGGGAGACGCAGAGGGGCGAGCATAGACTGAGCTAGGTGGGGCGGGAGACGCAGAGGGGCGAGCATAGACTGAGCTAGGTGGGGCGGGAGACGCAGAGGGGCGAGCATAGACTGAGCTAGGTGGGGCGGGAGACGCAGAGGGGCGAGCATAGACTGAGCTAGGTGGGGCGGGAGACGCAGAGGGGCGAGCATAGACAGAGCTGGGTGGGGCGGGAGACGCAGAGGGGCGAGCATAGATGGAGCTGGGGGGGAGACGCAGAGGGGTGAGTATAGATGGAGCTTGGGGGGGGGGGGGAGACGCAGAGGGGCGAGCATAGATGGAGCTGGGGGGGAGACGCAGAGGGGTGAGTATAGATGGAGCTTGGGGGGAGGAGACGCAGAGGGGCAGGCGTTGGCCAGCGATCTGTAGTCCTGCAGGGGAGAACTCGGGCAGGCCTGACAGTACTGCTTGGGATTGGAGTGCAGCAGAGGCCGCGTTGTCACCTCGGTACAGGAAGTTGGGATCATTTTGCTATCCAGCTTGGGGAGATGAGTGTGTATTGCAGAGATGTAAACAGATTTTCCCAATCCAGACGGTCTTCAGATCATTCCTCATCTATGTGTACCTACCTGGGGTCCCTACCTCCCCTCACTCTATACCTGGGGGGGCACGCAATTATAACTGCCAGCCTTGAAATGCCTCATGCATGGGAAGTGTAGTTCCACAACAGCTGGAGGGCACCAGGTTACCTACCTCTGCTGTATACACTTTATACTACAAGCTTTAGTGCACGTAGTGTGAACTCACAAAGCCAGAATGTGGCCCATGTCACTACTCTACTCGCCCATCCTTTCTCAAAGGGGGTGGAGTCATGACGGTGGTGATGTGCCGCAGTCCGGTTTTGTAAACTTTCACTACTTGCAATAAAGCTTGTTGAACATAAAAAAAGTGTAAATGCCTCCTTGTACTGCAGAGACGTGATTTTGCTCGGATGTATTATAATTGTAGCGGTGTGCTTTGTGCAGGTGCGATGGGAATGAGTAATCGCGCCTCCCTGGGGAACAGCAGCGTGCCTGCCGGAAGCGCTACACCCAGCGGGCCCAGCGCCATGATGCCGGATGCAGCTGCTATGGGCATGGTGAGTTCATTTTAATACTGAACGTTTATTTTTAACTGATAAATACTTTACCTGCTCTGTTTGGGTCCCTTACAACCTCTTCTGGAAGTTTGCCCCTTCTCTGGGGTGCGAAGGAGACACATGCGCATTCACAATTCTGAGTGGGGCTGTGCCCGCTTCCATAGACTCACTCAGCAGTTAAGCCACACCCCCCTCACTGGAGTTTGACTGACAGCAACAGGAGCCAGTAGTGGGCGTGTTTGGGGGTGGGGTAGAACCAGTAGTGGGCGTGTTTGGGGGTGGGGTAGAACCAGTAGTGGGCGTGTTTGGGGGTGGGGTAGAACCAGTAGTGGGCGTGTTTGGGGGTGGGGTAGAACCAGTAGTGGGCGTGTTTGGGGGTGGGGTAGAACCAGTAGTGGGCGTGTTTTGGGGGGGTGGGGTAGAACCAGTAGTGGGTGTTTGGGGTAGAACCGGGAGTGGGCGTGTTTGGGGGGTGGGGTAGAACCGGGCGTGTTTGGGGGGTGGGGTAGAACCGGGCGTGTTTGGGGGGTGGGGTAGAACCGGGCGTGTTTGGGGGGTGGGGTAGAACCGGGCGTGTTTGGGGGGTGGGGTAGAACCGGGCGTGTTTGGGGGGTGGGGTAGAACCGGGCGTGTTTGGGGGGGTGGGGTAGAACTGGGAGTGGGCGTGTTTGGGGGGTGGGAGTTGGAGTTTTTTTAACCTTTTTTTTTTTTTTCATTAAATTTTTTGGGGGGGTTTTTTCCTCCCCCTCCAGCAGCGATTGACCTTTTTTATTCTCTACAGACTCCACCTACAGCGGATCGCTTTGGCCAGGCCGCCAACCTGGAATCCCTCGCCGCTGCGACCAGCCAACAAGCCTTCCAGCGCGGCACCGCAGCGGCCGATTACGCTGCCAAGCGCCGCCGATATTGATAATTTTTGTTGTGTTTTTTATATCCCTTCAGCTGTATGAGTTGCTCGTGTGACTGGATTTGTGTTGGTAGCGTTCATCTTTGTAAGGCTGTCTCTGGCGCGTTTGAAGAGACTTGTCTGAATAAATTTTTTTTTGTCACATTTTTGGGGGGGGGGGTGGTTTGAGGGGGCGGGGCACCTGCTGAAGAACACCTTTTTTTTTTTTTTTTTTTTTTTTCAAATGTGAACTTTTCCCAAGACGATTGCTGAATCTCCTCCATCGCATTCGGCAGGAAAGGCTCAGCAGCGGCAATGTGACCAATGCCATTGTGCCTCTCATTCCGTTCATCGATCGGCAATCCCCCCGGCTGTCCTGAGCTCCAATGGAGAGGCTCCTTTTTTTTTTTGTATTTTTTTTTTTTGTATGGTTTCTTCTCTACGGACCACACTTCATGTAGTCTCATGTCATTTTATTATTTTTCCATTTGTGCTCTTCTTGCCTGTTGGGATCATTTTATTCCAGTTCTCATGTCATGTCAGTCCCGCGGCTTCGGTTACAATCTCCCGGTTTCCTTCCTCATCCTTCCGTGTACGGCTCCTCCTGCCTACCAATAGCAAGGATGATGGGGGAGGGGGGGGGGGAGAGGGAGGGGATTAGATTGGTCTCTCAGCAATGTGAAGCAGTTCATTAATAAATGGGATTTTAAAC
Organism: Rana muscosa; assembly: GCA_029206835.1. Taxonomy (NCBI): domain Eukaryota; kingdom Metazoa; phylum Chordata; class Amphibia; order Anura; family Ranidae; genus Rana; species Rana muscosa. The sequence goes on along the minus strand of CM055125.1, from coordinate 353,380,284 downwards.
CTTTGTTTTCCAGAAGTCTCTTTTGTATCGAAGTGTCGTCATTAAATCATTGTGGGGGAGGGAATGAACATTTGTGTAGCACAGGGGTAGGCAACCTTGGCCCCAGTGTTCATTTTGGCAGCAAATGTCGATTTTAGTTTTAGTCCCATTTTAGTCTTCTGCAATTGTGTTGGTCGACTAAAATCTAATGAGTGTAATTAAATTGTAATGCTTTAGTTTAGTGATCTTTGATCTACAAATTCCAAACTTCGTTATATACGGCTGGAGTGAAAAAATCGAATGTTATTATTTATGGCAGGCATGTCCAAAGTCCAGCCCGCGGGCCAATTGCGGCCCACGTTCCGGTTTTGAACGGTCCGCCTGGTGATTTGGACATGTGTATCTTTTGTGGGCCTCCCAACGTATACCCGGGGGCCCACAAAAGATATACATGCTGGTTCCCTTGGAGAGGACAGGGAGGAGGCGGGACAAGTGCCGTACATACAGGTGAATTTCCTGTTTGCACGGTGGCCTCGGTAATGGGAAGTCCTGTCTCCTGCGCTGCCATTGGACGATTGTTCTGTCCATCATAAGATGTATTAAAGAGGCCGCAGAGAAAACATATTCTGCTGTATGTAATCTGTTGGGGCTCGTCCCACCTCCTCCCTGTTCCATCTGAGATCGCAGATGGCCTTCAATCAGGCTGCATTCCTGGCAATGGTGGTGGGTGCTGCATTCCTGGCAATGGTAAGGCATGACAGCGGTGGGGCTGCAGATGGGCACTGACCCTTATTTTGCTTCAGTTCTTTTATTTGAAATTTAAAAAAAAAATCCTGAAACTTCCCTCTTAAAGCGAAGGTGCGTGTTATACGTCGATAAATATAGCCAAATCTCACGCCCGAGCTCATCTCTTCACCACGCACAGCCACAAAGGCAGGAGCATTCTTGTTGGGCGGTGTATTTAGTGCTCGGACGAACACACTTGGACCGAATTTTTAAATGTCAGGCAAGATGGTCGGCCCCTCACACACGTTCACTTCATCAAATCTGGCCCCCTTTCCAAAAAAGTTTGGACACCATTTTATTGAGGTATAAACATGCACTACAGACCAGTGTTCATTTTGAAGTCAAATTTCAATTTAGTTTTAGTCCCATTTTGGTCTTTTGACTAAAATGCTGTTTTAGTTGTATTTTAGTATACTAAAATAGTATTCATTTAGTCGACAAAATTAATACTATTTTAGTCGACTAAAATACAACTAAAACTATTAGTTTTAGCTGTAAAATGAAATTATTTTTTCAAGTGACCTTTTTTATATTGCAATTTAGTGTGGGTTCCACCCGCGATTTTTTTTAAGTCCGCAGCTACAAACACTAGCTTCTGACTTTTAATAAGGACACTTGCCCGCGATGTCAGCTCCGCCCCCCCAGGCCGATCCCTCGGCGCTGGCAGCTCCCGACGCCGCCATCCTCAAGGGAAACGGGCAGTGAAGCCGTACGGTGTCACTGCCCGTTTTGTACTGCGCGTGCGCGATCCTCACGGCTCTTTGTGAATGGGCTGGCTGCTCTCTGGGATACACACAGTTCCCAGAAGGCAGCGCACCCCATTCACAGGAGGAAGGAGACCCACTGCGGACGATGAGGCAGATTAGGGACTTCTGCATAGCAACCGCTATTTCTGGTAAGTTTCAAAATTTTGTTTTCCCTATTCGTCTTTCAGGACAGCCACAATGAGACCTAGGCTCCTCCCTTTCCACAGGAAACACTGCAACAGCATACATAAATTCTTACTTCCCCTGCCGGCCTTCAGTTGTTAGTGTCCCCTCTGGAGGGGAGACACTGTGCAAGGAGCCAGACTAGATCAGTCAGGGGACTGAGGCATTTTCTTACCTGAAAGGAAGCAGGGGCTTCCAGGGTATTGTTGTGGGTTGGTCACCCACCTTCCGTGAGCCACCCCAGCCTGGTGGAGTGCAGCTGAGGGGGACCCCCATCGCGTCCACAGGGCTGCAGCAAGGAGGCAATCCGCCCTCCGTGTATATGGATATATGCCGCATTTTTGGAACCTGCGGGCTGGACGACGTGGCGATGTCATTGCCGGCGGAGGGCGGATGCTTTCCCTTTAACCTGCGACTTCCGGGTCGCGGCGCTGATAGGGGCCCAGGCAGAAGCTGGAGAGAGTCCATATCGCGCACAGGCAGCGTGGGACTCAGCGGAGGCAGCCACCTGCAGTCAGCATGTCGGAAGCAGAGGCTCAAGCGGCACACACTTTCACCACCTCCAGCCTTCCTAAGGTAAGAGTACCCTGGGGTGGGTTCCTCTCTACCTAGGAATACCCCTCCCATGCATGGTTCCTATCCATGGGGGTGTAATCCCCCTGGGTGGTCAGGGGGGGAGGCACTGGTTCCTTACATGTTAGAAGGTTCAGCGCACACCGGGGGTTGTACCTGTTAAAATTTTTACTAAATTTTTTTTTTGTATGGTTTTATTGTCTTCCTGTATTTTAGAAGGCTACAGAGAAATCGAGATCTACCCATACCTCTAAAAAGAAGTGTGCCTCCTGTAGGGACACGCTAGGGGAGGCATGGGGGAACTTCCTATGTAAAAGTTGTATTGACACCCTGGTGAAAGAGAGGGATTCAGAGCAGGAGTCTGGACTGGCAGCTTCCGTGAAGGAGCTCTCGTCCACCTTTTCGTCTTTCAAAAGTCTATTTGAAAGATTTCAACTCCCCTCTGTTCCCACTTCCCAGGAAACAACCCCCCCAACCGGCTCAGGGCTCTGCACTGGCTAATCCTGCCACTACTTCAAGGGCAGAGGAGGTTTCAGGCCCTTCCGGTGTACAACAGGCACATCCAGATAGTGTCACCTCTGAGTCTCAAGAGGACTCAGACGGAGAAGCCCAGGACGGGGAGTCCAGGAAAATCTCCAGGTATAAGTTGTCCCTGGATGAGGTAGAGGACCTCTTGGGGGCAATTTATACCACCATCGGTATACACACTGATAAACCCTTGACCCTTCATGATAAAATGTATAAGGGTCTGGGTGAACAGAAGAAAAAAGTCTTCCCTGTACATGATGTACTGATTGACACTGTCAAAAGGGAATGGCAGGACCCCGAGAGGAAGCCCTTCTTTTCTACATCTCTAAAAAGGTTTCCTTTCTCGGATGACCCAACGTCCATTTGGAATAAGAACCCCAAATTAGACGCCGCCTTCTCCCAGGTCTCTAGGAACACGGACCTAGCATTCGAGGACATGGGAGCCTTGGCGGACGTCATGGACAAAAGGATAGACTCCCTACTAAAGAAAACATGGGACTCTACTATGGGGAATTTAAAGCCTGAGATGGCCGTGACAGTTGTGGCCCGCAACTTGGAACTTTGGCTCCTTTAAAATCCAGGAGCACATTGAGGCTGGGACGGCTAAAGAAACAATTCTAGCTTCCTTTCTGACTATCCTGCAAGGAATTGCTTATATAGCGGACGCCTCTGCGGAATCAGTCCGCATGTCAGCCAGGTCGGCAGCCCTGGCCAATTCTGCCAGAAGAGCCCTCTGGCTGAAGACTTGGCCAGGTGACAGTGCCTCCAAGGCTAAGCTGTGTGCGATACCCCTACCGGGAGACCTACTTTTCGGCCCCGGTCTCGATTCTGTTCTGGACCGGACGGCAGATAAAAAGAAGTCCTTTCCCCCTAAGCGGAAGGCCCCAGTATTATCAAAAAAGGGGTTTCGTCCGCAGGGTCAGAAGGAGGCTCCCAGGTCTGAAAGGCAGAAAAAGACTTGGACCCCTAAAGGCAGAGGTGGAGCAATTTTTCGCCCTCCTCAACAGCCCGGGAAAAACCCCTGACTCTCTAGTCAGGGTGGGAGGAAGACTGGGGATCTTCCTCCCACTGTGGGAGACAATTTCCCCCAACCAATTTATTCTGGGGATCATAAGGGGGTACCATTTAGAGTTTGCAAGACCCCCCCCCCCCCAGAGATATCTTGTCACATCTCTTCCCAAGTGCAGGGAGAAGTCCCAAGCCTTGTTGGGAGCTCTGGAAGATCTGGAAAGTCAGAACGTAATACGCAGAGTTCCAGAAGCAGAGGAGGGAAGGGGATTCTATTCTCACATTTTTGTGGTAAAGAAAGCTTCCGGAGGATTCAGACTAATTCTGAATCTAAAGCCCCTGAACAGATCGATTGTATACAAACGGTTCCGGATGGAGTCAATTTTTTTCTGTCAGGGCCCTCCTCCCCCCCGATTGCTTCATGGTGTCCCTGGACCTCAGGGACGCATACCTGCACATTCCAATCGCAGAAAACTCTCAATGTTTTCTACGTCTAGCAGTCAACCTAGACGGAACAGTAGTACACCTACAGTTCCAAGCTCTGCCATTCGGGCTATCCTCATCGCCCCGCATTTTCACCAAGGTTCTGGCGGAACCGTTGGCGTTTCTGCGACTTCAGGGAGTATCCATCATAGCCTACCTGGACGATCTGCTTCTATTCGCAGCATCCCCAGAACAGCTATCCAGAGATCTGGAAAGGACAAAGAATGTTCTTACGAACCTAGGTTGGCTTCTAAATTTAGAGAAGTCCAGCCTAGTCCCATCACAGAGGATAACGTTACGTACCTAGGGTACACCTTGGATTCAACTCTTTTGAGAGTATTCCTCCCGATGGAGAAGATCCTAAAGTTAGACAGGGCAGTGACGTCCCTTCAGAGCAACCTCCAAGTGACAATAAGATATCTGATGTCGACATTGGGGCTGTTGACATCTACCCTCCCAGCAGTCCAATGGGCAGGACTGCACTTTCGCCCACTACAGGCCTTCGTTTTGAAGATCTGGGACCACAGTCTAGAAGCTCTAGACAACCTGGTTCAGGTACCTGCTCAGGTAAAGAGATCCCTCTGGTGGTGGAGGAGGGTTTCAAACCTGTCGCAGGGGCATCTGTGGTTTATCCCAGTATCTCGGGTGGTAACCACGGACGCAAGTGGCAGAGGCTGGGGGGCACACCTGGGATCCCTTCCAGCACAAGGCACCTGGGAGTTAGAGGAACTAAACAGGTTGTCCAACTGGAAGGAGCTGAGAGCAGTGGGTCTAGCTCTCAAGTTTTTCCAGGAACAACTCCGGGGTCACCACACTCAGGTGAGGTCAGACAACTCTTCGGCCGTAGCCAATTTGAACAAGCAGGGCGGCACAAAGAGCGGAGTCTTGTCGGCCCTAGCAGCAGACATTCTGGGCTGAGCCGAAATCAACACACTCTCACTCTCAGCAATCTTCCTGAGAGGCGAGAGGAACGTCATAGCAGACTTCCTCAGTCGGACACAACTGAGAGAGAGCGAATGGGTCCTCAATCAGGAGGTGTTCCTGCTCTTAACCAGGAGGTGGGGCCCACCAGAGGTGGACCTCTTCGCGTCAAGAAGAAACGCGAAAATCCCCTGTTTCTTCTCTCTAAACAGGGGAGAGGGAGAGTTGGGAGTGTACGCACTAACCCAAAGTTGGGAATTCAGAATGTGTTATGCATTCCCACCACCGGTTCTGTTGCCCGCGGTTCTAAGGAAGTTTCAGGTAGAAGACACTTCCCTGATTCTAGTGGCACCACATTGGCCCAAGAGAGCATGGTTCTCAGTTCTCAAACAGTTGGCTGTAGAACCCCCCCTTCTTCCTTCCACCTCGAGAGGATCTCCTCTCACAGGGTCCAGTCCTTTGCCCCCAGGTACACAGATGGAGGCTAGCGGCTTGGCTACTGAGGAGGGCATGTTAAAAGCCAAGGGCTTTTCAGAAAAGCTAGTTACCATCCTCCTCCTGTTCAGTCCATAATTCCACGTCCATCCTGGAATTCCTTCAATGTGGGGCAGATAGGGGACTTTCCATAGCTACCCTTAAAAGTCAGATCTCAGTGCTTACTTAGAGAAACCTCTGGCCTCCGATCCCTGGGTTGTCAGGCTTTTCAGAGCCCTATCAAGACTGAGACCAGCTCAGAATCCACCATTTCCCCGTTGGGACCTGTCTTTGGTCTTGCAGACCCTTACGGGCGCTCCCTTCGAACCCTTGGAGTGTCTACTAAGGGATCTAACTTTAAAAGCAGTTTTTTTTATTGCAGTGACCACTGCTAGGAGGGTCAGTGAGTTAGGCCCCATGCACACGAGACGCAGGTGCAAACTCTGCTGAACACACGTTTTTAAACGCTGAAACCGGCGTTTAAAAACGTGCGTTTTGCCGCGTTTGCGGCCGTGTTTTGCCGCGTTTTACCGCGTTTGCGTTTATAAGCGTTTCATTATAAGACCCTCCCTAAGCTCAAAAAACAGTAAATTTTAACCATTTCAGCCAGTTTGTGAGACCAGAGTGAGTAGCAGCAGCTGAGAGAGCAGCAGTGTACTTGTATTTAGCGTATCACTTGCCACATCACCTACCACAAGTTGTGGATTGTCCACTTGCCACGTCACCTGCCACATCACCTGGCCACGTTACCTGCCACATCACCTAGCCACGTCACCTGCCACAAGTTGTGGATTGTCCACTGGCCACGTCACCTGGCCACATTACGTGCCACGTCACCTGGCCACGTTACCTGCCACATCACCTAGCCACGTCACCTGCCACAAGTTGTGGATTGTCCACTGGCCACGTCACCTGGCCACATTACGTGCCACGTCACCTGGCCACTTTACCTGCCACGTCACCTGGCCAGGTCACCTGCCACAAGTTGTGGATTGTCCACTGGCCACGTCACCTGGCCACGTCACGCGCCACGTCACGCGCCACGTCACCTGGCCACGTCACCTGGCCATGTCGCCTGCCACAAGTTGTGGATTGTCCACTGGCCACATCACGTGCCACGTCACCTGGTCACGTTACCTGCCACGTCACCTGGCCATGTCACCTGCCACAAGTTGTGGATTGTCCACTGGCCACGTCACCTGGCCATGTCACCTGGCCAGGTCACCTGCCACAAGTTGTGGATTGTCCACTGGCCACATCACCTGGCCACGTCACCTGGCCAGGTCACCTGCCACAAGTTGTGGATTGTCCACTGGCCACATCACCTGGCCACGTCACCTGCCACAAGTTGTGGATTGTCCACTGGCCACGTCACCTGGCCACGTCACCTGACACAAGTTGTTGATTGTCCACTTGCCACGTTACCTGCCACAAGTTGTGGATTGTCCACAATGCAATGCAAGCAATTACAGTTTTCTTTCATATTTTTTAATAGTTTTTCATCATTTGCCATCATTTTTGAGATTTCTAATGTTAAAAAATAGGTCACCTTTAAAAACGCTTATAAACGCAAACGCGGCAAAACGCCGGTACCGCGTTTAGCCGCGTTTAGCGTCTGAAACGTGGAAAACTTTTGCGTCTGAACCCATTTTTTTGCTTCTGGAAAAACGAGGTTAAACGCAACTGCTTGTAAACGCCAAAAAACGAGAGTGTGTGCATGGACACATAGGATAACATTGAATGGGTTCAGGAGCAGTTGAAAAAAGCGTCCAACTGCCTCTGAACGCGCGTTCAACAGCAAATAACAGCGTCTCGTGTGCATGGGGCCTTAGAAGCTCTATCCATTAGACCCCCTTTTTTGTATTATTTTTCCGGATCGGGCCGTTTTAAAAACCGATCCGGCATTTTTGCCCAAGGTTACTTCAAAATTCCACAGGAATCGGGAAGTAATCTTGCCTTCCTTTTGTCCAAACCCCTCAGGTGAAGGGGAGTTGAAATTTCACACCTTGGATGTCAGGAGATGCATCCTGCACTATCTGGAACAGACAAGAGTCTTTAGAAAGTCAGACTCTGTTTATTTTATTTTCTGGGGCCAGAAAGGGCATCTCGACGCACTATAGCCAGATGGCTCAGAACAGCCATAGGACAGGCATATTCCTTAGCGGGTAAAGAGGTCCCTACAGGAATAAAGGCACACTCCACCAGAGCTCTGGCTGCCTCTCAGGCAGAAAAGGCTGGAGCAACGCCAGAACAAATATGCAAGGCAGCAACTTGGTCCAGCTACGCTACCTTTGTTAAGCATTACAGAGTGGATCTGGTGTCGGCAGGTGAGCAAGCCTTTGGGCGAAAGGTTCTGCAAGCTGTAGTCCCACCCTAGTTGGTAAGTGCTCGTCTATCCTCTCATTGTGACTGTCCTGAAAGACGAATAGGGAAAATTAGAGTTACGCTTACCAGTAACGTCTTTTCCAGTAGTCTTTCAGGACAGCCCTAGTACCCACCCTAAAATCGGGGGGTCTTACTAAAGACTGGAACGCAGCATGATAGAGATAATAATAGTATGCTATTAATGTGTTCTTGTGTCTCCCCAGCTGTCCGGAGGTGATCTCAGAAAAACTGAAGGCCGGCAGGGGAAGTAAGAATTTATGTATGCTGGCGCAGTGTTTCCTGTGGAAGGGGAGGAGCCTAGGTCTCTCATTGTGGCTGTCCTGAAAGACTACTGGAAAAGACGTTACCGGTAAGCGTAACTCTAATTTTTTTGTTTTTTAGGATTTTTGCAAAAAAAAAAATGTAAGGGTGGAACTCCACTTTAAATATGAGATCTGAGGGTCTTTTTGACCCCAGGTCTCATATTAAAGAGGTCCTGTCATGCTTTTCCCGCCCCCCCCCCCCCCTCCTCTCTATTATAAGGGATAATAGGAATAAAAGTGACCCAAATTATTATTTTTTATTCTTTGTGTGAAACATGCTGAAATACCGAGACCCTTACATTGGGTGTGCAAAGAAACAGCCCAAATACAAGACCAAGTATAAAGATACCACATCACAGTACATTTAAAAAAAAAAAAAAAGTGTCAAAATAAAAATATTAAAATGAAAATAAATAAGAAGGGAAAAAAAAATGTTTTAAAGGATCACTAAAAAATATAACAAACATGTTCTACTTGCCTTCGCTGTGCAGCTCGTTTTGCACAGAGTGGTTCTGATCCTCCTCTTCTGGGGTCCCTCGGCGGCTGTCTCTGCTCCACCCCCGCAATCACTCACCACTTATATGAGAGCTTGCATGGTGGTGAGTGATTGTGGGTGCGCTCCCGTGATACATCCGGCGGCTATAGCCACTCACTGTATCACTCTGCGCTGCGTCATTGGATGTGATTGACAGCAGCGTGAGCCAATGGCTGCGCTGCTTTCAATCCATCCACTGTAACCAATCAACGGCCAGGCTGAGTGGCGAAGAGTATGTCGGGGGCGAGCGCGTGAGTTTCGAGGGGTAAGCGAAACGGGGGGGGGGGGCGCCGGTATTGTCGGATGTTTTATCACCTTTAATGCATAGAATGCATTAAGGTTTAAAAACGTTTACCTTTGCAGCCTCTTTAAAGCGCCCCGCTGAGCTTGTGTGCGGAAGTGAACGCATACGTGAGTAGCGCCCCACATACCAAAACGGTATTAATCCCACACATGTACGTGAGGTATTGCTGCAGACGTTGGAGCAATAATTCTAGCTCTAGACATCTGTAACTCATTTTTTTTTTTACAAAGAACGTGCGCTTGTAAGACCGCTGGTCAAATATGGTGTGACATAAAGTATTGCAGTGACCGCCATTTTATTCTCTAGGGTGTTGGTATAAAAAACAAATTATGTTTGGAGGTTCTAAGTAATTTTCTAGCAAAAAAATAATTGTTTTTAACTTGTAAACACCAAATCTCAGGATCGGTCCTTAAGTGGTTAAAGCGCCCCGTTCGAATGCAAAAGCGAACGCATACGAAAACGGTGTTCAAACCACACAAGTGAGATTTTGCCGTGATCGTTAGAGCGAGAGCAATAATTCTAGCCCTAGACCTCCTCTGTAACGGAAGACGTGCAACCCGTAGAAATCTTTTAAACGTCGCCTATGGAGATTTTTAAGGGTAAAGGTTTGTCGCCATTCCACGAGCGGGCACAATCAACTGCCTTGATGCTGCACATGCGATCAGTTATGATACTAGCCATTGGATGGTTTGACAGTTTGGTTGAGAGCATTTCCGGAAATGAAACTGTTTTATGGATGGGTTTGCTTCTGCTTTAAAGATGGCGGTTCTACGTATTTCAAATTAAAAGGCCGCTCGTAACTCTTAGTAGATTGCAGATGCCCTTAATATCTGCTGTATACATTAGTGAAAGGGGTCAACACCTTCATAAAGCGGAAGCCACATCCCTCGTCACCCTGAAAACCGGACTTCACACTGAGTAAAAAAAAAAAATCAAGGTTTATAGGGAAATAGGCAAGAAGACCCTCTTAAGACTACAGCAAAGACCGAGAAGAAGGGTTGAGGGGGGGTGGGGTGGGGGTGGAGTAGGGATTGACCTCGCCCTCCGAATCCCACCATCCTGAAGCTGCTCTGATCTGGGTATAGATCGAGGATCTCCAGTCAGATATTTCACCAATGGGTTCTAGACTTTCTCAAACATCCACATTTTATCATTCAAGATCGCTGTCGTGCGCTCATTAATCTTAATCCAGTATGACAATTCAGCCGATTTCTAATCCAGTCATTAAATTGTTAACTCATCATACACTATATGGCCAAAAGTCTGAGGCCATCTGACATCACACCTGTGTGAGCTTGTAGGATCTCCCATACCTCAACCTTCACTATTACTATAGAGCAGGGGTCTCCAAACTTTTCAACATGAGAGCCACATTGTAGATTTTACAAGTATTCGAGGGCCGAAAAAATAATTAGTTGTGTATAAAATACCCAATCAGCAGTGACCTCATGTCCCCATCAGCAGCGTCCCCATCATTGCTGATGGGCACACCAATGATGGGGACGCCGCTGATGGGGACGCCGGTGTCCCCAGAAATGTCCCCATCAGCACAGCAATGTAGCAATCTCCCCTGTAGTGTGCTTATCAGCGTTGTGCAACACAATAACATGATCAGACTCTTACTGTAATGGTCGTTTAACCACAAAGGGGTTAATATGGATTCTACTACTGTTCCGAATTGTAAAGTTTAGATAACATTGCATGCAAGTTTGAAAAGCAAAGACTGACACATCCGCGCAGATCCGTTGCTTCCGTATTGTTGTGGGTTTCCTTAATAATAATATTAATAATCATAATAATTTTAATATTTACTTCAGAGACTTGAAAGTTCACTTAGGCCTCAAAAGCTGATGAACCAGGATGCACCATTATTGAACTACTTGCACTTGTGAACCTTTCAGAGAAGAACACATGTTTTTCCAATATTCAATGGATCACCTATCTGTGATTTTACAAGCAGATGTTGGGACGGGGATTTGCCTGAACAATAGGGTCCCTTGTCACAGAAACCAGAAAATGTCTATATGCCATTGTTGAATGGGCTCAGAAAAGCAATGCAAATAGATGGATAAGCCTGAGAAGTTACCTGTGACTAACAGTTAAAACTAGAGCAAATATTCCCATTGTTTCAGAGGGTAAGATTGCTCCGTAAAGTAAAACAACCAGTTTACTCAGCTTGCTCCCCAAACAATGGCATCATAAACGCTGGGTAATTCTACAAACAAAATCCGATTTTAACAACCAGAGAAACATCCAAGTTGTATAAATGTTTCTTATATATCTGTATCTATAGATATATGACCATAAGTGATGCATATGCCACTTCTCAGACATTTTAAGAAAACACCTGGATGCATGTTGCATTAGAAATATGCATGATATTCAAAGTAAGAACATATATTGATATGTAATAAATAAGAATGATGTTTAGATTATCAATGACATTTTAGGTCATAGGGAAAAATATGATTTTAGTATCTGTTGACCTAGGGACTTCGTTAGAAAAATGAAGATAGATATCAGTGTGATTTTATAGATAGAAGTGTTTTAAAGAGTTAATTAGCCTTACGAAATATGTCGAATTGTGATTATAGAATATAAAAGGAGCTTACGTTTAGAAATGACCACATATTCAAAATACGGTATATAGATAAATATTGAATGTTATATTGATTGACCTATAATCTGTAACCTGTTTAAAAATATATCTATAAGCTGTTTTTTCTAGACAGGAATATAAAACATATTATGTTATGTGAATGAATCAAAAAGTATATTAGAAGTATGTTATATATACCGGATTACCAGAAGATTAAAATCCATAATATTCTTCCCACAATATACAAGTTATACACATTCTGAGAATAGAATATATAAACTTAAAGAATTGATGCCCTAGTGGTTGTATTACTTGAGGTTCCCAAAAATTCAGAGAACAGTTAATTATTAAATTACCAACCTATAGAAACCAGAGATTTTTGTACAGTAACTCCCCTAACTGCAGCCACCAATGAGTGGAAGAACCACCTTCCTTGGGCAGAACTTAGGATCATTTTTAAAACCTTATTGTCCAGAGACAATATTTAAGGAAAAAAAAATTAGATGAGAGGGACCCTGGGAGGCATGGAGAGACTTACCACAAACTGACATCACTCACCAAGGACTCCCAGACAGCCAGTCACTCCCACCGGCCGGGGAGAGACACTCAGGGACCCACCCTGAGGGGCACACTGGGAGATCCACGCGCTCAGACAGACTGACACCCATGCACCATGCATGAAGACATATTCTTACACTCATGAAGATTCCTAGACACCCGAATCCTGAAAGCCATGGCAGCCATCTTAACTCTGGTCACTTGCCAGTAGGAAATTGCGATTGTGGAATGGGTAATTATGCCATTTTGATTTTATCTTGAATTCATTGTTGTTCTCAATAATATTGAAGTATTGAACATTCTGCAATTATGATTTATTCTCATTAACCAACAACTGGTAGATGTTTTTGTAAAGATTCAATTTTTCAATATATTTTTCTTTTTGCATAGTTCCAATCTTAGTGACAAAACAAACGTCCAATTTATTTCACACTGTTAACCACTTACTTACCTGCAGTATAGTAACGGTTGGATGTGTGAAATACAGACGTTCTGTTTCATTGTCAATTATACAAGGTTGTTGAACCTATTGAGAATTGATCATGACCGCATTATGTCTAAGGGACTGTATGCCCATTTTGCCGGTAATTTTATTGATTTTGTAGTCATTCATGTAACGCAATTGGTATTTTAATTTCATGTAAATATTTGCTTTTTGTCAACCAATAAATGTAGCTATTTTGTATGATCACACGTCTCCGTGAATACGTTTCATATTATAGACTGTATCATATAGATTGACTTGTATTTAAAAATATCTTTCGTTAAAAAGAACTTAAAATTAATATATCGTGCGGGCAAACTGTCCCTTAAAAAGCACAACAGTATCTAATAATTTATTCCAGGCAGTACTAAGCTTTTTACACACAGCATGATATGTCACTATTATGTTAATTGTGACACTAATAAACACATCTCATTGGCTACACTACAAAAGGAGTACAGAAACGTGATGATTAAGCTGGGCTGTCCTCCGGCTCTATCTTCATATCAGCATTCCAAAGGTGTGTGGGAGAAGGGGGTCTCAGCCATCTTCTGTCTTCTCCAGTCTTTTCGATGGGAGGGGTTGTTATTATAAACTGATTTTGAGTAAGGAAATATTACAGCAGTGGTGTACATGAGAAAGCAATATAGACTTTATAGTATAGTAAAGATGCATAGAGAATAGACATTTTCTAGTTTAACATTATGCTCATCACATTCCTTCACAGACCCCCCTAAAATGGCTATTTTCTATCTGTCCCTCAAACTAAAGGACCTGACCACCACCTGGACCATTCCCCGGGACCATTTTTCAGGCTAAGTATAGAGAAGGGCAGTAACTAGTTCACTACCCCCCTCGACGAAGCCGGGAAGGACAGTCAGGTGGTTCCCTAGTCTATCCCTATAGGACTGTGAAATTATGGACAGGGAGTGACTGTAAAGGAGTGAAGGGTTTATCCTCTTCCTTCATAAGTGGATCCTCTTCTTCTTGGTGGAGAAATGTAGGTGTACTGTTATCTACAGCCTTGCTCATTAGCTTCTTTACAAAGGGCAGAATACAGCACACAACCAGGGCTAAAATAACTAGGATTATTAATACTGTAACCCCTATCTGGGCGAGCATCTTTTGCCACCCATTGATCCCATGGGTCTGTAATACCTGAGTTCTTCAACTCCAATGACAGATCTTCTAATTTCTTTATAGCTAGAGTAACCTTACCATTTGGGCCAGTATTGTCAGGAATGTAGGTGCAACAGGTTCCCGTTTTCTTTATCATCTTACAGACACCTCCTTTCTCAGCTAACACCATGTCTAAGGCCATCCGGTTTTCAAATGTCATATAAGAAGTGGGAGCTAACTGGTCAGCAATTCCCTGGAGGGCATCTCTAGTGTAATTTACAAATCTCTGTTGGTTGTAGTATATGTAATCCAATCTACATTCTTGTTGACAGTTAATATGGGGATCAAAGACTCAAAACCAGCTTTTACCTGGTCCCCGGCCTTGAATTGATCAGGGACCCCCCTTGGGACCCCTATGGCATCTATGTACACATGAGGGTCAAAGCTTCCGGGGGGAGCTGCTCGCTTCCTCCTTTGACTGGGTGTGTCACGGTATAAGTTACATTGCCAGGGAACTGGAGGACAGGAGACTATGTTATAGTAATCAAAGATAAAGGTGGCCACACGTGTGTTTGAAGAGTTATACTAGAATGTGGTGAATAACTTGTCATTTTGTGTAATGGCTACCTGCTGAGCCCCCACTAACCCCAACAGGAAAAGGATATACAACACCATCATTGTGGTGTTGTCAGGATCTTGTCTTCAGGAGATGGAGATTTCTTGCAGTGGAAGACGTGTATCCAGGTGCTTTTCCCTTCTAGCTTTACTGATGTAGCTGTGGTCAGCAAAACTTGAAATGGACCATCATATCTTGGCTCAAGGAAGTGCTTCCTCACAAACTTCTTTACTAGCACCCAATCTCCTGGCAGTAGTTGGTGTGTTCCTGTATCTACTTTAGGATCTGGAATGGAAGAAAACACTCGAGAATGGATATTAGTTATTGCTCTAGACAAACGTGTGACATAGCTAGTTAACACATCAGATTGTACCTGCAACTACTGTGGGAACTAACAGCCAGGTCTGGGGGCTGAACCAAACAAAATTTCATAAGGGGACAGAGCATGTTTCCCTAGAGTCCCATTCATCCTTTCTACCTTTCCCACTGCTTTGATGGTGGTATGGGGTGTGTAGAGCTAACTGAACTCCCAGTGCTGCCCAAATCTCTTTTGTAAGGGTTGCTGTGAAGGCCGGGCCCTGATCGCTCTCTATCGCTCTCTATCACCTCTGGAACCCCAAATCTACATACTAGCTCGCTCAGTAGTTTCTTAGTCGTGGTCTTGGCTGTCATGTTTGTAACAGCGTAGGCTTCTGGCCAGCCGGAGAACATGTCCACCATCACTAGGGCATATTCATATCGGCCACTTTTTGACATCTGTATATGATCAATCTGTATCCTCTGGAACGGATAGAGAGGTTTCGCCAAATGCTTCTGCGGTGTCTTCTCTGTTCTCCCCAGGTTGCATTTTGCACATACTGCACATGAGGTGCAGTAATTCCTGATTTAGGGTGGTTATCCCTGGGGCCCAGTAATACTTGCTAATTAGTGAATTCATTAAGTTCTTAGAGAGATGTGCAGGTCCATGTGCCCATTGGACGACTGCTGGATACATATATTTTGGTAAACAGGTTTGCCCTCTCATCAGATATAGATCTCCATCGTATTCTGCTCCTTTATCGATCCATTCCGAATGTTCTTCTGAGTAAGCTGCATTTTGCATAGAGGCTAGGTATTACCTGTCAGATGGCACATGGACCGCCACAGGCATCTGTGCTAAAGATTCACTCTCCTCTTCGGCCATTTTAGCCGTTTTCCGTTGGTCTTTCGCTGCTTCTTTGGCAGCTATATCCGCCAGGTGATTCCCTCTGGCTTCTTGAGAATTCAGTTTGCCATGTGCTTTAACCTTCAAGACAGCCACTTTGTCAGGCAGGAGTAGTGCATCCATTAACTTCTTGATGGCTGTGCCGTGTTTCACTGGCGTTCCGGCCGCTGTCAGAAATCCTCTAGCCCTCCAGATGACACCAAAGTCATGAGCCACTTCCAGGGCGTACCTTGAGTCTGTGTAAATGTTGGCTCTTTTACCTTCTGCTATCTTACATGCTGCAGTGAGGGCTTGGAGCTCCGCTTCCTGAGCAGATACAGTTGGTGGTAATGCTCCTGCTTGAAGAAGTTCAAATTCAGAGGTCACAGCATAACCTGTGTGGTACTTGCCTCCTTCATCTGCATATCTGGAGCCATCCACAAAAAGTGTGTAGTCAGGGTTTTCCAGAGGCGTTTCACTCACTGTAGGTAAGTGTGTGGTTTCCATGTGCATCATTTCAAGGCAGTCATGTGGAGCAGTACAGGGGTCTTTTTTTTTTCACCATCTCCTTCTTCTTCTAGCCCCCCTCGAAAAACGGCAGAAGTGTGGCCGGGTTGAGAGTGAGACACCTTTGGAGGGTCACATTGTCTGGAAGGAGGAGGGAGATATGTAACCGAAGATGTCTGGCGGTGGACAGGTGGCGGGGTTGCACCTGATTCAGGATGGCAGCAATGTCATGTGGTGCCAAAAGAAGCAGGGGGTGTGCTAGAACGAGGTCAGAAGTTTTGTCCAGCAGCGCTTGGGCAGCAAAGACAGCTCTTAAACAGGAAGGGCCACCCCTAGCCACAGGGTCTAAACGGCATGAATAGTACCCAATGGGTCTAGTTCGGCCTCCATGTGATTGAGCTAGGACCCCTGTGGCGTGGCCATTTCTTTCTGACACAAACAGTTTAAAGGGTATTCCATAATCTGGGAGGCCCAAAGCAGGAGCTGTGGATTTTGCTTGCTTCAGCAGAAAGAAATTGTCCATGGCCTCGCTTGACAGGGTGAATGGCACAGACTTGAGAGCATCATAGAGCGGTTGCATGAGGATCGATGCATCAGGGATCTATGCGTGCAGTAAGCCAGGTCCACTACAGTGAAGTACTCAGCCGTTGGAGGTATACCTGATAATAAGGTATGTGGATTTGGCACAATTGGGGTGTCCAACACTGTGGCTTCGTTAACTGCTCGGAGGTCTTGGACCATTCTGTATTTTTCTGTTTCTCCTCTTGGGGTCCGTTTCTTCACTGGGAACAAGGGTGTATTGCATTGCGAAGTACAGGGTATCAGAGCTCTATTGGACACAAGTGTCTCGACCTGTCTTGAGATGGCTGCGGATTGAGCAGGCTTCAAGGGGTATTGTGGTTTCCGGGGCAATGATGCTCCCTCTTTGAGCTTGACTAAAACTTGTGGTACTTTCAGGTGACCGATGTCTTCCGGTCCTGTGGACCATAGGCATGCAGGAATTCTGTCAAGTACTTCCTGTGGAATGGAACTAGGAGTTATCGCTTCATGAAGTATCATCATGAGAGGAAGAGAACACAAAGCAGATGAGTCTTCCAAGGATAGGGGAGTATGTAGCTTCACTCCTCCTTCAGGCGTGAAAATGATTGAGGCCTGTAGTCTGGACAGCACATCAGCTCCAAACAAATTCATGGGACATGTGGAGGACACTGCCATAAGGGGTGACAGGGGTTTGCCCATTCGTGGAGTTGGGCGCAGAACTCCACACTCGAGGAATAGGAAGTGGCACTTGTCAAGCAGGCATCATTGAAGGCCGCCTGCATGACCGGCCAAAAGACATGTCCTGCTTTAATTTGGCATAAGCTGATCAAATCTCTCCAAGCAGCTGAATAAGTTTCTTGTATCTGCACCATCCTGCGGTAGAAGGGCATTGGTTGTTTCTCTGGGTCAGGCAGACTTGTCACTAAAGCCGCTGCTTGTGATGGGGTAAAAGCGACATGCATCATCGGTGCCCCTTCTGGCAACGGAGATTGTTGTTGGGGCGGGGCCACTGCAAAACGAGCTGCACAGTGGAGGTAAGTATAACATGTTTGTTGTTTAAAAAAAAAAAATAATAATTTACCATTACAACCCCTTTAAGGCTTACCTGTAGGTGCAAAAAATATCTCCTAAACCTACACGGTTTAGGAGATATTTGCAAAAGACATGCGCCGATGTCTACGGCGCATGCGCCGTAGACAACAGGGCACAGGCGCACTGAGCATGCTGTTTCTAACGGCGATCGTGCCGTTAGTGGCGGCACCCGTGCGCATGCGTGGGAGCGACGTCATCACGGCTCCGGCCAGTCACAGCGCCGGAGCCGCGATACCCAGAAGTCACTCCGGGAGAGATGGAGGAGGCGAACGAGGACCGCTGCGGGGGCTTCGATCTCAGGTAAGTAATTCATAAAGAGCTAGTATGCTATGCATACTAGCTCATTATGCCTTTGTCTTGCAGGGTGTATTTTTTTTTTGTTCCGGAGGCTTTACTTCCTCTTTAAAGCAGCCGATGTGACTTCTTAACTACAATGCACATTATCATACATATTAACACAGAACTCCTTCATACAATTTCAGGGTTAATTAGCACAACCAACAATGGGTGAAAGACTCTTAAGCCCCATACACACGGTCGGACTTTTGGCCAACAAACTTCATTTTGAGCAAGTTGGACCAACAATCCGACCGTGTGTACGCTCCATCGGACAAACTTTTTTTGCTTTTTTCTTATTTTCATCGGACAAAAGTTGGGTCTGCAAACGGACAAACTTTTGCCCAACAAAAGTCCGATGGAGCAAAGTCCGACCGTGTGTACAGAAAACCATCGGACTTTTGTCCGATGGACAAAACAAATAATGTTAAAATCAACCAACAATAGCAGAAGTTGACCAAAGGGTGGCGGTAAAGAGCAGAAAAACCACGTGATGTTGCAAAAAGTTTTGGGAAAGTTTGCAGAAAAGTCCTGTGGTGTGTATGCTATGGATGTTCTCGACCAACTCCGTTCGGACAAAACTCCAGGGAAAAGTCCGATGGAAGTCCGACCGTGTGTACGGGGCTTTAGAAGTTATACTAGACTCATTTACATTATAACAGACAGACAGGTGGCTGGAGATGACATCAGCATCTCCTAACAGTATGTGTCCCAACATTATGAATCAGTCACTCTTTCTAATATGGCATATACAGGGTTCCCAGAGTCTGTGTGTCTTGGGGGGACATGGACCTGAATCCAAAGTAACACCACCTCAAGGGTCCCCAGGCATACAGCTCACAAAGAGCACCGTTCCCCCCCCCCCCAAATACCAGAGCCCATGATCGCAAGGCAAGAGGCCAGCCTTCAGTCCCCTCCAAAAGTCTCTGTCCCGGCTAGGATCTTTCATAACATATTTTCTCTGTCTGCCTCCGCTTCTCTTTGGGGTGTTCCGTTGCCTGGTCTCTCTGGTTTTCATTGTGACTCTGCTGGCTTGGCGAGCAGTTTTGATTTCAAGGACCTTTTGGATGGACTCTGCTGCATGTTTTTATTGTCCTGTGGCTGATAGACTTGTTTCTCTTACCATCCATGGACTGACACGGTGTCTCTTTACACTTTACACGTGGGTTATGTCCCTGCTTGCAGGAGAAGACCTAGGCAGAATGTGAGATGTTATACATACATTCTAAAAGCCAGAGCTGAACAGCCCCACCCAGGGGGCGGTCCCTCCGGACATAACCCTCCCACTACAGTCAGCAGACTTCAGTTTTTTTCTGCCTAGCAGAAGGAGAAGACGTGGCTCTCTCAGGAGCCAGTCTCCTGACCTATTTTTATTCCTTTTCTGGAATTCTTTTTTATTTTATTTTTGAGAATTTTCTATCAACTGTCGGCTGGGCAACAGGTTGGGTACAAGATATCCTCGTAGTCTTCCCTGTCCGACCAACGAGCGTGCTGATCCTCGCCTTGTGTGCGTGAGACTCAGTTCACGACAGGCCCAATGACTCCAGGGGTGGCCGGGTTTGCTTTCATGCTCCCACGGTCCTCTCAAGACTGAACAGTTCCTGACTGACTGTATCTTTCGCGGTGGACCGGGCCGACAGCTACTCAGTACTGCACTGTGATAGTCCTGTCAGAAACACACCAGTGGGTCCCTCAGGGGACGGGTAAGTAGTCTCTCCTGCCTGCAGGTGAGTACAAAAGGCTGTGTGTTTCTCTGTGGGGGATTTTCCCTGTCTCCCCCTGTATTTCATTGTCACTCTCTGTCACCATTGCTGGCGTTGTGCTGTGTGGGGTGCCTGGGGGTCACACTGTTATTGGAGGGGCTAATGCTGGTCTGCAGATATGCTTGGGGCCTTTTTTGTGTATTTTGGGGCCTGAGCGCCGAGTGGCGCTGTGTGTGTGCTGTTTTTTCACTTTTGCACTTTTTCACTTTTGCTGAGTCACGGCGGCCATCTTGCCGCGGATCGCCTCAGTGAAGTGCGGAGGCCATTTTCTTGTAGCCCGCGCGCTCTTCAGCACTAGTTTTGGCCTCTAGCGCTGCTGTAACAGCGCGAATCTCCTCACAGCTCACCAGCGCGGTACAGACAGCGGAACTGAGCGGTCCCTGGTCCGGTTTGGTGAGTCCCCTGGGCGCCCCCTCCTCAGTCAGCACAGCCTGTGGGTGGACTTTTTATCTGAGGAGTCTCAGAGGGGGGCAATATGGAGTCTCTGTCACCAGCTTCCCCTAAATGTCAGTGGACAACAGGCAGTGCTTCAGCACCTGCGGTCCCTAGGGACCAGTTGTGGTCAGTCCTGGAATAATTTCTGACCAGGATGGGAGCTGTGTGCAAGCGCAAGAGAGCAAAAAAGCGCCCTCTCCCCACTTTACTTCATGAGGGCAGTGCGCTGATTCAGTTATGGGCCTAGCCACTACCACTCAGGACCCTAGTTCTGAATGTATTGGATGGTTTTGAACAGGACATTCCTTATGAGGAAAACTCCAGTTCTGAGTCAGTAAATGACAGGGCGCTTGTTAGTGTACTCATGACTGCGGTGAGGGACACTCTCAAGCTAAAATGCTGCGGATGCAGAACCTCAGGCAGATACAGTCTCCTTTGGTTTTTTAAGGCCAGGCCTTCTAAAGAGGTTTTTCCATATGTACTTTCTTTGACCAGCTCATTGATAAGGTCTGGGAAAAGCCGCAGAAGAATTTTTTTATGGTCCCGCGGCATTTGTCTATCAGATACCCCTTGAAGATGCCCTACTTAAAAAGTGGGCTTCTCCCCCAGGGTCGACCCTCCAGTCGCCCGGTTGAACAAGGCTATCACTCTCCCGATGGAGGGGACTCCTGCATTTGAGGACCCCACTGACAGGAGGTCAGAAGTGGTGAGCAGAGCCATGTTTGCCTTGTTGGGATCCGCCCTACGGCCTGTGGTAGCGGCGACCCTTGTGTCTTAAACACTTACAGGTTGGGCAAAAATGTTGCATCTAGCTGTACAGGAGCATAATCTTCCTCCAGACACAGTTGCTTTGGCCCACCAACTGGTTCAGGGCCTGGTTTATGTGTGCGACGCCACGTTGGACGCGGCCCCTTTAATATCCAGGGCCTCTGTCTCGGCGGTGGTATTGCGTCGTCTTATCTGGTTGAAGTGCTGGTCTGCTGACCTAGCCTTAGGAAGCTCCTGACAGATCTACCATTTAAAGGTGGTAGACCTTTCGGTGCTGCTCTGGATGACATCGTCATGGATGTCATGGGAGGTAAAAGCACTCTTCTTCCTTAGACTAGCAAGAGTGAGGAGGCCCGCCGCAAACAGGGGCCTTCCTTTCCAGCAAAACGGGGGTTTTTCGTCAGTCAGAGTCCACAGGTAGGTCCTCTCAGACTGACGGCAGTGCGGCTGGTGGGCACAAGTGCCCCTGGGTGCGTAAGCCGAACAAGCGGCTCCCAAGCCCACCTCCGCGTGAAGTCTTGCCTCCGCCCGACTCTGGGGTGGGGGGACGACTTCGCAGGTCACGAATCGGTGGTCCTCCCGATTCTCCGACTGGTGGGTGTGCGAGGTGGTCACCTCAGGATAGTATTCCGATCCTGGCCCCCAGACAGATTCTTTCCCTCGAATCTTCCTCTCCTTCCTACCTGTCGGGCAGCCCTTTTGGGGGCTGTACAGGATTTGATCAGGTCCGGAGTGATTGTGCCGGTTCCGTCACAGGAGAGTTTTCAGGGATTCTACTCGAATCTGTTTGTCGTCCCAAAAATAGGACGTGGTTCGACCTATCTTGGACCTCAAGGCCCTGAATGCCTTCGAGAAGGTGCAGAAATTCCGCATGGAATCCATTCGCACGGTGATCGCTACACTCCACCAAAGGGATTTTCTTCTGGCGTCCTTGGACTTCAAGGACGCCTACTTGCATGTTCCGATCTGCGCAAGTCACCAGAAGTTTCTGCGCTTGCGATCAGCGAAGTCCACTATCGATTGTGGCTCTTCCTTTCGGCCTAGCCTCGGCACCAGGGGTGTTCACCAAGGTGCTTGCTCCGGTTCTAGCCTTCTGTTACAGTGAGGTATTGCTGCCGTGGGCTATCTGGACGATCTTTTGCTAAGAGCAGAAAGTGGCTCAGACTTAGAGGAAAGGTGACTATCGTCAATTAGACCCTCAGGGACTTCGGGTGGTTCCTGAACATTCAGGAGTCAGTCCTGGTCCCGACTCAGTGTCTGGAGTATCTAGTTCTGATTCTGGACTCCTTGGAGGCAAAGGTATCCTACCTCTGGAGAAGTTGCTGACACTTCAGTCTGCGGTGCGGGTGCTGACATCCCGAAAATGGTTGTCAATCCGTTTTTTTGCATGAGAGTCCCGGGACTCGTGGTGGCCTCCTTCGCGGCCGTTCCGTATGCCCAATCACACACCAGGGCATTGCAGAAGGAGATCTTGTCCACCTGGGACAAATCCCCGTTGTCCTTGGATCTTCAGATCCAGGTGATTCACCTGGTCAGGGCGCCCCTGACATGGTGGTTGAGATCCTCGGCTCTTCGGTCCGGAAAGCCGCTCCGCTCCCCTCCCATCCAATGGACGGTACTCACGACGGACACCAGCCTGACGGGCTGGGGTGGAGTCTGGGGAGTCCTGTCGGCTCAAGGCCTTGGACTCCGGACGAGCCCGTTTACCAATCACTGTTCTGGAAATACGGGCCATCGATCTGTGTCTCTCCTCAGGTCGGAGAGAGTACGGGGTCGCTCCATCAGGAGCCAGTCGGACAACGCCACGGCGGTGGCGTATGTAAACCATCAAGGGGGGACTCGGAGCTCAGCTGCGGCTTCCGAGGTAGTCCGTATCTTGAAGTGGGCCGGAAGAAACGTGCCGGCTCTGTAGGCCATTTACATTCTGGGCATAGACAATGGGCAGGCGGACTATCTGAGTCTCCAATCGCCGGACCAAGAAGAGTGGTCCTTGCATATTTCAACTCCTTTGCCGACGGTGGGGCACGCCGGATGTGGACCTGATGGCCTCTCGACTCAATCGCAAGGGTCGAGGTTGTGGCCAGATCCAGGGATCCTTGGGCGATGCCTCGGATGCGTTGGTGGCCCCATAGGGTCCTTATCGCCTGATATAAACTCCGGTGATCCTAATTGTTCCGGATTGGCCTCAGCATCACTGGTACGCTGATCTGGTACGTCTCGTTGCGGATGTTCCCTGGCGGTTGCCGATGAGGGAGGACCTTCAGTCTCAAGGTCCTATGTTTCATCCGGCTTACAGTCTCTGGCTTTAACGGCAGGGCTGTTAAAAGCCAGGTGTTGAGGGACCGAGGTCTCTCGGACTCGGTCATTTTGACCATGTTAAGGACACGGAAGTTTCCTCCAAGCAGATCTATCACCATGCCTGGAAAGCTTATATCGCCATATGCGAAGCGCTGGACTGGCGTCCTCGGACGTATTCCGTCCCCAGAATCCTGCGTCCTCTGCAGTGTGGAGTGACCCAAAAAGCTTGCTTTGAGTACCATCAAGGATCAGATTTCGGCCTTGGCCGTCTTCTTTCAGCGACCTCTAGCGGGTAATTTCTTGGTTAGCACCTTGTGTTGGGGGTTCGCCATGTGCTCCCTCCTGTCAAGCCTCCTCTCCCACCGTGGGATCTGAATTTGGTGCTCTCGGTCCTCCAGGAACCTCCTTTTGGGAATATCCGGGATATTCCCCTCTTTTCTTGTCTCAGAAGGTGGCCTTTTAGTGGCAATCACTTCTGTTTGACTGGTGTCTGAGTTGGCGGCTTTGTCCTGCAAGTCGCCATATTTAGTCATCCATAAGGATAAGGCGGTGTTGCATCCGTGACCTTCCTTTTTGCCAAAGGTGGTGTCGACCTTTCACCTACATGAGGACATTGTCCTCCCGTCCTTGTGTCCTCACCCATCGCATCCCAGAGAGTTTGCGCTGCACATATTGGATGTGGTACAAGCCTTACGGGTGTACCTGTCTGCTACTGCTTCTATTCGAAAGTCCGACTCACTGTTTGTGACTGTCTCTGGTCCATAACAGGGCCAAGCGGTTTCGTCTGCCATCATTTCTAGGGGAATCAGACAAACCATCATTCAAGCCTATGCTCTCAAAGGGCGGGCGCCTCCCTTTCCGGTTACGGCGCATTCCACCAGGGCAATTGGTGCTTCCTGGGTTTTCCGACATCAAGCGTCGGTTGCACAAGTGTGCAAGGCGGCGACCTGGTCGTCTGTTCATGCCTTTTAAGTTTTATAAGGTTAATGTGGCTGCATCTCCGGATGCTTCCTTCGGCCGCAGGGTGCTGCAGGCCGCTGTTTAAAGTTGCAACTCCTCCGTTGAGGAGCTCTGCCTTCTTGGAGTGAAGTTTTTGGTTTTTCCATTTATACTGCTCCCATCCCTCTTGACACTGCTTTGGGACATCCCACGTGTAAAGTGTAAAGAGACACCGTGTCAGTCCATGGATGGTAAGAGAAAATAGGATTTTTTGTACTCACCGTAAAATCCTTTTCTCTGACATCCATGGACTGACACGGCACCCACCCTTCCTTTTTAAGTTTGTACTGCTTTGTTACGAACTGAAGTCTGCTGACTGTAGTGGGAGGGTTATGTCCGGAGGGACCGCCCCCTGGGTGGGGCTGTTCAGCTCTGGCTTTTAGAATGTATGTATAACATCTCACATTCTACCTAGGTATTCTCCTGCAAGCAGAGACATAACCCACGTGTAAAGTGTAAAGAGACACCGTGTCAGTCCATGGATGTCAGAGAAAAGGATTTTACGGTGAGTACAAAAAATCCTATTTTTCCATCCTCTTCTGTCAACATAAATAACATGCTCTATCTACATATACACCCCTGAAGAAAGAAGGGACTCTGAAATGCGTTGGGCGTGGTCCATGGACTTCTGTCATGATATCAGTTCTGGACCTATGAGTGTTGCATCTCTTTTGTCATGTTATGTTTACGCACATGTTGATCAGCCACCATTCTTGTTTACATCTCTATATAGTTTTTTATTTGATATTTAATAAAGTTCTATATTTTTATACAATTTTTTTTCTTCTATATTTATATATATCAATAGGGCCATTGACCCCTTGCCGACTGCTGCACGACTATATACGTCGGCAGAATGGCAGGGCTGGGCAGATCGATGTATATTTACGTTGCCTTTAAGTCCTGGGGTCGCGGGCATGTGTGTGTGTGTGTGTGTGTGTGTGTGTGTGTGTGTGTGCGCGCGCCGCGAGCTCCGTGAGTGTGACCGCGGGTCCCGTGGACTCGATGTCTGCCGGGAGTCCCGCGATCGTCTCACGGAGAGGAAGAACGGGGAAATGCTGATTGTAAACAAACATTTACCCGTTCTGCCTAGTGACAGGACACTGATCGTCTGTTCCCTGTAATCGGGAGCGGTGATCAGTGTCGTGTCACACACAGCCCATCCCCCCTACAGTTAGAACACATCCCTAGAACACACTTAATCCCTTCAGCGCCCCCTCCTGGTTAACCCCTTCCCTGCCAGTCACATTTACACAGTAATCAGTGCATGTTTATAGCACTGATCGCTGTATAAATGTGAATGGTCCCAAAATAGTGCCAAATATGTCCACCATAATGTCGCAATCACGATAAAAATCGCTGATCGCCGCCATTACTAGTAAAAAAAAGAAAAACTTTAATAAAAATGCCATAAAACTACCCCCTATTTTGTAGACGCTATAACTTTTGCGCAAACCAATCAAATGCTTATTGCGGTTTTTTTTTACCAAAAATATGTAGCAGAATACGTATCGGCCTAAATTGAGGAAAAAATATGTTTTTTTATATATTTTTTGGGGATATTTATTATAGCAAAAAGTAAAAAATATTCTATTTTTTTTTTTTAAACATTTTCGCTCTAATTTTGTTTATAGCGCAAAAAATAAAAACCGCAGAGGTGATCAAATACCACCAAAAGAAAGCTCTATTTGTGGGGAAAAAAGGACGTCAATTTTGTTTGGGAGCCACGTCGCACGACCGCGCAATTGTCAGCTAAAGCGACGCAGAGCGGAATCGCAAAAAGTGGCCCGGTCTTTGACCAGCCAACTGGTCCGGGGCTGAAGTGGTTAAAGTATTAAATATTTATCACTGAATATTATTACATTGATATAACGAAGCCCCTACAATTTCACATTTGCTTCATTGGTTTTATTCCACTGCGAATATATACTCAGCATTGAACTTGCATAGCACTTTTCTCTCTAGGAACTCCAAGTATTGGAGATAGCGTTGGCCGGGAATTGAACCCGGGTCAGCTGCTTGGAAGGCAGCCATGCTCACCACTGCACCACCAACGCAAAGGTAGCATGTCTTTGTGGGAGGAAACTGGAGTACCCGGAGGAAATGCACGCAAGCACAGGGAGAGCATGCAAACTCCATGCAGATAGTGTCCTGGTCAGGATTTGAACCAAGGACCCCAGTGCTGCAAGGCTCTCCATTAAGCCTCTGTCTTCTAAGGCCCGCCCCCGCTGAGCGGGGTACATCAGTTATGTCCACTCAACACATCTCCAGAAGAAATCCAAACTTAACCTAATTTACAATCTATATATAACATGCCAATAAGATCCTATGTGTGTTCTCAGGGTGTGGACCTGAGAGATCTAAGACAGTTGAGGGTGTGATTCCACAGGAGGGACACATTTCTGTGCCATGGTGCCACATTGATTGGTGGGAATGGTGGAAGGTGGGTGTTTCTGGAGGACATGGTCTATGGTGCCACATTGATTGGTGGGTACGGTGGAAGGTGGGTGTTGCTGGAGGACATGGTCTATGGTGCCACATTGATTGGTGGGTACGGTGGAAGGTGGGTGTTTCTGGAGGACATGGTCTATGGTGCCACATTGATTGGTGGGTACGGTGGAAGGTGGGTGTTTCTGGAGGACATGGTCTATGGTGCCACATTGATTGGTGGGTACGGTAGAAGGTGGGTGTTTCTGGAGGACATGGTCTATGGTGCCACATTGATTGGTGGGCACGGTGGAAGGTAGGTGTTCCTGGAGGACATGGTCTATAGTGACACAATGGTGGGCACGGGGGAAGGTGGGTATTTCTGGAGGACATGGTCTAGGGTGCCACATTGATTGGTGGGCATGGTGGAAGGTAGGTATTCTTGGAGGACATGGTGACACAGAAGGCTGTACATGGAGTGTAATGGCGTCCACATGGAGTTTGGGGGTGTAACGGCACCCCAAGTATGAAAGGGGTTAACACCGTTAGGATATTCCCTTTCCAACCACACGACAGCCACCAGACACTCCAACCAGCCGAATAAGACCCCATGCGAATGATTCTCCCCCCAGATACGAGACAACGCTCTGTATTCAAGTTCCAAAACAGGGAATGACTTTATTTTCAAAACACATGGTAACACATTTCTCTTCAAAACCCTTCCCTCCCATCCTTGGGGAACAGGGCGGGTTAAACTGTCCAATGGTGATACAGGTCAGGTGTGTTCAAACTTCTCCTTCAGTAAACAGTCTTCGCAGGAGGGGTGATTCCCCCCCCTCCTCACAGAAGACACTTCAACATCCCATAATATGCAGCCAGCCGGTCGACCAGCTCCAATCCACATCGTCACAGTAGCAGACTTAATTCATAATAGACAATAGAATGCAAATCACCTTAACTCCTCACAGCAATGATTACACAACCCCCCCCCCCCTCACAGTACACATCCAATCTAGATACAATGTATGTGCAGCATTGAATATGGCTATCATAGACCATATTGGGGTTTTCATTCACCCTGTGCCCCTAATAGAGACACAGGGTGGTTGACACATAAGAGGCATTGGGGGAGCTGAAGCAAGGGTATCTCATACTTTCTAAGCGATTCTGAGTTCCCCGGGCCTTCCCGTTACATCTCTCCCCTTTCGGCAGGAGACTAACAGAGGAGGGGA
This sequence comes from Rana muscosa, assembly GCA_029206835.1. Lineage (NCBI taxonomy): Eukaryota > Metazoa > Chordata > Amphibia > Anura > Ranidae > Rana > Rana muscosa. The sequence goes on along the minus strand of CM055125.1, from coordinate 353,352,121 downwards.
CCCCAGACGGGTTGACTCCGAAGTTAGTCCATAGGTCCCTTCTTCTAATGCCGGCATCCACACCGTACCCCAAATAAATTGCTCCAAACAGAGCATCACTTACCCAGCCAACCTCTGCCTCTCTCAGAGAACATACCCGCCGCTGGGGAGAAGACAGGGTGACTGGGCTCAGTCTTTCATGCCGCTGGGGATCCGGGCCGACTGCCCAGCATCCCCGAGGTACACAAGTGGAGACTGAAGTCCCATCCACTTGTGGTAGGTGAAAATCCCCCAGTGCTTGCAAAGCAAGGCTGACATCCTCCTGTCCCAGTGTCCCACCATTTTCTGGGGTTGTGTCAGTGAAGACCGAAGTCCCATCCAGTACCACAGGAACTCCCTCTTCTGTTAGTTGAGAGCAGAGGCCCGCGGCACTCTGCTCTGTTGCCAGCTCTTCCGCTGGGTTGCTGTGAGTGGAGACCGTAGTCCCATCCACCGATATCCGCTCAAGTGGCAGTTGTGTGCAGCGGCCAGTAGCATTCTGCCCTGCTGCCAGTGATTCAGCTGGGGGTAAAAGCTTTACCACCTCAGCTTGTTGCTGGAGAGATGGGCCAACTGCCCCGGCTCCCTGAAACTCCACAGTTGTTTCCGGTGCTGGGCAGAGGTTGCCAGCACTTCTGCTGGGGACTCCACCCCATCTGCTCTGGCTAACTGTTGGGGAGGGAAAAGGGCTGCTTCTCCCCCCTGCATCTCTGAAATCCCCTGGGAACGAGGAACCATCACCTTCTCATCTCGGGCCTCCAAAACTGCCACGGGTGTAGAGCAGGGGTCTGCAGTACTCTGTCCTGCTGCCAGTACTTGGGCAGGCGATGCATAATCCATAACATCCTCTGAACAGTCCCTTAAGTCCATACCTTCTGTAATCTGTAGCTGGGAAGATGAGCCAACTGCCCTGCTCCCTGGAACTCCATATCATCCACTTCGGCTTTAGGGGTGGCAATCTTTAGATTTTCCACTGCCGATTCTTCAGCCAGGCTATCTCCCTGGAACTCCATATCATCCACTTCGGCTTTAGGGACAGCAATCTTCAGATTTTCCACTGCCGATTCTTCAGCCAGGATTTCATAGCTGTCCACTGGTATTTCCTGATAGTCCCAGGCAAAGGGGGCCCCACCCTGCTGCTGAGTAGAGTCTAGCAGCTGTTTGTAGGCAATCTCCAGCTCCCATTCCTGAACGGCCAGAAACTCCAAATCTTCCTTTGCCCAGTGCCCTTCCGAGACATTCAGTCTTTGCTCTCTGTGCTCCATTATTTCCTCCAAACGCCACTCCCGATCACTCCCAAAGTCAGGGTCACTGGACAGCCTCCAATACAACGATCCCAGGCCATCATAGTCAAAGCCTTCCGTGGGGCTGTCATCCGCTGACCATGAGCACTCTTGGGCTACATACCACCGGAGGGCTCTGTAGCTCTCGTCCAACCGCATCTCTGCCCGGATCAGCCTGCTTAACTCAGTTGTCCACTCCTGCTTTGGTTGTTCCCCCAATAACGGCATTCGTACATCATACTGCGACCAGTACCTTACATAGATGGAGGGGAGAACCTTTCCCTGGTGTTGCTGCTCGAGAGCAAGCGCTTTCTTCCAGAGTTCGCAGCGGATCGAATCAGACCATCCCAGCAGGACCTCCTCTGATACTGGTCCTCTATGCTGTATCTGTATCTCTTGTAACCTCCTTCTGACTTCCTCTTCCATGGCGGCTGGTATCTGTACCTCTCCTCTCCTTGCAGTTGGTGCTGCTGTGACTTCTGCTGCAGCACCTTTTTGATGTAGCCAATTTGCGTCCACAGCCGCTATAACTAGGTCTATGATCTCCGCTGGAGGGTTAGGACCATACTGTGCCAGTCTTAGTTTAACAGCCCGATCAAAACTTGCCTCTTCGGGTGTCCTGTCTGTTACGCTGGGCCTTTCGGTTCCATCCATTTCGACTAGTTCTCTGATAATGTCCCTCTTCTTACGGTTGTTGGCCAGTCTTCCCCGGTTCTCCAGTAAGTCCTTGAGGGTGGGGAGCTTTAGCCGTTCATACTGTGCCTCCATTGTCCTGTGTCCTCTTGTAGCTGTCCTCCTGGCTGTGGGGATCAATCCCACTGCTTGCCAACAATTGTAACGGCACCCCAAGTATGAAAGGGGTTAACACCGTTAGGATATTCCCTTTCCAACCACACGACAGCCACCAGACACTCCAACCAGCTGAATAAGACCCCATACGAATGATTCTCCCCCCAGATACGAGACAACGCTCTGTATTCAAGTTCCAAAACAGGGAATGACTTTATTTTCAAAACACATGGTAACACATTTCTCTTCAAAACCCTTCCCTCCCATCCTTGGGGAACAGGGCGGGTTAAACTGTCCAATGACAATGGTGATACAGGTCAGGTGTGTTCAAACTTCTCCTTCAGTAAACAGTCTTAGCAGGAGGGGTGATCCCCCCCCCCCCTCCTCACAGAAGACACTTCCACATCCCATAATATGGAGCCAGCCGGTCTACCAGCTCCAATCCACATCGTCACAGTAGCAGACTTAATTCATAATAGACCATAGAATGCAAATCACCTTAACTCCTCACAGCAATGATTACACAACCCCCCCCCCCCCCCTCACAGTACACATCCAATCTAAATACAATGTATGTGCAGCATTGAATATGGCTATCATAGACCATATTGGGGTTTTCATTCACCCTGTGCCCCTAATAGAGACACAGGGTGGTTGACACATAAGATGCATTGGGGGAGCTGAAGCAAGGGTATCTCATACTTTCTAAGCGATTCTGAGTTCCCCGGGCCTTCCCGTTACAGGGGGACGCAGTGCTTCCTGCACCAACCATACAAGTCCCATTCTGGCGGACGCTTCCTATTCTATGGATTCCATTCTAATGGAGGCTGGGGGGGGGGGGGGAGCCTTGTAACCGTGGAAACCAGTTTACCAGAATGAGTTCTATATTATATCTCATAGATAGTGACTGCACTGTCATACTCTACAATCCAACGTCTCTATAGCTGTTCGTTGTCACCAGGACAGGAAGTGAGAGCAAATCTCTCTTATGGGGCCCCCTAAGTAAACAGTAAAAACCTGATAGGGGATCTGACCCCTCCCCCACTCTATACAATATTAGAAAACACATTTTTGGAATAAAATACAATTTAGGGACGGCCTAGAAAATAACTGAAATGGGGCTGCTGAGTGTAAATGGGAATCCAAATATTTCATGGGCAGTACTATATATTCACCTGTAAGAAAAATCATTCACACCTTCTTATACCTGAAAATGATAAATGAACCAGCTATATACAAAAGTACGAGACGTTCACTTCTATACATTGTGGTTGAAACTTTTATTCCTCTAGTAAGGCCGGCCCTACATTATACAATCTTCCTATAGATTTTCCAAAACCGTATAATATGAGGTCACACCTAAACACTATCCATGTGTATGCAGGCAGGCCGGCCGGCCGGCCCTTCTACTACAGAGATGACGGTGTGGTAGGTATGCCTAATAGCGATTCAGCATGGGCGGCCTCTGTTCTCTAAGGTCCGCCCCCGCAGAGCAGTGTAACTCATTGATGTCCAATAGATGAGTAGAGACGTCCATCAGTGTCAGGATGGTGGGGTGTCAGTGTAATATTCCTGCTGAGGGGACATCTGTGCAGGAAGTTCTTCTCATACGATGGACACGGCGAGGACTAAGCGTCTTCTATCAGTTGCTATGTTCACCTTCTATAGATTCCGGGGAAATTTTTTTATTTCTTCCTCAAACATCCCACACATTCGCTTCATTCTTTATTCCACTGCTAATATATACTCAGCATTGAACTTGTATAGCGCTTTTCTCTCTCTAGGAACTCCAAGTATTGGAGAAAGCATTGGCCGGGAATCAAACCCGGGTCAGCTGCTTGGAAGGCAGCTATGCTCACCGTTGCACCACCAACACAAAGGTAGCATGTCTTTGTGGGAGGAAACCGGAGTACCCGGAAGAAACCCACGCAAGCACAGGGAGAACATGCAAACTCCAAGCAGATAGTGTCCTGGTCAGGATTTGAACCAAGGACCCCAGTGCTGCAAGGCTCACCACTAAGCCTCTGTGCTGCCCATATGCGGCCTCTGTTCATGAAGGCCCGCCCACGCTGAGCGGGGTACATCAGTTATGTCCATTCAACACACCTCCAGAAGAAATCCAAACTTATCCTAGTCTACAATAACACTTCCAGTGCTTTTTTTTTTCTCAAAGAATAGGTGCAGGAACTCCTCTCTTTCCAAGTCACCCCTTGACTCCGCCTTCTACCCACCTCTGAGCACCAATCCTTAGCTCCGCGCTAGGTCGGCCATGACATGCCCCTCAGGCTCCAGGGGCGGCCGGTGAGCGCAATGCTCCGGGGCACACATATGACCGGGCTACTGATGTCTGCGTCACAGTGTGCCGGGCCAGCAGCCACCCCGTACTGATCGGAGAGTGGGTCTGTTTTGGAATGTCCCCAGCTCGTCCGGAATGGTAAGTACAGCTCTCCCTGCCTCGGTGGGGCTGAGCAGCTGGGCATTCCCTGGGAGGTTGATTCAGGGGTCCCTCTCTTCTCTCCCTGTCCCTATCTTCCCCCCCCCTGTGGGGGATGCTGCATGGGCTGCTGAGCGGTGTGTGTGCCACATAGACAGGGGCCCCCTGGGGGGGCTCTCACCTTGGGTGGGGGGCTGTGCCCTGGGTGTCTGTTGTCTCTCCCCTGGAGGTCTAATATGCTGATCGCTGTAGTGTGACCAGGGGGACCGCATGGTCTGGAACCATTTTCCTGTAGTTCGGCGGCCATTTTCTCTGTGATTATGTCCTTTATACTGGATGCTCGGCGGCCATTTTATTGTAGCCTAGCACGCTTTTTAGGCCCAGCGCTTATCCCTGTGGCTCAGAACAGCGCGGTTTCCTCTCACAGACATCTGAGAGCTGACACAGGACACAGACACACCTAGCTGGACGGTGCGGAACTCGGTCAGGGTGGTGAGTCCTGCGGTGGGGGGCCCCTCAGCCTGCAGCAGTTAGGAGGATGGGACGATTCACTGTCCTAAGTTCCCAACAGGTGGCAGACAGGGTGGGTCAGCATGGCTTCAGAAACTGGTGTTTCTTTCCCCGAAATCCAGGCAATTGCAAGCGGTTTGCCTGCAGACAGTGCAGTGCCTCTGGACGCTTTGTCAGCAGTCCTTAACTCGTTCGTTGCCAGGATGGAGGCGGTGCGTGGGCGCAAAGGTGGTAAAAAGCGGCCTCCTCCCCCGTCCTCCGGGGAGTGCTCTGACGCAGACTCTGGCCCCGCTGAGGCTGGTGACCCCTGCTCTGTCGTTTCAGATGATGCTGACCAGGACCGATTGGACATTGAGGATGAGTCCCAGTCCCGGTCCACGCGCGACAAAACGCTAGTTGGAGCACTTATCACAGCTGTGCGTGATACCCTGAAGATTCAGGATACGGCAGATTCCTCTGCTGAAGTAGTGGTCCCTTTTGGGTCCCGTAAGCCAGCCCGTACACCTAAGGTGTTTCCGTATCTGACTTATTTCAATAAGTTCATATACAAGGAATGGGGGCGACCGCAACGGACCTTTTCGGTCCCAAAATATATGGCGGTGTGTTACCCCTTTGAGGAGAGCCTTCTTAAAAAATGGTTGGCTCCTCCGGTCGTGGACCCCCCTGTATCCAGGTTAAATAAAGTAATCACGATCCCGGTAGAGGGGGCTCCTGCCTTTAAGGACCCCATGGACAGGAAGGCCGAGGCAGTGGCCCGTTCCTTATTTACGGTTGTGGGGTCAACAATGCGACCAGTACTGGCCTCCGCACTTGTGTCAGAGACACTGACCGAGTGGGCAAAACTTTTGCACCGCGAATTGGGGGAACAACAGGCTTCTCCTGTCTGCGTGGACCTAGCAGACCAGTTAGTGCAAGGCCTTAAGTATGTTTATGATGCGGCCCTGGATACCCTCCCTCTGTTATCCAGGGCTTCTGTGTCAGCAGTGGTGCTGAGGCGCCTGATTTGGCTAAAAAAGCCCTGACGGATCTACCCTTCCTTGGCGAACGGCTCTTTGGAGCCTCGTTGGATGACATCATTAAGAATGCTTCCGGTGGGAAGAGTACCTTACTCCCGCAGGCCAGGAAGGCTAAGGAGCCACGCCGTAGGCAAGGGCCCTCAGTTTTCCGCTCACAAGCGGCTTTTTTCGTCCCTCCGGGGCTTCGGCTAAACGTCCCCAGCCCGACAGGATGACCTCTGAAGGACAAAAGCGTCCCTGGAACCGCAAGCCTGCGAGCAAATGTGCTACCGCATGAAGGTTTGCCCCCGCCCGTCTCACGGGTGGGGGGTCGCCTTCGGGAGTTTGCAGCCCGGTGGGCTTCTCGGCTGTCCGACCAATGGGTCTGCGAACTGATTTCCTCTGGCTACAAGATAGAGTTCCTCTCTTGGCCACCAAACAGATTCTTCCCCTCCAGCATACCCGTACTCTCGGCTCGCCGGCAGGCCCTCATGGGGGCGGTAAGGGACCTGCTGAGTCACGGGGTGATAGTACCTGTTCCGGAGCTGGAAATATTTCAGGGGTTCTACTCCAATCTGTTTGTAGTTCCCAAAAAGGAAGGGGCACGTCCAATCTTGGACCTAAAAGCCCCCAATTGCTTCGTGAAAGTACAGAGGTTCAGAATGGAATCAGTTCGCTCGGTAGTCGCTGCACTCCATCAAGGGGACTTTGTGGCGTCCTTGGACATCCAGGATGCGTACCTGCACATACCCATATGCCTTCGGCATCAGAAGTTTCTGCGATTTGCAGTTGGGGACGCCCACTACCAGTTTGTGGCTCTCCCCTTTGGCTTGACCTCAGCTCCTCGAGTCTTTACCATGGTATTGGTTACAGTTCTGGCGTTGCTGCGACAACGCGGGATCGCGATCATAGGCTACCTAGACGGTCTCCTCCTGAGAGCATCTTTCGCCTCAGAATTAAAGGAGGATGTGGCGATCACCATGCAGACCCTGCAGGATTTTGGGTGGCTGTTGAACCTAAAAAAGTCGGTGCTCATACCGACTCAGCGTTTGGAGTACCTTGGCTTACTGCTGGACTCCGTGGAAGCGAGAGTGTTTCTCCTTCCAGACAAGCTGCAGACTCTCAGAGCCGCTGTAAAACTGTTGATGAACCGCAGGTGGTCGTCGCTACGCTTCTGCATGCGAGTCCTGGGGCTTGTGGTGGCCTCCTTCGTTGCAGTGCCGTATGCCCAGTATCACACCAGAGCCTTGCAGAAGGAGATCTTGACGAAATGGGACAAATCTCCGTTATCCCTGGATCGGCAGATTCAGGTGAGCCAGTCAGGCAGGGACTCCCTGCTCTGGTGGCTGAGATCCCCGGCACTTCGGTCCGGGAAGTCGTTCCTACTTCTACAGATCAAAAAATCATCAGCGCTAAGAACCAATGACAGTGTTAAACAATGTAAAATGGATGGGAAGGGGGCGGGGGGGATGGGGTGGAAGTGTGGTGTGGCAAATAAAAAATAGGCAATAGTCAAAACCGGCCAGTGCTGCATGGTAACTTATAGCTGGAACGCAAACATACAGAAAAAACACCTCAAAAACCAGTGCACAATAGGCTACAATGCAATTATGAAAATGGCAGATGGCCCTTTATTATATAAAAATCAAGTTAGTCAAGCAGGGGACTTGGCAAGTTCCTGTGTAAATGTACAACATACAAAAAAGTCAAAAACTGAATGAATATAAAAACAGGAGATAATATGTAAAAAGAATGTATAAAATTGGGACCTGACATCCACTGACGAGAGGAGCTGAATCCAGGCTGTAGAAGATCAGCATATGTGCCTGCAGCGTGCGGGGGCAGGGCATGGAGAACACAGCCACCTGGCTCACTGGAGCTCAAGTGAGCCTGTAGATGAAAACCCCACAGGAAAGCGGAAGGTACAGGGACTTGTAGTGCAACTGAGACGGCAGGTTGTCATCCGATGATATGGAAGCCGTGATGGAATCAAGCAGGGTGCCACAAGGTACATGAGAGCAGACAAAAAAGGGGGTGTAAATTGCCCAATTCACTGTAGGGTAACAATATTAGATACAACCAAAAAATGATTCGTTTGTAAAAACGGGATCCTCCTAACCATAAATTCTGTTTTATAGGAAAAAGGGAAAATAAAGGGAAACGGGAACTGGGCTGGGGGGGGAAGGGAAATGTTGGGAAAATTCCCAGCTAAGGTTAAATGGAGATTCAGCTACCATTCTAATGGGTAATAATGAAAAAAGACTTTATTGGTTGGATGCTACAAAAATAGAAAGTACACATTACATCCTATCTAAATGACCTAGGTCATAGAGGAGAAAGGAGTTTCTCCCGTGGCTACACAATAATATATTAAAACTTTACATAATACATATACACCGTGCACTGTAAGAAAACAATTATCTAAAAAAGATGGCAGAGAGGACTATTACCCCCCACTTAACCTATCTAAGCTCTCTAAGAGCTGTTAACATCATATGCCCGGGCATAAATTTATGACAGAACCTGGAAGACCTGCTAGATGTATAGAAGAGAACCAAGAAGGATGTATGCGGAACTAATAGTTGGAAAAATCATAGATGAGGTGTCAGCATGACAGTTCCTAAATCATCATGGAAATCAAACTCAATGGTAGTCCGCATAAATAATTGCTGGAAATGCTGTAAATTATCCTGCGCGTTCTAGAAAGTCTCAAAAAGGCCAATATATATATAGCATGTCAGAAAAGCACTGCGTATGGATGTAAGTATCCTAGATATATGTGCTTATTATGTCTAAATAGACTGACATAGGAGACGAACATTCAGAGGATTGCATAGAGAGATATCTGTAGGGTATGTCCTTTGGTATAATATCTCTGCATGGGGACTAGAAATTAGTCCTGGGTTTCCTGAGTGAGGAGAGTTTATGCCTAAGGACTGAAATTATGTTCAGTACAGGTGAGTGATACGGTGTAATTTAGTACAGTGGGTAACCATATAGTTGCTCATTGGCTTACCCGTCCTGTAGTTCAGTAAAAAGTTCCGACCGTCACTCACTGTCTGCTTCAGCTGTATCTGTGCCCCGCTTGTGAAGGAGGGATCCTCGGATCATGTGCCGCGTGGAGAGCGTCTCTCATTCAGTCACGTGTTGCCGACGCTGACTGGCTACGCGGTGCTTGAAATCTCATCAGCTGGAAACAGCGTCTAGATCCACACATGAAGAGAGGCTTTAGAATTGGTGCAGTACTTAATTCTGCCACTGGGGGCAATAGGCATATTCCTCAAGATTCCTTGGAGAGCTCTATGCAGGTTTCCCGGCCATTGTAACGGGGATGTTTACTGGAAGATAGGAGAGGACATGGGGGAACAAGTCCTAGCTCTGGACCACTGCGTCGGACATGACGCGTTTCGTGACCGTGATGTCACTTCTTCCTGATGTATCAGTGGTCAGTTAATACCCTTATTAAATAGCATAATTCAGCCAATCAGAAGCCTGATCCCACTGGTGGACGTAGTAGCGCCATCTTGTGGTGAATAACAGAAAGTGCTACAAAATCATGTAAAGAGTACTTTCACATTGTGTCATGAAAGAATAGGACTAAGATTACTATATTCTGTTTTAATTTTTGATGATTTGTAGAGACAGAAATAGGTAAAGATTCAAGACTGAAATATAAATCCAAATTTAAATTCAAATTCATATTTTTAAATCCAAATTTAAACCTAAATTTAAATCCAAAATTTAAATTTTATAAGTATAGCAGAGTTCCAGCCAAACTACCCCACCTGTTTATATGTTGCTAAATAACCCCTATTGATGTGGAGTATATATTACACAATACTCAAAGAAATCGCACACTTGGTTTATACTGAGTAGGACCCCGATCAAAAGTCAGACAGCAAATGTCACTAGTCAGGGACAAAATGACTTCAGGGTTCTAGAAATATTTTCAGGCTCATTTCTGTATTTAACCCTTTAGGTTGGAGTGTTTGTAGTCTAAAAATCCACGATTTTTCGTATCTAATCAGAACCGTGTCAAAATCCCCACGTCTTTCTGATAGATTCAGGGCATAAAAGCCCTTGACTTGTAGACCTTGTGTTTTTCCCTCGTGGAATTTTAAAAAATGTTGAGCTACTGGAGTTTCCTCCTTGAGACGAATGCTCTTTAAATGTTCTGCGAACCGCACTCTGAGTTGGCGCTTGGTTTTGCCAACATACAAGAGATGGCATGGGCATTCCAGGATATACAGTACACGTGCTGTACTGCAGTTAATAAAAGACTTGATTGGGTATGTATTGCTAGAGAGTGAATTTCTAAAGTTTTTGGTTTTATCCACATACTTGCAAGTGCCACAATGGCCACATGCATACATACCCACTGTGCGTGGCATGTCTGTTAGCCAATTCCTATCCACTGGGCGTATGTATTCGCTATTGACTAATTCGTCCCTGAGGTTCCTAGCTCTTTTGGCTGTAATTAGGGGTCTGTCTCCTACTATTTCTTTGAGTAGTTTACTACCTGTCAGGATGTGCCAGTGTTCTGATAGTACTACACGTAACTGGTGCCACTGGGAACCAAACGGTGTGATGAACCTGACTGGCTGAACTTGATTAAACTGCTGTTTGGATTTGGGTTGAAGTAATTCTTCACGCGAGCGTTGGCTCGCTATGCTTTTAGCCCTACGAAGGGTCCTATGTGCATATCCTCTTTCTCTAAATCTTTGATAGAGGGATTCTGACTCTTTACGGTAGCTTTCCTCACTGGAGCAGTTTCTGCGGATTCTAAGAAATTGTCCCACCGGGATACCTCGTTTGAGGGAAACCGGGTGGTGGCTATCTGCCCTCAGTAAGGTGTTAGCTGCTGATGCCTTTCTGAATGTCTCCGTGATTAGATGTCCCTCATGGATACTTATTTTTAAATCCAAAAAGGAAATCTCTAAGGGACTGGAGACAAACGTAAAGCGTAGATTCCGCATATTTTGGTTCAGCTCATCAATGAATTGGTTCAGCTGTGTGGGGGTCCCCTTCCACACCATGAACACGTCATCGATGTACCTCAGCCAGGCGCATGCGTAGCTGAGGTACAACGAGGAGGTGAACACCGTGTCTTCCTCCCACCAGCCGAGATGGAGGCATGCATATGATGGGGCCCATGGGGCTCCCATCGAGGTACCCTGGAGCTGCTGGAAAAACTTTGTGGCAAATTGAAAATAATTGTTCTTTAGTGCCATTTCCAGCAGCTCCAGGATAAATTCATTTTGTGCTGCCATGTGAGGAAAGGTGAGTTCCAGAAAGTGGTAGACTGCCAAAATACCCCATTCATGGGGGATAGATGTATATAAGGACTCGACATCCACACTGACCAATAGGGCTCCCTCTGGGATGGGCATATCCTTTATATGTTTTAGGACATCACCTGTATCACGTACATAGGACGGGAGTTGTTTAACTAAGTCCTTGATAAGGGTGTCCACATATTTGCCTATCCTCTCCATGGGGCCTCTAATGGCCGACACAATTGGTCTACCTGGTGGGTTGTCCCTGTTCTTATGGATCTTAGGTATAATATAAAACGTAGGGACATTGTAGTCATCCACCTTGAGGTACTCTAATTCCCGTCTAGTCAGAAGACCCTCATCTGCTGCCCATTTTCCCTTTTTCCTATAAAACATGAGAGCAGACAGGCTGAGGTCTGCAGTCCTCTGCGGGTGGACGATCCAGGAGAGCACTCTGTGCGGTGTGTGGTGAACACAATCAGGCAGCACTTCCACTGGTGAAAGCAGACCAGCTGCGTGGCCAGCGGGAGGAAGCAGGGGGGAGGGCTGGAAGCCGCAAATCCGTGACTCCGGAAGGGAGAAATCCACAAGGCAGGAAGACAAAGCACTGATGGTGAAAGGACAGTGTCACCCGGATGGTATCGTGTCCTGGGGGATGGTGGCTGGAGGAGCTTCTGGATCGCTCTGATGTCACGCTGCAAGCTGATGATGGCTGCCACAACAGCAGGAAAAATAAATAATGAAATAATGCTCCGCTGACAGTGGGGTCAGTTTGAAGGGGAAAAGGGATGGTCCTGGGTAACTCCGACTATGCGTTTCGCGCTTCAAGCGCTTTGTCACAGTCGAAGGGTAGTAGCACCCAGGAAGTTTAAATGAAAACAAGGACCAATCAGGAAGGAGGGGGAATGGGAGGGGCGTGGTATAAGAAAAAAGGAGGAACCATGCAAGACCCGGATTCAGCTCCTTCTCCTCTGGCATATCAAAAAACATACACAATACTATGCATCACATAAAAGACATGAATGAACATTTGTACACACAAACCCAAAAGTTGATAAAAAATAAATAAAAAATACACACATATATATATATATATATACATATATATATATATATATATATATACATACTGGTAATAAAATTGAAAGCATGCGCATGCACATGATAAAAATAAATAAATAAATATGGTAATAAAATTGGATGCATGCGTGTGCACATGGTAAAGAAAAAAAAAAAAGGCATGTCGCCAATTTATAAGATAACATCAACCTTCAGATGAAACTATTAGTCTCCAGCTCCTCATTTAACCCCTTCGGGGCCAAATACTCGAACATATAAATCCAAAAAACGTCCCTTTTGCACAGAAGGGAAAATCTTTCATTGTCGGTAAGTGTACCTTTGGGAATTGTTTCAATAACAAAAACCTCCAGATGTTTGATGTTGCCATCATGAAATCTCTGAAAATGACGGGGTACACTATGCTCAACGCAGCGCTTTTGGATGAGTCGCCTATGGTCCCCTATTCTCGCGCGTATGGTACGGCCTACGTACAAGAACCCGCAAGGGCACCGAAGTACGTAGACTACAAAGTCCGTAGAGCATGTCACAAACTGTCTAATGGAATAGACTTTTCCCAAATCAGTATGAATGAGTGTTGGACCCATGGGTGATAAACTGACATGTGAGACATCCTCGCTTTTTGCATTGAAAAATACCAGTACGGTGGTCAAAGTATGATCTGATGTCCAAAATGGATTTGGAACTGAAAGTCTGGTTTATCACTTTACTAGGGGCTATCAGATTCCTCACTGTTTTGGCTCTGCGAAAGGTGACCTGTGGGACAGAAGGTAAGACAGGGCCTAGCCTCTGATCCAAACACAGGATACCATAATGTTTTCTGATGATCTTAGAAATGGATTTGAACTCGTTATTAAAGGTGGATATAAGCCTAACTGTACCCTTCTCATAAGCCTCATTTTTAGGCACACTGCTGGTCGTCTGAAGATTAAGATGGGATTCGAATGCCTCATGAACCAAGGCGAGGGGATAATTCTTCTCCTCAAACTTCTTGGTCATGAGTGAACTCTGTTCCACATAATCCTCTCTTCTGGTGCAATTTCGTCTCAATCTGTTGAATTGGCCACTGGGTATATTTCTTTTCCAAGTTGGATGGTGGCAACTGTCAAAATGCAGGTAAGAATTGCCACTAGTAGGTTTGACATGATTACGTGTAACTATCCTGCTTTCCTCATGGCTCAATACAAGGTCAAGAAACACCAGCTCTTGCGCATTGAGTACATGGGTAAAACTGAGACCAAAACTGTTCGTATTACATTGGGACACAAAGGCGTGGAATCGATCAGGACCCCCACTCCAAATAAGCATGATGTCATCAATGTACCGGCCAAAGTACACAATGAACTCGGCGAATGGGTTGTTGGTCCAGATACAATCCTCCTCCCAGTGGCCCATAGTAAGATTGGCGTATACCGGAGCAAAATTGGCCCCCATCGCCGTCCCTTTGCGCTGTAGATAAAATTGTTCGCAAAAAGTAAAATAGTTATGTTTCAAACAAAATTCAACAGATGCTATCAAAAACTGTGATTGTAATGAATGAAAATTGCCACTTCTGGTGAGAAAGTGTTGGATTGCCCTAAGACCAACGTCGTGAGGTATGGACGTATAAAGAGACGTCGCGTCTAAAGATGCCCACATATAGCCCTCCTCCCATGTGTACTGTTGGAGGACATTGATAATGTCATTTGAATCCTTAATGTAGGACGATAGCTGGTTCACAATGGGTTGGAGGCAAAAAAAAAAAAAATTTTTATCATGTGCATGAGCATGCATCCAATTTTATTACCAGTATGTGTGTGTATATATATATATATATGTGTATTTTTTTTAATTTTTTTTTTATAAATTTTTGGGTTTGTGTGTACAAATGTTCATTCATGCCTTTTATGTGATGCATAGTATTGTGTATGTTTTTTGATATGCCAGAGGAGAAGGAGCTGAATCCGGGTCTTGCATGGTTCCTCCTTTTTTCCTATACCACGCCCCTCCCATTCCCCCTCCCATTCCCCCTCCTTCCCGATTGGTCCTTGTTTTCATTTAAACTTCCTGGGTGCTACTTCCCTTCGACTGTGACAAAGCGATTGAAGCGCGAAACGCGTAGTCGGAGTTACCCAGGACCATCCCTTTTCCCCTTCAAACTGACTCCACTGTCAGCGGAGAATTATTTAATATTTTTTTTTTCCTGCTGTTGTGGCAGCCATCATCAGCTTGCAGCGTGACATCAGAGCTATTCAGAAGCTCCTCCAGCCACCATCCCCCCAGGACACGATACCATCCGGGTGACACTGTCCTTTCACCATCAGTGCTTTGTCTTCCTGCCTTGTGGATTTCTCCCTTCCGGAGTCACGGATTTGCGGCTCCCAGCCCTCCCCCCTGCTTCCTCCCGCTGGCCACGCAGCTGGTCTGCTTTCACCAGTGGAAGTGCTGCCTGATTGTGTTCACCACACACCGCACAGAGTGCTCTCCTGGATCGTCCACCCGCAGAGGACTGCAGACCTCAGCCTGTCTGCTCTCATGTACCTTGTGCCACCCTGCTTGATTCCATCACGGCTTCTATATCATCGGATGACAACCTGCCGTCTCAGTTGCACTACAAGTCCCTGTACCTTCCGCTTTCCTGTGGGTTTTTCATCTACAGGCTCACTTGAGCTCCAGTGAGCCAGGTGGCTGTGTTCTCCATGCCCTGCCCCCGCACGCTGCAGGCACATATGCTGATCTTCTACAGCCTGGATTCAGCTCCTCTCGTCAGTGGATGTCAGGTCCCAATTTTATACATTCTTTTTACATATTATCTCCTGTTTTTATATTCATTCAGTTTTTGACTTTTTTGTATGTTGTACATTTACACAGGAACTTGCCAAGTCCCCTGCTTGACTAACTTGATTTTTATATGTAGCGCTACCCTCACTTAAGAAGGCCACAGATTTAGTTTGGGCCCTGAAGACAGCTCCGCCAACCCCCGGCAATATACTCGACCCCCTACTGGCACAGCTAGTTCTGACAGCAATATGTATGTCTTATACTGTATGAGTAATTAAACATCAAGACAATAATAGTATAAAATGGGTATAAGATTTACTCAAGCTTTTGATAAGAAAGGGGGTTAACATTTATCACAGTTCACAAAATATATATATAATGCAGAGCCCTGCAACACTAACACACTATGAATATGAAGTTAACAGCAACAAGTGCGCCACGTGGGCGACCGTTAGCTAGGCGTCCTGTGGCGCAGTAACCAAACAAATTAGAAAAAACTGACCAGGCCTGGTTCTGATATCTACAACTTAGTCTATAGGGGATGATGTTCTTTTCTTCACCGGCAGGTCTTTAACGGTGGTGCACATTAACAGAGTATAATTTGTAATCCAATGGGAAAAGTAAAGATGGGGTAAACACTTTGCTATGCGAACTGAGTTCAGCTCTGATAAGGTTCTTCAGTGAAAGTATCAGGAACAACTTGTGGGCCACGGCAGTCTATAGGCCTATTAGCAGTAACAGTATATGGTTTGGGCATACGCCCTCTCACCCGCCCGGACTGCGGTCCCAGTCTGGTAAATTCCACCAACTGTGTCACACACACACAGTGTCTCCAGCGATCGGGCCCCCGATCCAACGAATGCTGTAGTTAAGCGAAGTCAGATGCCACCCCGGCTCGCAGAGGGGTGGAAGGCTCTTTGGTGCTGCGCAAGACCTCAGGCTTCAGGCCTTGCACTCCGACACATCCGCACAGGAGGATCAGTCTCTGAAGTCTCGTGTCCCAAAGAGACCGAGCCCAGGCTCGCCTCCTCCTCTTATAACCCCTCCCATGAGTCTCTGCGGTGGAAACATTGCCGAACGGGATTCTGGGTAATGTAGTCTCTCTGCATTAAAGGGGAACACCCCGCTACACACTCCCCCCACTTAAACTCTTTGGTCCCCAAAGACAAACCTTAACAAAGACTATGTACAACTCTAGTTAATTCTGCAAACGATGTTGGCATAGGGAATTCCCACCAAAACTGTGGGGTAGAATTCCCTTGCCCACAGGTCACATTATCATGGGTGGCCTGCCTAACTGTGCCAGAGAGTGAGTTGGGGTTGCCCTCCACTAAATGGACAGTGGAGGGATCCGGATTTTCAGCATTCCTCCTAGCGGTAACTACAGAGTCCTCTGAGCTATTCCCCATTTGTGGGTAGGTCAGCTTCCTAGGAGGCCGGATGACTCTTCGAGCCCTTTGCTCTCTTGGGATTTCCGGCTCTGGTGCCACAGGCTCCTCTCCCTCTGAACAACTATCATGGGCATCTTCCCAGTAATCTGTTGAAGGACTAGATGGGATGAACTCTGTGGCTTCTGGGTTCAGTGTTCCATCTGGAGTGTCTTCAGTGGTTGGAAGATCTATAGTAGAAGTTCCCGGAGTTGGGGAAGGCCACAGCCAATCAAGTTCTCTTTCTTCACTTTCACTAAGTTGAGAGGCCTCTCCATCTTCGGTTCGGGAGGTCTGCGACCGAGTGTTCGGCCTAGGAGTATCCAGGATAGAGACCGGTTCAGGGGAGTCTCTCACGGGAGGTATCCTGACTGCCTCAGCAAGTGGGAGCAGGTGGTTTCGATGCCACGTCTTCAGTGGTCTTACCTTTCCTTCTGGCTTCAACTTGTAGACAGGTAGGCCCGGCAGCTTCCTGCAGATGACATAGGGTTCAGATCTCCATCTGTCTGCAAGTTTGTGTTTTCCAGGGACCCCCAGATTGCATAGCAGTACTCGGTCCCCGGGCTGTAAGTTCTGCACCCGGACCTTCAAGTCGAAGTTTCTTTTGTTTCGAGCTCCCCTTTGGTCTGAGGCCGCTTGAGCTTGTTCATAGGCTACTTTCAGGCTGTGTCTGAGCCTGTCCACATATCCTTTGTGAGATGTGGCTGAGGAATGGTCCAGAGAGGTGCCAAAGGCCAAGTCTACAGGTAGTCTTGCCTCTCTCCCAAACATGAGTCGTTATGGGGAGTAGCCTGTCACATCACTAATGGTGCAGTTGTAACCATGTACTAGGGCTGCTATGTGTTTGCTCCAATGTTGCTTTTTCTCACTTTCCAGAGTCCCCAACATGTTAAGCAAGGTTCGGTTAAACCTTTCCGGCTGAGCATCTCCCTGTGGGTGGTAAGGTGTAGTTCGAGTCTTCTTGATTCCCAACGAATCCAGGAGTTTCCGGATCAGTTTACTCTCAAAGTCCCTTCCTTGATCTGAATGAAGTCGCTGGGGCAGCCCATAATGGACAAAGTACTTCTCCATAAGTACCTTGGCTACGGTGGAGGCCTTCTGATCTTTGGTTGGGAAAGCTTGGGCATACCGGGTGAAATGGTCGGTTATCACCAGAACATTTCCTAGTCCACTCAGGTCGGGTTCGAGGCAGAGAAAATCAATGCATACCAGATCCATTGGGCCTTGACTTTGTAGATGGCCCATTGAGGCAGCTTGATGGGGTAAAGTCTTCCTCTGGATGCATCGTGCACATGAGTGGCAGTACTCTTCTACCTCTGCCCTCATGCAGGGCCAATAGAACCGACTTCTGACAAGTTGAAAGGTCCGTTCAGCCCCTAGGTGGCCATGATTGTCATGCAGGGCAACCAGAACAGTCTCTCGATGCTTCTCTGGGAGGAACAGTTGCCGCTTATCTTCTGAGTCATCAGAGGGGCCCCTTCGGTAGACCACTCCCTGATGTACCTGCAACCTGTCCCATTCTTTCCTCAACAGGCGAGCTTCCTTTGAGGGAGGACGCAGGAGTCTGTTTGGATCCTGATTCTCCAGGGCCTCCAGGACCAATCTCCCCATGGGGTCTTCCAATTGGTCACACCTCAACTCCTTCTTGGACAGTCTCGGCAGGTTGTATTCTTCCAGTTGAGTCACTCCACAGTAGTGTTTGGGGACTCCCACCATGGTAACTCCTATTTCCTCTGCTCTGGAGCCTCCTCTGGCTTGGAATTCAGCTCCTTGACAAAGGGCCCGCACCCCGTCCGGTGCCACTTGGGTCCAATCTTCTATGTCACTGGTGGGGGCATGAGACCTGGACAGAGCGTCTGCGTCTCGATTCCCAGCCCCTGGCCTGTACTTTAGGCTGAAGTTGAACCCAGACAGTGCGGCCAGCCACCTGTGTCCAGTAGCATCCAGTTTGGCCGTGGTGAAAAGGTAGGTAAGGGGGTTGTTGTCAGTCTTCACAGTGAACTCCGCCCCATACAGGTAGTCTTTGAGCTTGTCCACTACCGCCCACTTAAGGGCCAGGAACTCCAGCTTGTGGGTGGGGTAGTTCTTCTCAGAGGGGGTCAGGCTCCTACTCACGTAGGCAACAGGCCGCAGTTGTCCCTCGTGCTCCTGATAAAGCACTTCTCCCAGACCGTCATGACTAGCATCTACGTGTAGTTCATAGGGCTTGGTTGGGTCTGCGTAGGCCAAGACTGGAGCAGTGGTCAGGCTCTTCTTCAACGCCTGGAAGGCCTCTTCACACTTCTGATTCCACTGATCTCTGATGGACTCTCCTGGCTTCCTGGACCCTGAGTCATCCTCTTCTCCCTCAGTCTTGAGCAGTTCATTCAATGGTCTAGCAATTCGGGCGAATCCCTCCACAAACCTCCAGTAATAGGAGCAGAACCCCAAGAAGGATCTGAGTTCTGTTACTGTGGTGGGTCGTGGCCAGGAGGTAACTGCCTCCAATTTCTCGGGGTCTGTGGCCACCCTTTCTTCAGACACTATGTGCCCCAGGTAGTTCACAGAAGACTGGTAGAACCGACACTTCTCAGGTGAAAGTTTGAGTCCCTCCTCACTGAGTCTCCTCAAGACTTTTTCCAGCCTCTTCTCGTGCTCCTCCAGGGTTCTTCCAAAGACAATGACATCGTCCAGGTATACAAGGACTTCAATAAGGTTCATGTCTCCTACAGTTTTCTCCATGAGACGTTGGAAGGTAGCTGGGGCTCCAGACAGACCTTGAGGCATCCGGTCGAATTCAAAGAACCCCACTGGGGTTATGAAAGCTGTCTTCTCCTTGTCTTCTGGGTGCATAGGGATCTGATAGTACCCGCTCTTGAGATCCATAACGCTGAACCACTTGGCTCCAGACAAACTCTGTAGGGCATCCTCTATCCTTGGAGTGGTATACTGGTCAGGTATGGTTCTCCTGTTTAGAGTCCTGTAGTCGATACAGAGCCTCAATTACCCATTCTTCTTCCTGACCACCACTATCGGAGAGGCATAGGGGCTTCTAGACTCCCGTATCACACCAGTCCTCTTGAGTTCTGCAAGTTGTTCCCTTAGATCCTCCAGATCTGCTAGTGGGACCCGCCTGACCCTCTCTCTGAAGGGCTTATCTTCCTGGAGGCGGATCCGATGGGTGGCACTCCTTGCACACCCCACATCGAACTCATCTTTAGAGAAGATCTTCTCCCATCTGTTCAACTTGGCCTTTGCTCTCTCTTTCCAAGCCCTGGGCTGATTTGGGTTTTCCATGGATATCTTCTCCCAAGCATCTCCTCCTTCGCCCACCTCTGACAGGTTGACAGGGGCAGCAGGGCTCACCTGGCCCAGCAGCATCCTGGCTGGGATTTCCATGGGGCCATCTGTATTGTTCCTAACACTCACTGGGACTCTACAATGGGCCTTCTTTAGGGCCTTCAGCGGAATCACTTCTGGTATCACTTCCAGACCGTGGGACCCTTCCCTTGGGTCAGATTCCAACATGACAAAGGGTCCGGGCTGCTCCCAAGTAAGCTTCACAGTGGCTCTGAGACAGGTTACTTCACCGGGCTGCAACACTATCCCTCCTCTTCCAAGTCTCCACACCTTCCCTATCCCCTCTCCTGGGGTCTTCTGCTCTAAGACCAGCCGTTGGTAAGCCGTCTTCAGCATGGGGTGGTTCTTGGTGGCCGCTTCCCCTTCTTCTTTCACTATAGGGGTCAGAAGTCTTCGGACCAGATCCGTGTTCGTCCCTATTATAAGGGAACTCGTGTTGGCTCCCCGTGGCCGAGGGCACACAACCGCCAGGGTGTCAAACACTTCGGCTTTTCCAGCCACAGATGGGTCAAAGATCATCCTGACAGGCAGATAGCCATCGTAGGGGAAGTTCTGGGTTCCAATCCCACATATCTCTAGTCCCTCTATCTTCCAGATGGGTAGGTGACTCAAGTGCTTATCGTAGAAATCTCTGTATAGCAGGGTCACTAGCGCCCCAGTATCCAAGATTGCTCTGGTGTAAACTCCCTCCATTTGAATGGATACTATAGGAGATGGGCCTGCCAGCTTCTCCGGATATGGCCCGGCAGGGGTCGCCTTCTTCAGACTTTTTCTCTTTGAACCTTCTCTCGTCCAATCCCCTTTGGACTTCAGTCTTTCTTGAGTCTGGTATGCATTGACTTCCCTCCTTTTACTTGGTGTAGGGACCCGCTGAGGGATACTATTATTTTTCTTAGGTGTGCACCCCCTCTGGGGAGTGCTGTGCCTCTTCTGAGGGGTCTTGCCCCCTTTCTCTGGGGTGTATCTCTGTTGAGGAATGTTGTGTTTCCCCCGAGGCGTTTTATCTCCTGTTATTTTCTGCTTTGCTTTCAGCTTGGAGCTCACTGAAGGTGATGGGCACCCGGTTGACTCCTTCACCGGGGCCCTCTGAAGTTTCCCGCCGGCTTGCGGTTGTCTATTTTCTTCTTCTTGGGACTGGAGCATGTAGCCGCAATATGTCCAATTCCTCCACAGTTAAAGCAGACTATATCTCCCCATTCTTGTAAAGATGCGGGTGCTGAGGCAGTTGGGAATAATTCCTTCCTTGGTACTTCTCTCTTGGGACCCTCTCTCTCTTTTTCCATCAGAGAGGTCAACATCTCTAACACCTTGGACATTTGAGCTTTTAGGGTGTCTATCTCCGAATCTCTTTCAGGGGTCATCACTGGATTGACTAGCACCTGTGCGGGTACAACATTTGTCTTAATCATCTGCTGGTCCTGTTGCAGCGCCTCCTCATCTCTGATGATTTTTATCAAGTCAGCATAAGTTAGCAACGTTCCTCCTCCTGAGGTTTTCAGGTGCAGCCAGACTGGATCCGAGCGTAGCGCTCCCTTTAAGACTTGCTTCATTCTTGCCGCATCTGTATCTTGGGGCTTCACCCCCTTCTTCAACACAATCTTGCACAACAACCTGTTCAGTCTTCTAACATACTCGGAAAGTTTCTCCTCTGGTTGTTGGAAAGTATGTTCAAATTGGTAGACCATCTCTGTCACCTTTTCCAATTGACCAAACTCTTCTTGCAGCATGGCTAGACAGTCTTGAGCCGTGCAATCTGCATTCCCAAACCGAAAACTTTTCACTGCTTCTGCTGCTGCGCCTTTAAGGCTTTCCATTACTCGTTGCCTCTTCTGTGCTTCAGGCACCTGCCATGCCTCTACTGCCTGCAATGCCTGCTCCACCCAGGTGTCAAAATCTTCTTCCCCTGCGGGGACAGGGAGCTTCCCTGAGAATGTCTTTAGTCTCTGGTAGCTAGTCTCTACATGCACCGTGCTTGCCTTCTGACACTTGGTTAGCAGATCCCCTATCGCACCTATCAGTTCTGGTGACATAGCAGTGAAAGGTGCAGGCGCCACCGGAGGCGTCGCCCTGTCTCCTTTTTCCGGTGGGGTACGGGCCGCCAGCCTGCGGTGATCCCGTTGGTGATGGTTCCTTTTTTTCAGTTACTGCGTGCGCCAACCTATAGGTTCTGTTGTCTGGCGTCCGCACACACTTGTGCTTACAGGCTTCTGGCATCCCGTCCCAGTACTCCACTAATGCATACTGATATGAGATGTCTGGGTCTGACTTTATCTCCGTCACCCACGGTGTGTGATCTGGGGACACTGACTTCATTAACTCCTCTACCGTCTCAGTCGACCATTCCTCCCCAGGGAGGCTGATGACTATCGACTGGTTTGGCTCTGTGTTAGAGGCTTTGCACCATGCTTCTACTGTTTGTGGGTCCATGCCGACACTTCTGGCGTTCACCTGCTGCATCAGGATCCCGGACGAGCCCCCACGTGTAGCGCTACCCTCACTTAAGAAGGCCGCAGATTTAGTTTGGGCCCTGAAGACAGCTCCGCCAACCCCCGGCAATATACTCAACCCCCTACTGGCACAGCTAGTTCTGACAGCAATATGTATGTCTTATACTGTATGAGTAATTAAACATCAAGACAATAATAGTATAAAATGGGTATAAGATTTACTCAAGCTTTTGATAAGAAAGGGGGTTAACATTCATCACAGTTCACAAAATATATATATAATGCAGAGCCCTGCAACACTAACACACTATGAATATGAAGTTAATAGGAACAAGTGCGCCACGTTAGCGACCGTTAGCTAGGCGTCCTGTGGCGCAGTAACCAAACAAATTAGAAAAAACTGACCAGGCCTGGTTCTGATATCTACAACTTAGTCTATAGGGGATGATGTTCTTTTCTTCACCGGCAGGTCTTTAACGGTGGTGCACATTAACAGAGTATAATTTGTAATCCAATGGGAAAAGTAAAGATGGGGTAAACACTTTGCTATGCGAACTGAGTTCAGCTCTGATAAGGTTCTTCAGTGAAAGTATCAGGAACAACTTGTGGGCCACGGCAGCCTATAGGCCTATTAGCAGTAACAGTATATGGTTTGGGCATACGCCCTCTCACCCGCCCGGACTGCGGTCCCAGTCTGGGAACTTCCACCAACTGTGTCACACACACACACAGTGTCTCCAGCGATCGGGCCCCCGATCCAACGAATGCTGTAGTTAAGCGAAGTCAGATGCCACCCCGGCTCGCAGAGGCGTGGAAGGCTCTTTGGTGCTGCGCAAGACCTCAGGCTTCAGGCCTTGCACTCCGACACATCCGCACAGGAGGATCAGTCTCTGAAGTCTCGTGTCCCAAAGAGACCGAGCCCAGGCTCGCCTCCTCCTCTTATAACCACTCCCATGAGTCTCTGCGGTGGAAACATTGCCGAACGGGGTTCTGGGTAATGTAGTCTCTCTGCATTAAAGGGGAACACCCTGCTACATATATAATAAAGGGCCATCTGCCATTTTCATAATTGCATTGTAGCCTATTGTGCTCTGGTTTTTTAGGTGTTTTTTCCTACTTCTACGTTGGACAATGATCACAACGGACGCCAGCCTGACTGGCTGGGGTGGAGTACTGGGAGTACAGTCGTCCCAGGGCCTCTGGTCGGAGGAAGAATCCAAGTTGCTGATCAATGTGTTCGAGCTACAAGCGAGGGCATCCGATCAGGTTCCAGTCAGACAACGCCACGGCAGTGGCATATGTCAATCATCAAGGAGGAACAAGAAGCTCGGCCGCCGCACGGGAGGTCGTTCACATTCTTCAGTGGGCAGAGCGACATGTACCGGCCCTATCGGCCATTTACATCCCGGGAGTGGGGAACTGGCAGGCGAACTACCTAAGTCGCCAGATGCTGGACCCAGGAGAATGAGCGCTGCATCCGGAGGTGTTGCGGCTACTGTGCCTGCGATGGGGCACACCAGACGTGGATATCCTGGCTTCCTGTCTCAATCGGAAGGTGCTGAGGTTCGTGTCCAGGACAAGTGATCCTTGGGCTCCGTGGGTTCAGTACCAACTGATCTATGCCTTTCCTCTGCTCAAGCTACTACCACGTCTGCTCCGCAGAGTGGAGGCCGAGGGGATTCCAGTAATTCTGATTGCCCCAGATTGGCCTCAGCGTCCCTGGTACGCAGACCCAGTGCGCCTGGTGGCGGATGCCCCCTGGCAACTGCCGTTACGAGAGGACCTCTTGTCTCAAGGTCCGATTCTCCATCCTGCTTTACCATCGCTGGTTTTATCGGCATGGCTGTTGAGAGCCAGGTGCTAAGGAACCGGGGCCTATCGGACTCGGTGATTTCAACTATGTTGAGAGCACGAAAATCTTCTCGGAAGATATATCGCCGTACCTGGAAGGCCTACATCTCTATGTGTGAGGAGACGGGATGGCGTCCGCGCTCCTATTCCATATCTAGGATCCTGCTGTTTCTGCAGCGAGGAGTAGACCAGAAATTGGCTTAAGCACCATTAAAGGACAAATATCAGCCTTGGCTGTCTTTTTTTCAGCGACCCCTGGCATCTCACTCTCTAGTGAGCACCTTTGTTCAGGGGGTTCGGCATGTAGTTCCTCCGGTGCGTCCACCGTTACCCCCCTGGGATCTGAACCTGGTGTTGTCAGTGCTTCAAAAGCCACCGTTTGAGAATATCAGAGAGATTCCCTTGTTGACTCTTTCCCAGAAAGTGGTCTTTCTAGTGGCCATTACATCGGCCAGGAGGGTTTCGGAACTGGTGGCCTTGTCTTGCAAGTCGCCTTATCTGGTTATCCATAAGGATATGGTGGTGTTGCGTCCGCAACCTTCTTTTCTGCCGAAGATGGTTTCTGCGTTCCACATCAATGAAGACATTGTATTACCATCTCTGTGCCCTAAACCGACACATCCTAATGAGGTGGCCCTCCATTCCTTGGCCGTGGTCTGAGCTTTAAGTGTATATTTGTCTGCCACAGCTCCCTTTCGGAAGTCAGAATCTCTGTTTGTTTCGGTAGCTGGTCCGAAACAAGGCATGGCGGTTTCGTCGGCCAGTATTTCCAGGTGGATCAGACAGATTGTGGTTCAGGCCTGCGCCTTGAAGGGGCGGGTGCCCCCCTTTCTGGTCACGGCCCATTCCACCAGGGCAATTGGGATCTCTGGGGCCTTCCGACATCAAGCGTCTGCCGCTCAAGTGTGTAAAGCGGCGACTTGGTCGTCTGTTCACACTTTTACAAAATTCTACAAGATAGATAGATGTCAGTGCATCGGCTGATGCCTGTTTTGGCCGCAAAGTTTTGCAGGCGGCTGTGTAATTGGCGATTGCACTTCATTTTTTTCTGGGTTTTTGACAAGACACACAGTTACCTTTAACCACTTCAGGCCCGGGCCAATTCTGACACTTCGCTCCTACATGTAAAAATCATCATTTTTTTGCTAGAAAATTACTTAGAACCCCCAAACACTATATATATGTTTTTTTTAGCAAAGACCCTAGAGAATACAATGGCGGTCATTGCAACTTTTTATCTCACACGGTATTTGCGCAGCAATTTTTCAAACGCGTTTTTTTGGGGAAAAAAACTGTTTCATGCTTTGAAAAAAAAACCAGTAAAGTTAGCCCAATTTTTTTGCATAATGTGAAAGATGAAGTTACGCCGAGTAAATAGATACCTAACATGTCATGCTTCAAATTTGCACACGCTCGTGGAATGGCGCCAAACTTTTACTGGCTACATTTTTGGAGTTACAGAGGAGGTCTAGGGCTAGAATTATTGCTCTCGCTCTAACGTTCGCGGCGACACCTCACATGTGTGGTTTGAACACCGTTTTCATATGTGGGCGGGACTTGCGGATGCGTTCACTTCTGCATGCGAGCACACGGGGACAGGGGCACTGTAAAAAAAAAAAAAAAATTTTATTGTTAATTTTACTTTTTTCTTTTTATTTTGACACTTTAAAAAAGAAATAATTTTTTTTATCACTTTTATTCCTATTACAAGGAATGTAAACATCCCTTGTAATAGGAATATGACATGACAGGTCCTCTTTACAGTAAGATATGGGGGGTCAATAAGACCCCACATCTCACCTCTAGGCTTGGAAGCCTAAAAAAAAAACGATCACAGCTTCAAAGCCGAAGCAGCGCCGTTTCCTTTGAATGCAGAGGCCGGGCGTGACGTCATAACATCGCACCCGGCCTCCGACGGTCATAGAGACTCCGGCGACCATCTGGTCCACCGGAAATCTCTGTGATCAACATCCGGGGGCCGGTGGATCCTGTCGCCGACTCACCGATCGCACAGGTGAGTCGGGAGAAGCACCGGAGGGTGGCGGGAGGGGGACGTCCCCTTCCGCTGCCCGTAAGAACGATCAAGCGGCGGAACAGCCGCTATGATCGTTCTCATGGTGCAGGGAATCGCTGAAACCGGCAACATCTGAATGATGCCTGTAGCTGCACCGATCGTTCAGATATCCCCCCAAAAAGCCGAGGACGTCATATGACGGCCTGTGGGCCTGAAGTAGTTAAGTAAATCCACTGTTGCATTGTTACTGCATGTTCTGATGCGGTTGGATAAGGTGGTGACTCCCCTGTTAGGGAGCACTTCTGTTTATGTGGGTGAAGTTTTTATGCTGTTTCCCACCCCTCGTTTTGACACTGTTCGGGGACGTCCCGATGGTCTAAAGCAAGGCTTGAAAATTGCACTCTCCCGCTCGCCAAATGCAAGGATAAATTGCTGTTTGGCGAGCGCAGTAACAGAGCGGGTGGCTTGCAATGTGATCCCCAGGCCTCGGGGATCGATTTGCTTTACACCTGCGCTCCAAGCCTCATTTTAAAGCCGATTTTCGGTTTCCGACTTCCAGTTTGCGACTTCCGGCTTCTTCTTCGGCAGCACCTTTACAGGGGACAGGTGCAGGAGAGTTCCGCTCTCCACCGCTGAGGGAGCCACAAGGAGAGGTCCGCTCTCCACCGCCGCGGGGGACACAAGGAGAGGTCCGCTCTCCACCGCCGTGGGGGACACGAGAAGAGGCCTGCCAATGGTGCACATCCCTACACCCACCAGCTTAAGGTAAGATGGGAAGCCATCTGAGGACACTTATTTAGAGGGAGGCCCTCTGGGGGACACTGATGTAAGGGGGGGGCTCTCTGGGGACACTGATGTAAGCGGGGGCTCTCTGGGGGACACTGACTTAAGGGGGGGCTCTCTGGGGACACTGATGTATGGGAGGGCTCTCTGGGGACACTGATGTAAGCGGGGGCTCTCTGGGGACACTGATGTAGGGGGGGCTCTCTGGGGACACTGATGTAAGGGGGGGCTCTGGGGACACTGATGTAAGGGGGGGCTCTCTGGGGACACTGATGTAAGGGGGGGCTCTGGGGACACTGATGTAAGGGGGGGCTCTCTGGGGACACTGATATAAGAAGGGGCTCTCTGGGGACACTGATTTTTTTTATATTTTGGACTCTTTATTCTAAAGAAAAATGTAATTTCATAAGCTTTAAGGGGTGGGGCTTTAAGGGGCGGGGTTGGGAGACGGACCTGGGAAAGGTTTGGTGGGGCAACTGGTGGAGAGTAAGGTTTTTGCCTGGCTAGTAGGTCTAGACTTGAAATTTTAAGCCCTGGTCTAAAGTAAAGAAGCTGTGTCAGTCAGTGAACGTAAGAGAAAATAGAATTTTTGTACTCACCGTAAAAAAATCCTTTTCTCTGTAGTTCACTGACTGACACAGCACCCTCCCCTCCTATTTTTTACGTTATACTGCTTGTAGGCGTACTGAGGCTGGGGGGTTGTTACTGAAGGGACCGCCCCTTGAGCGGAACTAGAAAGTTCTGGTTTTTTTTGTACCTGTTAACATGTTCTGCCTAGTCCTCTCCTGAAGGTGGCGTAACAACCCGATGGTCTAAAGTAAAGGAGCTGTGTCAGTCAATGGACCACCGAGAGAGCTCACCAGCGCCCCCTCACAGTTCATTGAGAAGTACAAGCCGTCATCCGCAATGGCAGGTGGTACTTGTAGGAACTCATTCACAGGAAACCGAATGAATGTCACGACTGTGTGGGCGGAGCTCTGCAAGGCTGTACAGTTTTCAAATTTTGACAGCGGGGGTGGGGACTGAAGATATGACCCGGAGACAGACCACGCTCCTCCACTGACTTGTCTGTCTATAAACGTGGATCCATACCCCTATGGACAAATACATCATGATTACCGCATCCACATAATGCAAGTAATCCATATGTCATATGATCGAAATGTCCCCTCATTATCTTTCATGACCCTATAATTGAGGCATCCCCAAGTATTGCTGGCTGTGATTGGACATTTCACCTTTTTATACTGAAACTATCTGACACCTTTTGGATCACTGGCGCCCCCTGGGGACACTCAGAGGACGGCTTATTTTAAAACTTTGGGTATTTTCTCTACATTTACTATCTCAAAAGAAAAAAAAATGTTCTCTTTTACTTATGTTTACGCACCCCCTGAAGAAGAAAATGTATACATTTCAATAAAGCAGCTGACAGCTCCTCCTCCTCCTCCTCCTCCCTACCCCAACCCTTTCAGCTGCTTTTATTGAAATGTATACAGGGGGATCAGTGATTGTAATTACTCTCCAACTCTTTGGTCCCCCTCTGTGCTCTCTGGTCCGCCTCTGTCCTCGATCTGTCAGGATGGATTGCGGAGGAAGAAGCTGGTAAATATGTCATTTACCGACCTCTTTCCTTTTCCAAATGAACAGAGTCAGTGATCACTGGCTGTCCATTCATAACTGTCACTGAGCATCATAAACTGTGTTTCCTCTGCTTCAGTTTATGAATGGGGAGGATCCTCTGTCTCCTGTCCATTCATCTTCAGTGCAGCTGAGGCTACAGAGAAAGGGATTGGGATATCTGTGTCCTCACTCCCCTTCCATGTCTCAAAGGGGAAATGTCAGGGGTCTGTTAAGATATCTCACCAAAGCCACCCCCAGACAGGGCTGTTAATTTTTTTTAACTTTTAAATGCTTACTTTTTTTTGCAGGGGAGTGGACCGTGTCAGGGGTTTTTTTTTAATTTATTTTTTTATTATTTACACTCTTTTCAATAATTATACAATAACTTTTTTTTCCCTTTTTTTTAATTTTTTTTATATATTTTTTTTTTTTGTGTATAATTATTGAAAAGGGTATAAATAATAAAAAAAATTTATGAAAAACACACCAACACTGTCCACTCCCCCCCCCCCCCCCTCAAAAAAAAAAAGCATTAAAAAGTAAAAAAAGAACAAAATAAAATTGCAAAATAAAAAACTACTGACACAGTCCACATGTCATCAGTGCTGCATATAAGTGCCACTGTCACATGACATAAAAAAAAAGTATCGGTACTTCTACTCGGTCTTAAAGTGGTACCGGAGCAAACCTAGTTCTCTCCATTTGTATGATGTTCTTCAGGACTGGCCCGGTAGTGCGCGCCGATCAATGGTGGGGTGTGTCGCTCCGACGCACCGCATCTCCGATATCAGCAAAGAGCCGATGACATAGGCCCTTTACCATGTGATCAGCTGTGTCCAATCACAGCTGATCACACTAAGCAGGAACTGCCGGTTACCGGCATTCCTCTAATCGTGCTGACAGGGTGTAAATGGAGAAGATAAGCGACTTCTGACAGGGGGGGGTCTACACTCATAATCAGTGCCGCCCCATCAGTGATGCCCGTCAGTGCCGCCTCATAAGTGCCAATCAGTGAAGGAGAAAACGTATTTACAAAATTTTATAACGCAAAGAAAAACTTTTTTTTTTTTTTAATGTTTGGTCTTTTTTTCATTTGTTTAGCAAAAAATCCCCCCCCCCCCCCCCCAGTGGTACGAAAAGAAGGCTCTATCCCTCCAAAAGAAAAAAAAAATGGTAACATTTTAGTTTGGGTACAGTGTTGCATGACCGCGCAATTGTCATTCAAAGTGTGACAGCGCTGAAAATTGGCCCTGGCAGGAAGGGGGTGAAAGTTCCCGGTATTGAAGTGGATAAACCCCCCCCCCCCCCAATAATTAAACAATGTGTGTTTGTAAGTTTCAAACTGTAGTTTAATAATTGTATTTTTTTCTATAATTTAATTATTTTTTTTCTATAATTTAATAATGTTTTTTATTTATAATTTAATCTTTTTTTTATATATAATTTAATCATTTTATTAATAATTCTACAATTTATTTTACATATTTGCATAATTTCTTAATTTTTTTATAAAATTTTCTTTACACCTTTCTGTAAGTTTATCTTTACTTCCTCACATGTACCTCCCTGAAAAAAAATAACTTTTTTTTTCCAAGAAACGCTTCGGGTGTAAATCAGTAAATGGGGGAGAACCTGAGATGAATGTGATCTGCAGGATCCAAAGACAGTTGGGGGGGGGGGTGCTTTTGCGGCGGGGACAGATTTCTGTGGGCTGCAGAAAGTGTGCCAAGGTGCCACATTGATTGGTGGGCGTTCCTAGAGGACATGGTCTATGGTGACACAGAAGGCCGTACATGGAGTGTAATGGTGTCCACAAAGAGTTTGGGGGGGAAGCGGCGCTTACAAAAATGTGCCAACAATACCAACCAAGTACAACACATTCACTTCTATAAATTGTAGTTAAAACTTTTATTCCATCACTAATAATGACTAAGCATGGGCGGCCTATAATCTCTAAGGCCCGCCCCCGCAAAGCAGAGACATCCGTCAGTGTCAGGGTGATGGGGTGTCGGTGTAATATTCATGCTGGGGGGGCGTCTCTGCAGGAAGTTCTTCTCATACGATGGACACGGCGAGGACTAAGCGTCTTCTATCAGTTGCTATGTTCACCTTCTATAGATTCCGGGGGAAGAAAATTTTAATTTCTTCCTTAAACATTCCACACATTCACTTCATTGGTTTTATTCCACAGCTAATATATACTCAGCATTGAACTTGTATAGCGCTTATTTATCTAAGAACTCCAAGTATTGGAGATAGCGTTGGCCGGGAATCGAACCCGGGTCAGCTGCTTGGAAGGCAGCTATGCTTACCATTGCACCACCAACGCAAGGTAGCATGTCTTTGTGGGAGGAAACCGGAGTACCCGGAGGAAACCCACGCAAGCACAGGGAGAACATGCAAACTCCAAGCAGATAGTGTCCCGGTCAGGATTTGAACCAAGGACCCCAGTGCTGCAAGTCTCACCACTAAGCCTCTGTGCTGCCCATATGCGGCCTCTGTTCTCGAAGGCCCGCCCCCGCTGAGCGGGGTACATCAGTTTTGTCCATTCAACACAACTCCAGAAGAAATCCAAACTTATCCTAATCTACAAGGGTTTTGTCCCGCATCTGTTGATGATCATGTAGTGACTTCCAGAGCATCCAGTGCAGCTTGTGATTGGCGAGCAAACCCGCTGGGTGTGGCCTGTGTAGCTGTAGTGAGAGCGTGCAATTGTCAAATCCAACCTGTAATGTCGGTGATGGGCGGGACTGCTACCCAGACCCGCCCCTTTGTCAGGCAACCAGCGTATAGGGAAATAGCGGGCATTTATACATTGCTGGCAGGGAAAAGATGCCCAGGTGTAATATGTATTGTCCATAGACGTGCCTGGGCACACCCTAATCACCCCATGTACATTAGCATTATCCATGGGTGGCACTAGATGGGTGGTTGGGGGTGCCAGTGTAAATGCCCCCATTATAATAAAGGCTAGGTTCAAATTTAGGAACCCATTACACCTGTATTTAGGGTGTAAAGTAATAAATATGCCCTTACCATCAGAACCTCCTCCCTGTAACAGCAGGGGGTGTTCATGTGTGTTTGAGCTTTGGGGTGCACACCCTAATGCAATAGGCTGCGCACACCTATGGTATTGTCCCTTCACATACTGTACCCAGGGTTTTCCTGCACTCACAGCACGGCTTCTGTACATAAAAGTGACATCTCTCCCACTGCAGCCTCCCTGC
The DNA here is from genome assembly GCA_029206835.1 of Rana muscosa. Classification (NCBI taxonomy): domain Eukaryota; kingdom Metazoa; phylum Chordata; class Amphibia; order Anura; family Ranidae; genus Rana; species Rana muscosa. The sequence goes on along the minus strand of CM055125.1, from coordinate 353,320,268 downwards.
TCTGCACTCACACCCGGGACAAGTACTGGTCTGGCCCAGTGCAGCGTGTTCAGGGGGAGGAGGAGGGGGAGCTGCACCGTTCTCCTCATCTACTCCCTGCTCAGGGTGTTTGGGAGGTGGAGATGAGATGAGTGTGCACTGACTTAGTGCCCCGAGAGAGAGAACGGAGCTGTGACAGAGCCAGCTACAGAAAGGGGACCATGTGGAGGATGGTAGAGCTTTGGGGGAGGGGAGGGCAGAGGAGAGGGGTGTGTGGGTGTCTTTGTCTTTGTGTGCTTGTATATGTATGTATGTATGTGTGTGTGTATATGTATATATGTATGTATGTATGTATGTGTGTGTGTGTGTATATGTATGTATGTGTATGTGTGTGTGTATATGTATGTATGTATGTATGTGTGTGTGTGTATGTATGTATGTATGTGTGTGTGTGTGTGTGTGTGTGTGTGTGTGTGTATATGTATGTATGTGTGTGTGTGTCTCTGTCTGTCTGTATGTATGTATGTGTGTGTGTGTATATGTATATATGTGTGTCTGTATGTGTGTGTGTGTGTGTGTGTGTGTCTGTATGTAGGTATGTATGGTGTATGTATGTGTGTGTCTGTATACATGTATATGTATGCTTGTGTGTGTGTGTATATAGTGTGAGGGGGTTAACTCGGTAGCGGGTGTGTGTGACCCCCTGGTTGGGCTCCCCACACAAAAATAGGGCCAGCAGACGGAGGTTGTGGTTTTCAAAATCAAAAGGTGCGGTTTATTTCTCTATGTACAGTGACAAAAACACAGCAAAGCCAAAAAAGAAACATAAACAAAATAAATCCTGGTCAGCTTGACCTCTGCCTAAACATGCAGGTTTCCTAACTAACAACTGGGATCAGCCTGGTGCTGTCCTAGTCCCTAAGTCCCTGGTTTAGTCAATGTCCAAACAAATAGCCACACAGGCTTTGTCTCACCGCACAGGGGTTCACTCTCCCTAGACAGTCCACACAGGTCTGGGTCCAGGCATGAGCTAACATCTAATGAAGCTGGGAGTTCTTATAGAGGCCTAAATGAGCTGACAAGCTTCAGCTGGTCTCATCAACTCCCTGTCTGCACGACGCCCAGCCCTCTCTCTAGAGGTATGAGTCATCCATGAGCCTACTAGCCTCAGCTGGGCTTATACAACACTCCACCTAGTTGTATAAGTCGGCGTAAAGCCTGAATCTGGGCGAAATATATCTACCCCCCTGGATGCAACCAGGTGACTTTACCTTCCTGCTGTCACATACCCCCCCCTCTTGTTTTAACCTCGGGGTTGGAACACCAGCAATCAGGCATTCATGTACTCGAGACAAAGCATCCACATTCCCCATTTGAACGCCAGGGCGATGCTTTACTGTGAAGTTGAATTCCTGGAGGGCCAGGAACCACCTATTCACTCTTCTATTTGTTTCCTTGTTTTGAGCCATCCACTTTAATGGAGCGTGATCCGTAACCATGTCAAAGTGCCTACCTAGCAGGTAGTACCGAAGGGAATCTAGAGCCCACTTCACCGCTAAACACTCCTTTTCAACGGTGGCGTAATTTACCTCATGGGACTTCAACTTCCTGCTGAGGTAAATGACTGGGTGCTCTTCCCCGTTCCAGACCTGGGACAATACTGCTCCTAACCCCACATCTGACGCATCACTTTGTACGACAAAGTCTTTAGAGAAGTCGGGTGAGTACAACACTGGCTGGCTACATAAGGCTTGTTTCAAGAATTGGAATGCTGCCTCAGCCTCGGGGGTCCATTTAATCATGACCGACCCTTTCCCCTTCGTCAGGTTGGTTAGGGGCACAGCCTTAGAAGCAAAGTGGGGAATGAATCGCCGATAATACCCAGCGATTCCCAGAAAGGCTCGTACCTGCTTCTTGCTGTTGGGACGTGGCCAACTCTGGATGGCCTCGACTTTGTTGAGTTGGGGTTTTATTACTCCCCTCCCAATGGTGTACCCAAGATATTTGGCCTCCTCCTGCCCAATGGTACACTTCTTGGGGTTAGCCGTAAACCCCGCTTCCCAAACAGAGTCCAGGACTGCTTGCACTTTTGGCAGATGTGAGGCCCAATCTGTGCTATGGACAATTACGTCATCCAGGTAAGCCGCAGCATACTTCCGATGGGGCCTCAGCATCTGGTCCATTTTCCGCTGGAATGTGGCCGGCGCATTCTGTAACCCGAACGGCATTCTTTTATATTGGAACGCCCCGTCTGGGGTTACAAATGCGGTTTTCTCTTTGGCCGACTTGGCCAGGGGGATTTGCCAATACCCTTTTGTGAGGTCAAGAGTCGTCATGTATCGGGCTGTTCCCAGCCGGTCGATCAACTCATCTATACGTGGCATGGGGTAGGTGTCAAATTTTGTAACTTTGTTCAACTGACGAAAATCGTTACAAAATCGCCAGCTCCCATCCGGTTTAGGCACCAACACAATGGGACTAGACCAATCACTTTGGGACTCCTCTATCACCCCTAAGTTCAGCATTTTCTGTACTTCCTCCCGTATTGCCTCCCGTCGGGCCTCTGGGATCCGATAGGGTTTTAACTTCACCCTTTCACCGGGCGGGGTAATGATGTCATGCTCTACCCCAGATGTTTGTCCCGGCAGCTCAGAGAATACCTCCTTGTTGCGAAGCACAAACTCCTTAACCTCCTGTTGTTGGGGTTGTGACAAGGTGGCTGCTATTCCAACCTCAGGAATCACGCAACCAGTTTGAGCTGGTGACCAAGTGTCTGCGACTAGGGACTCTCTATCCCTCCAGGCTTTCAACAGATTAACGTGATAGATCTGTTCGGGCTTTCGCCTTCCTGGTTGTCTGACCTTGTAATTCACTTCGCTCACTTTTTCCATTATCTCATAGGGGCCTTGCCATTTGGCAAGGAATTTACTTTCAACCGTAGGGACAAGTACCAGTATCCTATCCCCCGGGGAAAAGGTACGGGTCTTGGCTCCACGGTTGTACACTCTCTGCTGTGCTAACTGCGCTTGGGCCAAATGTTCCTTCACGATGGGCATTACCTGTGCAATTCGGTCTTGCATCAGGGCGACATGCTCAATCACACTCCTGTGGGGAGAACTCTCACTTTCCCAAGTTTCCTTGGCAATATCCAACAGCCCTCTTGGGTGTCTCCCATACAGTAACTCAAAGGGGGAGAATCCCGTAGAGGATTGGGGCACCTCCCTAATAGCAAACATCAGATAAGGAAGTAGACAGTCCCAATCCTTTCCATCTCTATCCACCACTTTCTTCAACATTTGTTTTAGGGTTTTGTTGAATCTTTCAACCAGCCCATCGGTTTGGGGGTGATACACAGATGTACGTAATTGCGTCACTTTGAACAATTTACACAGCTCCTTCATAACCCGGGACATAAAGGGTGTACCTTGGTCCGTAAGCAGTTCTTTACAAATACCCACCCGGCTAAACACAAGAGATAGCTCTTTGGCTATGGTTTTGGCCGAGGTATTTCGGAGAGGGATCGCTTCTGGATAACGGGTGGCATAGTCCATTATAACTAATATGTACTGGTGCCCCCTAGCGGACTTGATTATAGGCCCTACCAAATCCATGGCGATCCTCTCAAACGGGACCTCAATGATGGGTAGAGGGACCAGCGGGCTACGGAAATGTGGCATCGGGGCCGACCTCTGACACACAGGGCAGGAGGAACAATAATTTTCTATGTCCTTCATCACCCCCGGCCAATAGAATCTCTGTAATACCCTCTCTCGGGTTTTCTCTGTCCCCAGATGACCTCCAAGAATGTGTCCATGGGCCAACTCCAACACCAACTTCCTGTAAGGTTTGGGCACCACAAGCTGCTCAACGGTTTCTTCTGCCCTTTTTGCCACCCGATACAGTAGGTCCTTCTCTACGCTGAAGTATGGGTAAGTGCAGGTATTATCTGGGTTCACTAACTCGCCATCTATTTTCACTACGTTTTCCCGTGCCTTTATTAGGGCGGGGTCTTTCAACTGTTCTGTGGCAAAGTTTTCCCTGTGAACCTCAAGATCAGAAAACTCCACAGACGGTAGGTTTCCGTCTGAGGAGGTGGGCTCCTCTCCAGTTTCTTGAGTCTCCCCTGCCAATACTGATAAGGGAAATTCCGGAGAGTCCTCACCACTCTCAGGGGAGTTCTGGCTATCACATTCCTGGTACATAGGGGCACCAGTGGGGGGCTCAGGATCATCCCACAGTTCCCAGAACTTCGGAAAATCCCTTCCCACAATGGCGTCATGCGGTAACTGAGCTACTAAGCCCACTGGATGAGAGAGGGTACCTTTGGGGGTCTCGAAACACACTGTAGTCACTGGATACTCTCGGGTGTCCCCATGCACACAAATAACAGCTACCTTGCTATTCCCAAAGACCTCTGTTTTAACTAACTCAGCCTTTATCAGGGTCACAAGGCTACCTGAATCCAGCAATACCACAACATTTCTACCATTAACACACATTTTGCATAAATGTTTCTCAGTTCTTCGAATGGCAGTGCATGCGACTGTCGCACACAGCGACTGACGTCTGCCCGTCAGAAAGTCATACTGCATGGGTTCCTCCACAACCGGGCAATTGGCTGCAATATGTCCCGCTTGCCGGCAGCGGTAGCAAACGATACTTCTTGCCGCCTCTTGAGCCGCTGATTTCCCAGGCTGTTCTCGCCAAACTTGGGGTAGAGCTCCCACCCTCTCACTCTCTCCACCCTCACCCCTTGGAATCCTCTTATCCGCCCCTGGGGATGGTCTGGTCTTAGGGTGGAAAGTCCGAGTGTCTCTGGAAGAGGCCGTCAGGTTCTCTGTAGCCAAGTATTTTTCCACACGATCCACAAGACCATCGGCCGTCTCTGGGTCTCCATGGCTTACCCACTTTTGGATGGCAGTAGGAAGAGCTCTCAAAAACCGATCCATTACAACACGTTCCACAATCTTTGGTGCGGACAAAGTCTCTGGCTGTAGCCACTTTCTGCTCAGGTGAATGAGATCATACATTTGAGACCTGGGGGGTTTTCCAGGCTGGAAAGTCCAGTTATGCACACGCTGAGCCCGGACAGCCAGGGTGACACCCAGCCTTGCCAATATTTCAGCTTTTAGCATCACATAGTCTTTTGCTTGGTCAGGCTCTAGGTCATAGTAAGCCTTCTGTGATTCACCAGTTAACAGAGGAGCCACCAGTCCAGCCCACTGCTCCTCAGGCCACTTTTCTCTTTCAGCAGTCCTTTCAAATGTGGTCAAAAATACCTCTGGATCATCCTCTCCAGTCATTTTTGTCAATAAACGACTCACCCCAAAGGACGCGGTATTAGTGGGACGGCTTTCCTCACTGGTCTGCGGACGTTGCTGCACTACTGCTTCCATTTGTTGTAGTCTCTGCTCTTGCTTCTGTAACAGGTCTATGAAGCGGGCCTCAGATTGCTGCTGGGCTTGTTGCTGAGCTTCCAGACTCTGTTGGTGAGCTTGCTGCTGGGCTGCAAGGCTCTGTTGATGAGCTTGCTGCTGGGCTGCAAGGCTCCTTTGCAAACCTGCATTTGTCTGCTGTTGATTGGCATTTGCTAGAGCCAGCTGTTTCAGTATCTCCTCCATGCTGGCTTAAAAAAAACTGCCCGCATTCTCCACCAACTGTGAGGGGGTTAACTCGGTAGCGGGTGTGTGTGACCCCCTGGTTGGGCTCCCCACACAAAAATAGGGCCAGCAGACGGAGGTTGTGGTTTTCAAAATCAAAAGGTGCGGTTTATTTCTCTATGTACAGTGACAAAAACACAGCAAAGCCAAAAAAGAAACATAAACAAAATAAATCCTGGTCAGCTTGACCTCTGCCTAAACATGCAGGTTTCCTAACTAACAACTGGGATCAGCCTGGTGCTGTCCTAGTCCCTAAGTCCCTGGTTTAGTCAATGTCCAAACAAATAGCCACACAGGCTTTGTCTCACCGCACAGGGGTTCACTCTCCCTAGACAGTCCACACAGGTCTGGGTCCAGGCATGAGCTAACATCTAATGAAGCTGGGAGTTCTTATAGAGGCCTAAATGAGCTGACAAGCTTCAGCTGGTCTCATCAACTCCCTGTCTGCACGACGCCCAGCCCTCTCTCTAGAGGTATGAGTCATCCATGAGCCTACTAGCCTCAGCTGGGCTTATACAACACTCCACCTAGTTGTATAAGTCGGCGTAAAGCCTGAATCTGGGCGAAATATATCTACCCCCCTGGATGCAACCAGGTGACTTTACCTTCCTGCTGTCACAATAGATACTTATATATGTGTGTATGTATATGTGTCTGTGTGTGTGTATGCAATGTATATATGTCTGTATGTATGTATATATGTGTCTCTGTCTGTCTTTCTGTCTCTCTATGTCTGTCTGTCTGTCTGTCTGTCTGTCTCTCTCTCTCTGTCTCTTTGTCTTTCTGTCTCTATGTCTGTCTGTCTCTCTTTCTGTCTGTCTGTCTGTGTCTCTGTCTGTCTGTCTCTCTCTCTGTCTGTCTGTGTCTGTCTCTCTCTCTGTCTGTGTCTCTCTTTCTGTCTGTGTCTCTGTTTCTGTCTGTCTCTCTTTCTGTCTCTCTTTCTGTCTGTCTCTCTTTCTGTCCGTCTCTCTCTGTCTGTCTTTCTGTTTCTGTCTGTCTTTATGTGTCTGTCTGTCTGTCTATCTCTGTCTGTCTGTCTACCTCTGTCTCTCTGTCTATCTAACTATCTCTGTCTATCTCTGTCTTTCTGTCTATCTCTGTCTGTCTGTCTGCCTGTCTAACTATCTCTGTCTATCTCTGTCTGTCTGTCTGTCTGTATACATATATATATATATATATACAAGCACACACAGACATACAAAGACACCCACACACCCCTCTCCTCTGCCCTCCCCCAAAGCTCTACCATCCCCCACATGGTCCCCTTTCTGTAGCTGGCTCTGTCACAGCTCTGTTCTCTCTCTCGGTGCACTAAGTCAGTGCACACTCACCTCATCTCCACCTCCCAAACACCCTGAGCAGGAAGTAGATAAGGGGAACGGTGCAGCTCTCCCTCCTCCTCCCCTTGAACAAGCTGCACTGGGCCAGACCAGTACTTGTCCCGGGTGTGAGTGCAGAGCAGGGAGGCTGCAGTGGGAGAGATGTCACTTTTATGTACAGAAGCCGTGCTGTGAGTGCAGGAAAACCCTGGGTACAGTATGTGAAGGGACAATACATATTACACCTGGGCATCTTTTCCCCGTCAGCAATGTATAAATGCCCGCTGTTTCCCTATACGCTGGTTGCCTGATAAAGGGGCGGGTCTGGGTAGCAGTCCCGCCCATCCCCGACATCACAGGTTGAATTTGACAGCTGCACGCTTTCTCTACAGCTACACAGGCCACACCCAGTGGGTTTGCTGGCCAATCACAAGCTGTGCTGGATGTGCTGGAAGTTACTACATGATTCTTCTTACCAGGCTTCATCCTCCAGGGCCAGACCTAAGCCAGGGGCCCGGGGGTGATCCTTAGACGGTGCAACGCTGGAAATGGGAAAGTCAATCTCTTTCACGTAGGTATCGGCATTTTCCTAGAAAAGATAAAAATGTGATCAGTCATTTTATTTACACCTCCCAACAAAATGACAACCTAAACCGAGGAACTCTGGAAGATTCCCGGCCCAATTAAAAATACTATGGGGGACACACATAAACCAATAAAGCCATGGTCCTACACAAAGGTTTGGGGGAATAAAATGGATGAAAACTTTGTGAATTGGGTCTAAGGTGTCAGAATATTACAATGCCTTACCTTCTTCTGGGAATTCGTCGGCTGGGTTCTCGTTCTTCATAGTCGTCACAATAGATGGAACAGGACGACATGATTGCTTGATGAGGAGCCACAGCAGTATTCTGATAAGCCGCAAGCTGTAAGCTGACTGGAGCCCAGCGACCATCAAATTCATTCCAATCGTTGATAAGCGTGGGTGGGGCACTGGTTTCTAAACCCACCCACCACGTGCAGAAGTCATATGATCCATTGATAAGCATGGGTGAGATTCTGTATTTGAAGATCGTCCATCCCCTGGAGCAGTCTGCCTTCAGCCCAGCGGCCGTCCATTTATACCAATGACCAGCAGTCATAAGCATGGGTGAGACTCTGTTCTTCATGGCCGCCAACCGCCTGAAGCAGTCAGACAGAAGCCCAGGGATTGGTAATTCATACGAACTATTAATAAGCATAGGTGAGACTCTGTTCTTCAAGGACACCCAACCTCTGGAGCAGTCTGCCTTGAGCCCAGCAACAGTCCATTCATACCAATGACCAGCATTGATAAGCATGGGTGAGACTCTGTTCTTTATGGCCACCAACCCCGTGAATAAGTCTGACTGGAGCCCAGGGACCATCCGTTCATATGAACCATTGATACGCATGGGTGAGACTCTGTTCTTCAAGGTCACCTAGCCTCTAGAGCAGTCAGCCTTGAGCCAAGCGACTGTCCATTCATACCAATGACCAGCAGTGGTAAGTATGAGTGAGACTCTGTTCTTCAATGCCACCCATCCCTTGGAGCATCCTGCCTTGAGCCCAGCGACTGTCCAATCATACCAATGACCAGCAGTGGTAAGTATGAGTGAGACTCTGTTCTTCAAGACTACCCACCCCTTGGAGCATCCTGCCTTGAGCCCAGCGACCATCCATTCATACCAATGACCAGCAGTGATAAGCATGGGTGAGACTCTGTTCTTCAAGGCCACCCACCCCTTAGAGCATCCTGCCTTGAGCCCAGCGACCGTCCATTCATACCAATGACCAGCAGTGGTGAGCATGGGTGGGACTCTGTTCTTCAAGGCCACCCACCCCTTAGAGCATCCTGCCTTGAGCCCAGCGACCGTCCATTCAATCCAATGACCAGCAGTGGTGAGCATGGGTGAGACTCTGTTCTTCAAGGCCCCCAAATTTGTGATTAAGTCTGTCTGGAGCCCAGGGACCATCCGTTCGTATGAACCATTGATAAGCATGGGTGAGACTCTGTTCTTCAAGGCCCCCAAACCCGTAAATAAGTCTGTCTGGAACCCAGGGACCATCCGTTCATATGAACCATTGATACGCATGGGCGAGACATTGATAAGCACGGGCGATGAAACCGTCAATTTATACCAATGACCATCAGTGGTAAGTATGGGTGAGACTCTGTTCTTCAAGACTACCCACCCCTTGGAGCATCCTGCGACCATCCATTCATACCAATGACCAGCAGTGATAAGCATGGGTGAGACTCTGTTCTTTAAGGCCCCCCACCCTGTGTACCAGTCTGACGTGGGACCAGGGACTATCCGTTCATACCAATATGCGTCATTGCTAAGCTTGGGTGGGACTCTGATCTCTAAGCCCGCCCACCTCCTGAACCAGTCAACATTAACGATGTCATCCAGTAACAAAACAACATTCAGCAGGTGAATGAAATAGTAGCGGAGTGTTCTTCCTGTGAAACGCGTAGTGAGCACGTAATCCATTATGAGGATGCTTGTGAAAAGTATCACCTTCATGTCGTTTACAGGGGTCATCAGCTTCATAAGAAATCTGGGGTGTTTGGGTGGAGGTTTCCTAATGTTTGTAGACCACTCCTCGATGTCCTGCATCACTTTCTCCATGAAGTCCGCTGTTTCCTCCTCCACTGTTTCCATAAACTCCCTAAACTCTTGTGTTTTGTGGCCCACCATCTCCATAATGTCCGCTGTTTCCTTCTCCACCTTCTCAATAAACTCTGCTGTTCCATCCTCCGCCTTCTCTATAAACTGGGCTGTTCTCTGTTCCGCATTCTTCATAAATTCTGCCGTTTCCTTCTCCGCCTTCCCAATAAACTCCACAAAGTCGGCTTCTTTCTGCTGCATCTCCTCCAGAAAGGCGGCCGTTTTATGCTCTGCCTCCTCCCGAAATGCCATATATTCCGCCGTTTCCTGCCGCACCTCCTCCATGATGTGCGCTGTTTCCTGCCGCACCTCCTCCATAGTCTGTGTTGTTTTCTCCTCCACCTTCTCCTGAAACTCCGCAGCTTCTCGCTGCATCTCCTCCATAATATCCTCAATATCTGCAGTTTCCTGCTTCACCATCTCCATAATCTCCACTGTTTCCAGCTCCACCTCCTCCATAATATCCGCCGTTTCCAGCTCCACCTCCTCCATAATCTCCGCCGTTTCCAGCTCCACCTCCTCCATAATCTCCGCCGTTTCCTCCTCTACCTCCTCCATAAAGGCGGCCGTTTTATGCTCCGCCTCCTCCCGAAACGCCATATATTCCGCCGTTTCCTGCCGCACCTCCTCCATGATGTGCGCTGTTTACTGCCGCACCTCCTCCATAGTCTGTGTTGTTTTCTCCTCCACCTTCTCCTGAAACTCTGCAGCTTCTCGCTGCATCTCCTCCATAATATCCTCAATATCTGCAGTTTCCTGCTTCACCATCTCCATAATCTCCGCCGTTTCCAGCTCCACCTCCTCCATAATATCCGCCGTTTCTAGCTCCACCTCCTCCATAATCTCCGCCGTTTCCTCCTCTACCTCCTTCATAATCCTTGCTGTTTCCAGCTCCACCTCCTTCATAATCCGCGTAGCTTTGTGCTCCGCCTCCTGATTAAACATCGCCGTTTCCAGCGACACTTTCTGCATGAATTCCGCTGTTTCCACCTTCTGCAGAAAGTCGGCAAATTCCTCCTTCCTCTTATGTAGCATTCCTACATACAGGAGGACTGTCACCACCAGCAGCAGCAAGATTTTATACTGCAGCCTCATTTTTGATGATAGTTTTTTTAAAATCGCTAAAAATATAACGATAGTCAAAAAAATAATTGACACCTCTGCCTGGGCTGCAGACTTGTTTATCAGCTGGGGAGGTCATGTGACCCGTGACATCATTGTGTGTGTGTGTGTGCATGTGATGTGCATGAGCTGTGCATGTGATGTGCATGTGACTTCCTTATAAGGAAATCCCATAGAGCTAAATACTAAATATATTGGCATAAGTGGAAAGTTTCCTTATTGGATGGAATTGATATTTATAAGAGAATTTATTTAACAAAAATAAAAGGATCTCATCAGACAGAATATTGTATACTGGGCTCCAAACATCAACTAATGGGACGTTTTCTGCAACTTTCCAACAGAAATCTCAGTTACTTGTTGTCACCATGGCAACCGATCGCCTCTCCAACTGTCATGGCTATTTATAACTGTCTATTATTAGGGATGAGCCGAACACCCCCCCTGTTCGGTTGGCACCAGAACCTTTGAACGGACCGAACGTTCGCGCGATCTTTAGAACCCTATTAAATACAATGGACGCGAACGTTCGAAATCTAAAGTGCTAATTATAACGCCTATTATGCATGTTATTGTCCTAAACAGAGTTTGGGAACCCGGGTTCTGCACCAGGGGACATGTATCAATGCAAAAATAATCTTTTAAAACGGCCGTTTTTCGGGAGCAGTCATTTTAATGATGCATAAAGTGAAAAAAAAAAAGTGAAATATTCCTTTAAATATCGTACCTGGGGGTGTGTCTAAAGTATGCCTGTGAAGTGCCACGTGTTTCCCGTGTTTAGAACTGTCCCTGCACAAAATTACATTTCTAAAGGAAAAAAAGCCATTTAAAACTGCTTGCGGCTTTAATGTCATGTCTGGTCCCGGTAATATGGATGAAAATCTTTAAGAAAAATGGCATAGCTACCCCATCACACCCCCCCCCCCCCCTTACCCCAGCCCATCACCAGCCCCTTTGGGTCTTGTATGGATATTAAGGGGAACCCCGCACACAAAATAAAAAAAGGCCCTATATACCCTGAACAGCCGTATACAGGCGGTGCATACAAGACAGGGACTGTAGGTTTGTTCTTATGTAGAATGTGTTTGTAATTTTGAACAGGTACATTGTTTAAGTGTAGCTCCAGCCAAAAAATCTATTTTTAAGCTTTTTGGAAAACATAGGGAAGGGTTATCACCCCTGTAACATTTGTTTTGCTGTCTGTGCAGTGTGCACCTGTTCAGAACATTTCACCTCACTTTCCGTCCTAATGACAAATGTTTTTTGAAAATTTGGGGTTTTTATTGAAACAAGAATTGGTGATAAAGCATCAGTAGAGAGGAGACACCTTTCTCCCATATTAACTCTTACAGGAGAGAATTTCCCTTCCTAGGGGTAGATTTCCTCTCACTTCCTGTTGTCTTCTTCCGTTTGCAAGTAGGAGTCGTTTGTAAGTTGGATGTTTGAAAGTACTGGCCTGCCGTATATACTCAGCTGAAATTTGCCCCTTAGGTGTTGGTGTTGCCACAACACTGTGAGACCTCACAGTTACTCTTGGTGGGTGCTGGAACGCCCTGCTGTCAACTATTATATCAGGAATTGTAATTATATGCCATTGTTGAACAGTGGTAAGAAAAATTGGGCCTTTGGTGGTGGTGCTGGTGCCACAACACTGTAAGTCCTCACAGTTACTCTTGGTGGGCGCAGGAATGGGCCCTACTGTAAATTATTAGATCAAGAATTGTAATTGCATGCCCCTGTTGAACAGGGGCTGAAAAATTGGGCCTTAGGCACTGGTGCCACAACACTGCAACCCCTCACAGATACTGTACTTAGAGCGCAGCAATGAGCCCTGTTGCAAAGTATTGCATCAAAAATTTAGGCTTTAGGTGAATGCTATGCAAAGCACACAGTAGTACACTAAGTGAAACACTGACTGTCTGCAGCTAGCAAAATCACCGGCCTGCCTGTCACAGTATAGAGAATAACTGTATCCAGGTGAGCTTTAGGTGAATGCTATGCAAAGCACACAGTAGTACACTAAGGCCCCTTTCACACGATCCGTGTCTGTGGGCGGGCTCCGCTTTGCTCAGCGGGGATCGCTCCGTCGATCCCCGCTGAGCAGGCAGATGACAGGTCTGTCTCCGCACACTGTGCAGGGACCGACCTGTCAGAGCGCCGCTCTCCCCTATGGGGGATCGGATGACGACAGACCGTAGAGTCCGTTGTCATCCGATCCGATCTGCAGACGGATGGAAAAATAGGGTTTTCCTCCGTCACACTTTGGCGGATCGGAGCGGGTCGGATGTCAGCGGACATGTCACCGCTGACATCCGTGGCACCATAGGGGTACATGGAGCATCCATTCAGGTCCGCCTAAAAAACTGACAGGCAGACCTGAACGGTCCATACGTGTGAAAGAGCCCGTAAGTGAAACACGGACTGTCTGCAGCTAGCACAATCACCGGCCTGCCTGTCGCAGTATAGAGAATAACTGTATCCAGGTGAGCTTTAGGTGATCGCTATGCAAAGCACACAGTAGTACACTAAGTGAAACACTGACTGTCTGCAGCTAGCACAATCACCGGCCTGCCTGTCACAGTATAGAGAATAACTGTATCCAGGTGAGCTTTAGGTGATCGCTATGCAAAGCACACAGTAGAACACTAAGTGAAACACTGTCTGTCTGCAGCTAGCACAATCACCGGCCTGCCTGTCACAGTATAGAGAATAACTATATCCAGGTGAGTTTTAGGTGAACTCTATGCAAAGCACACAGTAGTACACTAAGTGAAACACTGACTGTCTGCAGCTAGCACAATCACCGGCCTGCCTGTCACAGTATAGAGACTAACAGGAACGGATCTAGCTAAACTGAATACAGTGTATAAATATATATACAACACCTAGGATGCATATATATCCTCTACACACTGTAACAGCAGCTAACTGACTCGCCTGCCTGCTCTATCTAACTCAATATAAATGACACTGTCTCTCTCTCTGAAACTGCCTCTTTCACAAACGCCAACACACTACACAAGGCCGACTTCCAGGCGGCCTTATATAGTGTGGGGCGTGTACTAAACCCCCTGAGCCATAATTGGCCAAAGCCACCCTGGCTTTGGCCAATTACGGCTCTCCGTTTTTTCCGCGCTGTGATTGGCCAAGCATGCGGGTCATAGTGCATGCTTGGCCAATCATCAGCCAGCAATGCACTGCGATTCTTCAGTGAATTATGGGCCGTGCCGCGCAACACGAATTTGTCGCAAACGGACCATAACGTTCGTTCTTCATCGAACGGCCGATGTTCGAGTCGAACGTGTGTTCGACGCGAACACGAAGCTCATCACTAATTGTGGCGTATGTCAATCATCAAGGAGGAGCAAGCAACTCTGCTGCAGCATCGGAGGTCGCTCACCTCCTAAGGCTCCCTTACCAGAGGGGAAACACGCCAGCCGTATATCTCCGGACTTCTCAATCCAATAGGAAGGTATTGAGGTTGTGGCCAGGTCAAGTGACCCATGGGCAAACACGACAGATGCGTTGATGGTACTGTGGAGTCAGTACCGACTAATCTATGGCTTCATCCTCAGAAACTCCTTCCTCATCTGCTTCACAGATTGGAAACAGAGAGGATTACAATGGTCCCAATTGCTCTGAATTGGCTTTGGCGTCCTTGGTACACCGATCTAGTGCATCTGGTAGCAGACGCCTTTTGGCAGCTACCGCTAAGGAAGGACCTGTTGTCGCAAGGTCCAGACGCCATCTTGTTTTACAGTCACTGGCTTGAGGGCATGGCTTGAAAGCCAGGTGCTAAGAGACCGGGGCCTGTCACTCGGTGATATCTACCATGAGGAGTGCTCGGAAATCATCCCCTAGGAAGATTTACCGTTGCACTTGGAAGACCTACACATCCATTTGTGAGGAAATGAGGTGGCATCTGCGTACTTATTTGGTTCCAGAGTCCTGGTGTTCTCTGCAGGGAATGGGCCAAAAATTCTACTGTCAAGTACAATTAGGGGGCAGGTATCTGCCCTGGCTGTCCTTTCAACGACCCCTGGTGGCTCACTCTCTAGTGAGAACGTTTGTACAGAGGGTTCGGCAGGCGGCCCCTCCGGCCCACCCTCCACTACCTCCGTGGGGCTTGTGTAGCAGACGTCCTTTTGGCGTCTACCACTACGAGAGGACCTGCTGTTGCAGGGTCCCATACGCCATCCTGCTTGCAGGCTATGGCTTCAACGGCATGGCCTCTAAGTGTCTCAGAAACCACAGTTTTAGAACATCAGGGAGATTCCCTTGTTGACACTTTTTTAAGAAGGTGGTCCTCTTGGTGACTGTTACACCAGCTAAGATGGGTTTCTAAGCGGGCAGCCTTGTCATGCAAGCCTCCCTATCTGATCTCCCACAAGGATAAGGTGGTGCTGCGTCCGCAGCCTTCTTTTCTTCCTAGAAGTCATGTTCGACTTTCATTTGCAAGGAAGACATTGTACTGCCAATGCCATCTTTGTGTCCTTATACGTCGAATCCTAAGGAGACGACGCTGCATTCTTGGACGAGAGAATGCTTGTCTGGTACTGCTCCGTTCCAGAATCCAGGCTCACTGTTTGTTTATTTTTCAGTGGCTGGTCCCCAGTAGGGCCCAGCGGTCTCGTCGGCCACCATTCTAGGTGGATCCGACAGATTGTGATCAGGCTTACGCCATGACGGATCAGGCGCCTCCATTCCGGCGCATTCAACCAGGGCAATAGATGCCTCTTGGTGTTACGTCAGTAAGACGGTTTTCTGAGCCGGCAGCCTTGTCATGCAGGGCTCCTTATCTGATCTTCCACAAGGATAGGTGGTGCTGCGTCCGCAGCCTTCTTCTTCCTAAGGTCTTTTGACAGTGGCGTAACTAGAAACTTCAGGGCCCCGGTGCAAGAAATCATGAAGACCCCCCCCCCCCCCCCCCGAAAAGCATGATTTTGATACTTTATTTTTTTTTACACTGTACAACAAAGTAAACATTTATTGGTCATTGGAGGAGAGCACACGGAGTTACCAGCCTAACTAGAGTACTGACCATGCTGTGCGCTCCTGCCTAGTGTGGTAAGTTTTTAATAGGAAAGCAGAGGGACTGGCCATATCACCAGGGATTTCACATAAATGAAGCAATACATTGGTTGCGGATCCTATGAAGCAATTATAGGATCAATTAAATCTGACCTGGGGAATGGGATCAGTAACAGTACTGGTGGGGAGGAGGGATGGGATCAGTGGAGGTGCTGGTGTTGAGGGGGGGTGGCAGCGGTTGTACTTGAGGGGGAGGTGGCTGCGGTAGCAGTGGTGGTGCCATCCTCTCCCACCACCACCTGTGCCTCTTACTGATCCCATCCCCCACCACTGATCTCATCCCTATCCCCCCCCCAAAAAAAAAATCACGCCCACCAAAATGCCCCCATATTCATTATTTTATATCATGATAACTAAAGTGGACCTGTCATGGCTCTATACATGTATATAGGAGTATATAGAGGACCTGTCATGGCACTATACATGTATATAGGAGTATAAAGAGGACCTGTCATGGCTCTATACATGTATGTAGGAGTATAAAGATGACCTGTCATGGCTCTATACATGTATGTAGGAGTAAAAAAGGGGACCTGTCATGGCTCTATAAATGTATATAGGAGTATAAAGAGGACCTGTCATGGCTCTATACATGTATGTAGGAGTATAAAGAGGACCTGTCATGGCTCTATACATGTATATAGAGGACCTGTCATGGCTCTATACATGCATAGGAGTATAAAGAGGACCTGTCATGGCTCTATACATGTATGTAGGAGTATAAAGAGGACCTGTCATGGCTCTATACATGTATATAGAGGACCTGTCATGGCTCTATACATGCATAGGAGTATAAAGAGGACCTGTCATGGCTCTATACATGTATGTAGGAGTATAAAGAGGACCTGTCATGGCTCTATACATGTATATAGGAGTATAAAAGGACCTGTGCGTGGCCGTTGGCCGCGATGTCAGCCGGCCACCCGCGATCGCTCCACAGAGCCAGAACGGGGATCTGTCAATGTAAACAGACAGATCCCCATTCTGACAGGGGAGGAGAGACAGTTCTGCTGTTCCTAGTGATTAGGAACAGAGATCTCTCTCCTCCTCCAGTCAGTCCCATCCCCCCAGTTAGAAACACCTCCCAGGGAACACATTTAACCCCTTTCCTGACAGTGACATTTACACAGTAATCAGTGCATTTTTATAGCACAAATCGCTGTATAAATGTTACTGGTCCCAAAAAAAGTGTCAAAAGTGTCCGATCTGTCCACCGCAATGTCACAGTTTCGCAAAAAATCACAGATCACCGCCATTACTAGTAAAAAGAATATAATAATAAAAATGCCATAAATCTATCCTCTATTTGGTAGATGCAATAACTTTTGCGCAAACTAATCAATATACACTTATTGTTTTTTTTTTTTCCAAACCTATGTAGAAGAATACAGATTGACCTAAACTGATGAAGAAATTTTTATTTTTATTTTTTTGGATGTTTATTATAGCAAAAAGTTAAATAAAAGATTATTTTCAAAACTGTCGTTCTATTTTTGTTTATAGCACAAAAAATAAAAACCACAGAAGTGATCAAATACCACCAAAAGAAAGCTCTATTTGTTTAGGTACAACGTCACACGACCGCACAATTGTCAGTTAAATCGATGCAGTGCCGAATCGCATAAAAATTGAAGTGCATTATTTCTATTATTACATTGTTAAATAAAATAGTTCAACTCACCATAATGCAGAATCAGTGGGAGCCCCGAGTGTGTCACTTGCCACCAGATGCAGATTGTCACTTGTTGCGGATTGTCACTTGCCACGATGCCATCTGCCACAAATTGCGGATGGTCACTTGCCACGATGCCACACATTGCAGATTGTCACTTGCAACACATTTCAGATTGTCACTTGCCACACATTTCAGATTGTCACTTGCCACGACGTCACCTGCCACACGTAGCGGATTGTCACTTGCCATGACTTCACCTGCCACACGTCTGACAGAGAGGAGGAGGGGGGTCTGAGAGAGGAAGAGGGGGGTCTGACAGAGAGGAAGAGGGGGTGGCGGCTGACAGAGAGGAAGAGGGGGTGGCGGCTGATAGAGAGGAAGAGGGGGGGCGGCTGATAGAGAGGAGGGGGGCGGCTGATAGAGAGGAGGGGGGGCGGCTGATAGAGAGGAGGGGGGGCGGCTGATAGAGAGGAGGGGGGGGGCGGCTGATAGAGAGGAGGGGGGGCGGCTGATAGAGAGGAGGGGGGCGGCTGATAAAGAGGAGGGGGCGGCTAATAGAGAGGAGGGGGGGGCGGCTGATAGGAGGGGGGGGGCGGCTGATAGAGAGGAGGGGGGGCGGCTGATAGAGAGGAGGGGGGGCAGCTGATAGGAGGGGGGGGCGGCTGATAGAGAGGAGGGGGGGCGGCTGATAGAGAGGAGGGGGGAAGCTGATAGAGAGGGGGGGCAGCTGATAGAGAGGAGGGGGGCAGCTGATGGAGAGGAGGGGGGGCCGTGGGCAGCTGACAGGGCAGATGAAAGAGACGGACCTCAGGAGGGGGGGGGGCGGCTGATAGAGAGGAGGGGGGGCAGTGGGCAGCTGACAGGGCAGATGAGAGAGACGGACCTCAGGAGGGGGGGGGCAGCTGATAGAGAGAAGGGGGGGCCGCGGGCGGCTGACAGGGCAGATGAGAGAGACGGACCTCAGGAGGGGGGGGGGCGGCTGATAGAGAGGAGGGGGGGCCGCGGGAGGCTGACAGGGCAGATGAGAGAGAGGACCTCAGGAGGGGGGGGCGGCTGATAAAGAGGAGGAGGGGGGGCCGTGGGCGGCTGACAGGGCAGATGAGAGAGAGGACCTCAGGAGGGGGGGGCGGCTGATAGAGAGGAGAAGGGGGGGCCGCGGGCGGCTGATAGAGAGGAGGAGGGGGGGCGGCTGACAGGGCAGATGAGAGAGGACCTCAGGTTTCCTGTGACACACAGCGCTAGTTAGGACGGGGAGCATGCAGGGCTGGCGCGATTACCCACAGTCCATCTCCTCCGCTCCTCCAGGCAAATCACAATCCTCATGTCCGCCGTCCGTCCCGCCCTCATGACCTGCTCGGCCAATCACAGGACGCCCGCCGCTGCCCATTTCTGAGCTTGGTTCAAACACACAGCGCAGCAGTTTGAACATTGATTTGCCGCCCCCTGAAAGGTACCATCGGGTCCCATGGTAGGGCCGGCCCTGCGCGGCGGTCGGGCTCCTCTCACGGACGGGTGGCGGGCCCCTGGGAATTGGCGGAATTACAGGGCCCAGTCGCAACTGCGACTGCTGCGACCCTGAAAATTCCGCCACTGTCTTTTGACCTTCCATCTAGGAAGACATTGTACTGCCATCCTTATGTCCTCATCCGTCGAATCCTAAGAAAAGCGTCTGTTTTCACCAGGTGTGTAAGGCGGCGACCTGCTCGTCCGTTCACACTTTCACTAAACTTTAGTTAAGGTGTGTGCATCTTCGGATGCTTCTTTCGGCTGCAAGATATTGCAGGCGGCTGTTTAGAGTTGCAACTCCTCCTTGGAGGAGCTCTGTTTGGGGGTGAGGTTTTTAAAGCTGTTACCGCCCCTCTTTTTTTTCTCTGACACTGCTTTGGGACGTCCCTCTTTGTCAATAGAGAAGCTGTGTCGGTCCATGAACGAAAGAGTAAATAGGATTTTTTACTCACCGTAAAATCCTTTTCTCTGAGTTCATGGACCGACACAGCACCCACCCCTCCTTTTAAGTTTGTACTACTTTTTGACGAACTGATCTGCGAGATGCAGAGTGAGGGGATATACCCAGAGGGCCCGCCCCCTGGGCGGTACTGTAGAAGGTGTGATGCAACGCTTTTTACAAGTTTTCTGCCTAGTCACTCCTAATTCACGGATAATACCCACTTTGTCAATAGAGAAGCTGTGTCGGTCCATGAACTCAGAGAAAAGGATTTTACGGTGAGTAAAAAATCCTATTTTTTAAAATTATTTTATTTTTATTTTCGTAGAGATTACAATCTACCATGCACAGCTTACTTCCTCTACCTACAGATACGCCACACTGCAGCAACGCAGTTTGGTCTTCGCAACATAGCTATTCAGCTCTCCCCACTGGAACGTATGTTGACGACTCCTCTCACACCAAGCTAGTTTCTACATATTATAGGTCCCTTCTGCATTCCATGACTCAAAGGCTAAGCAAGATGGCTGCCAGCTGGAGAGCTGATATCCCTGAGCTGACGGAGGAAATCTGGCAGGAGCTTTTGCCCCTCCAGGTTTCCTCTGTCATCTCTTCTCGTGATAAAGTAATACAAACTAAATTGTTATACAGATCCTACTTTACTCCATGCTTACTATTTAAACTGAATAGATTGCCCTCTGCATTATGCTCTTGTTGCGGCATGGCTGATGGCACGTTCTTTCATTTAATGTGGGAGTGTGCTCTGATCAGGAAGTTCTGTTCGGAAGTCACGGCCTTCATTAGTTCATTGACACAATTACCTAATGTCTGTAATCCTCTAAGGTGGGCTATATTGATGATGATACTATATCCGAGAATACACAAACATTTCTGAGAATAGTATTGTATTATGCTAAGAAAGCAATAACCTTCCATTGGAAGTCTCCATCCTTACCCACTATTGCCTTCTGGCTCACAAATATTAACCATGCTGTATCATTATACAAACTGACATATGAGGCTAGAGGGTGTCCGAAAAAATTCAGGAAGGTTTGGGGCTACTGGGTTGATTCTGAGAGCACTGTCTCTCCTGCTCCTTAAAAATGTGACTGAATATTGTCTTCCTGATATATGCCAATTGTTTACCAGCTTTCTAAAAAACATTTTTTGCACTGTACTGGATTGGGCGATGTTCGCTCCACGAGTGTCTGTTTGTTGTCTATTGTGTGTCTTGTTTTGAAAAAAAAACGTAATAAAAAATTTACCTTTAAAAAAAAAAAAAAAGAGTGTGCCTGAATCCACTTCTATCTGCTAACCTTTTCTCACTTCAACTCTCTGGTTCCTGAAAGCAAGATAAAATAAACTCAAGTTGGAGTTGATATGTTGTGTGGACATTGACCTCATTTGGGAAAGATAAAGACTCACCTCTATAAACATAGAGGGGATAACCAGAAGAAGGAAACCACTTGCTGCGGGACCCAAGTATGTAACACCGCCTGACCTTTATAATCTAGAGGACACGGGCATGTGGCATGGTGTGTCTTATCCCCCTGCTTGAGAAGTTAAGAGGGGGAAAAGGATCTGTGTGCTACACGTGGGGGCTCGAGTCCGGGATTCTGCAGCTGTTTCTGGGAGCTGGACTTTACTTTCCCGCATGGCTCTTTGGAGGTCGGCCATTTTTGAAAATTGGGCTGCGCCACAAGTGAGAGAAAAGTACAGGCCTGGCTGTAATTTCCAGCTGCGTAGTTCGTGGGCGTGTCTCAAAGTCTGTAAATGCCCGCAAGTTGCGTGCAGCAAGGAAGAAAAAGGGGAGGAGCCCCAGCCAAAGTGCGTGTTCCATGTGGTGCGGTTGGCGCCAAAGGGACAGTGCTAACTGAACCATTGATGAGGCAACATGTTTTCTGCTCCATGGATGTCTACTTTACCGGGATCTCGTGTTCCTTTGCCCGGTTCAACCATGGACATTGGCCCTGTTGTGGCCTCCCTGACGGATACAGGGATCCGGCTGAAGCCCCGAGGTCGCTTTGCCCTCTACACATGCAGAGATAGAGAGGCCTTGGGCATGATTTGTGCGAAATGCCAGGGAGATGTACCCGCTGTGGGGAGTTCCTCTTTGAGGTAGAACAGCCAACAGAGGTGCCGAAAGTCTAACGCCTGGACTGTATCTCAGGTACTGTTGCTCCTGTGGAGGAATTGTGTGCTCCCACAGCCATGCCCACGCGCACTACCACGGAGATAGCGGAACTAAAGACTGAAGCTCGAGCCATTAAGGAGCTTGAGGCCGCGAACACAGTGGATGCTGCCTCGGTTGCAACGGAGTCCTCCCTTCCGCCTGCTAAAAGGAAGGTGGGATATGTGAAGGCTTCCCGCGGCCGTGGTCAAAGCCTAACCCAGCGCCTACCTGAACCGGATCGTCCCGCCGGAGGGATCTCCAAGCGATCCACGGAGAGGGAAGGTAAGGAGGCTGGGAGAACTGTGTCATGTTTGCCGGGGAAAGGGAAGAAGCTCAGCGTCCGTTCCATTAGAGATGCTTGGGTACCTGACCCGCGGGAACTTCTAAAAACCAGTGACTCTACGTCCACTAGAGTTTATTTGCCAGCAGAAGAGTGCGATACCTCAGATATAGATTCTTCCTCTGAAGTTGGTGATGATGTCAAAATAGATGAACTGTTTGCAAGGAAGAGATTTGACTTTGGGTCGGCACATACATGCGGATCGGGTCGTGATCTGCAGCAAAGACAGAGACGATGTGATTTATTCCATAGAGACCTTGGATAAGGACTGGAAGCCTCTTGATCTCCCTGATCCCCGTTTTTATCTTTGAAGTGGGACTTGTGTTTTTTTCTATTTTACCACTTCAGTTACAATGCCTTGAACTGCTGTTTGACTCTATGCCCAGGGAAGATACTCTCTGGAGATTTAAAGGACAAGTTTTTTTTTCTCCTTCCCTCTTTTTGAAAAAAAAAAGAGAGCTGAACTTTGGGGTAGAGTTAGTCAGGGCAAAGCTGGAAGCCGTCGTGATCAACCAAAGAGAACTTTGTGTTGTGGTGCGTCTGTACGCACTTAGGCTAGGTAATAATATGTGCTGCCACTAGGTGGAAGTGGTTTGCCGGACTTTTTCTTTTATGCACTTATTTTAGGGAAATGTTATTTCATACACTAGGCTTAGTGTGTGCAGCTTCAGTAGAAGGGAACTATCTTTCCTAGGAGTGATAGTTCACTTCTAAATAATAGTGATAGAATGTTTATAGCGTGTAGAATATTTAGCGTGTAGAATATTTTTCTT
Source organism: Rana muscosa (assembly GCA_029206835.1). Classification (NCBI taxonomy): domain Eukaryota; kingdom Metazoa; phylum Chordata; class Amphibia; order Anura; family Ranidae; genus Rana; species Rana muscosa. The sequence goes on along the minus strand of CM055125.1, from coordinate 353,297,498 downwards.
TCCCTGCAGAAAGACCATCATGCAACTACACCGGAGAAAGGGTGGGATACAGTTGTGATAGGATGATGGGAGGGATTGTTACATAATGTGTATGTACATTTAAAAACTGTTTTGTTCTGTCCTTCTCCCTCTTTGCTATACTTCAGGTCTGGATTCAGGCACCATCCTTGCATTGTACATAGTTCCAGGAATAAATTTGCGCTTGCTCAGGACTGAGTGTGTGAATTAATTCCAGACACTGGTGACAGTGTCTCATTTAGAGGGGGGTGTATGTAGCGGGGTCCCCAAATTTAACCCCGCTATACCTAAATTTAGGGATGACCAGAGCAATAGTTGGCTCGGATCTCTTGATTATTTGGACTCTGCCTTACTGCTGTGTCACCTGGTGTGCAGTTCCCCTTTGGGAGTATAGGTGGTGTTGTCACCTATACCCGGGGTTGAACCACAGGTGATGGAGTAGGTATTGGATGTCCTCTCTCGGCTGTCATTGGTGGGCGGTTCTGGCCTGCTGGGCATGCCGGGAGAGGGTATATAAGGGGCAGACGCCATTACACGAGAGTCAATTCCCGGGGCCCATGCCTGGAAGACAATTCCCGGGGCCCATGCACGGAAGACCATTCCCGGGGCCCACTGCCCGGAGGGAGATACCCCTCAGAGGAGGGTGCGCCCCATCTTGATTGAGGAGTCTCAGGCACCTTCAGCCTGAGGCTGCAGAGTTCCAGGTAGGCCCAGTACCTTTGACTGGGTCTACAACTGAAGAGGAGTCCCAGGAAACCCGCGTGAGGGTAACCGCTCTGACATGGAGGAAACCAGGGGAGGATTGATCCCATCACAAGAGGGCGAGTTATAAAGTATTGCTGACTTGGGAAAGGCCTGGTGACCTGTCGGAGGGAAGGATTCCTCACTTCGCAGACTGCCTCTGCGGAGTGTTGAAAGTTCAGGAGGGATCTCCTTGACTTGGTCCTTGGAGGGGATTGAGTCATTGTTCCAGCATCACGCCGGCTGCTAGTGCTATTGAGTGACTATCTGGGTGAGCTGTACCCACTCGTGATCGAGTGGCGACGAAGCCAAGAGTGTGCCTGAATCCACTTCTATCTGCTAACCTTTTTCTCACTTCAACTCTCTGGTTCCTGAAAGCAAGATAAAATAAACTCAAGTTGGAGTTGATATGTTGTGTGGACATTGACCTCATTTGGGAAAGATAAAGACTCGCCTCTATAAACAGAGGGGAGAACCAGAAGAAGGAAGCAACTCGCTGTGGGACCCACGTATGTAACACCGCCTGACCTTTATAATCTAGAGGACGCGGGCATGTGGCATGGTGTGTCTTATCCCCCTGCCTGAGAAGGTAAGATGGGGGAAAGGATCAGTGTGCTACATGTACATAGGACGACAATAAGCCGTACACTCCATAGAGTTGGGCTTTATGGCAGAGTGGCCAGAAGAAAGACATTACTTTCAGCAAAAAACAAAATGGCACGTTTTGAGTTTGCGAAAAAAAGGCATGTGGGAGACCCCCAACATGTATGGAGGAAGGGGCTCTGGTCTGATGAGACTAAAACTGAACTTTTTGGCCATCAAAGAAAATGCTATGTCTGGAGCAAACCCAACACATCACATCACCCAAAGAACACCATCCCCACTGTGAAACATGGCGGTGGCAGCATCATGCCGTGGGGATGTTTTTCAGCAGTCGGGACTGGGAAACTGGTCAGAGTTTTTTATTTTTTTACACGTGTATGTATTTTTTTATTATACTGTATATATTTATAATAAAAACATTTTTTCCCAAAGGCCTTCTGATGTCCCCAGTGCTGACTCCGGGTGAGCTTGGCTTCACTATGAACCCAAACCCATGATTCCCGATTTAAATATTTTTTTAAATGCTGCATTTTTTAATTTTTTTATTGCATTGTTGCAAAAAGGAACAAAAACAAAAAAGGCTTATATATGAATAGAAAAAAAAACTTGAGATGAAAAAGGAGTTAATAGGGCGTGGCCTGGATGTGAGCGGCGGCGGACGTTTCCTAGAGGAGCTCCAAGTACCATCCGTCACCATCTTTACTCTTTATAACCCATCCACGCCTAAAAAACATCCCATCCTAGTCATCTGGATCCCCTGCAGTGTCCTATACCTTTATTTTTGGGCAGTTCTGCCAGGGGACGCCGGAGGACGCCCGGGATTGAACGCATCTAGCTACCGAGGCCGCCGCCATCTTGCAGGCCCGAGGCCTCCTGGGGGAAACCCAATCGCGGCAGTATTGGAGGTAAGAGACCAGCTCTCGTCCCTCCCTGACATTCATCCACCTACCTTTAGCAATCCGGAGCGGGAGCTGACTCTCGGGGACACTCGTGGAGGCCGCGGCTGATGCGGCCTAGTTAGGCCCAAGAATCCCCAGTGTTTCCTGAGGCTGTGCCCCGCAGGAGCGCGCCGCGGCCGGTCCGCTTCTGCGGGTCTCCGTGCAGCATTTGCACAGCCACCCTTCCTGGACCCTGCCACAGCTGGGGGAATAATGAATCCATAATCAATCACTCCATACCATTAGCTACAGATGGCTGTGTAGTACGCGGCAGCCATCTTGGTACACCTCTGCAATCTTCAGAGTCCCCCTGCAGCATGTTACAGGCCCTGTCCCTCTGCCGTGGCCCCCAGTTTAATTAGTGCGGTGCTCTGGTGGAGGACTGGGGTGGGATTCCTTTCTATTGGCGTATTTCAGCTGCAGCCCGGATCCCAAAGCCCTGCTGGGCGGACATCTTGCTACACCCGGCCTCAAATTTATAGAGCTCTCCCTTATCCTTCTGCAGATGATACACTCCCTTCAACACAATTAAAGCAGCCTGGCCTGAAAGAACATCTGCAGAGGTCACCATCAGTAGAGACTTCCACACATCCTTGTATTTGAACTCCCCATAAGTCGTCCTCTGCCTGAACCGAGATCCTTGGCTGGCCGCTAACTCTACAATCCGGCCATCGGCCAGCTCTGTCCAGGGCTGTTGGGGAAACTCAACAGGAGAGGGCGCTCCGTGGTTGGAGGGTCCCCTGACCTCCTCACCTGGATTAAGGTGACAGGATGAACTAAAAGACACATCCTCAATTAAGTGGGGGTGCATGTGAGGCGCGATGCAGGACGGCAGCTCTCTATAACAGCTCCGCTGACCAAGGAGGAATATAGAGTGTCCGTGGGGCTGATGCACATACAAACCATCTAATAACCACCATCACCTTTGCAGGATACATCGGTGCATGCCTGGAAACTACAGAACCCATGGTCGTCGGTCAAAACACTCTCCAATCAACATTTTACTTCGATCCAAAGTGAAAGGCAAGATGTCTCAGGAAAGCGCCCATCCCTCTCCACAGGCCTCTCCGGCAACTTCACATGCCTCCCAGAAAACAGCTTCACCAAAACAAGTAAGTGAGTTCCCCCCACAGCTCACTAAAGCTGATCTAGACGCTAGTCTCTCTATCATGTATGACAAGCTGGCAAACAAATTCCAGTCAGAACTAAAAGCATCCACTTGCACACTACAACAAGAGATAGCTTCCCTGGGAGGGCGTACAGACTTGTTAGAGACAAGGCACGACGAATTGTCATTAGCCCACAATGATCTGAGAAAGGATTTTGAGCTACTAGCTGAAAACTATTCCGATCTTCAAACACATGTGGAAGATTTGGACAACAGGAACCGAAGAAACAACTTAAGAATCCGTGGTGTTCCTGAGTCTGTAACAGATTTAATGTCTGCTGTCTCAAAACTATTCCAGTCTCTCCTTCCTGACACCCCATCACAGTCCTTCACATGTGATAGAATCCACAGGGCTCTGCGACCCAAACCCCCTGTAGACAAGCATCCTCGTGACATTATCCTTTGTATGAAGGACTTTATCACATAGGAGAATATATTAAGGGCCGCCAGAAACTCACACAACATGGAGTTTGAAGGAACAAGGATTCAAATATATCCTGACATCTCACAGGCCACCCTTGAAAGAAGGCGCAGGATGAAGGAAATAACATCAATCCTACAATCTGCCCATATTAGATACAGGTGGGGATTTCCTTTCAGACTAATTGTTCCTCACAATGGCACCATTTACTCTGTTATAAATGTCGCAGAAGGCAAAGAGCTCCTGCTCAAATTAGGACTGCTAGATCCGGAAGTAAACCCAAGACCACCATCTACACCACACTCATCACCCATTTGGGCCACTCCCTCTTCAAGACGCGATCAAAGAAGAATGAGATCATCCATGCGATTTGCCAACCCATGAGAGTCGCTTAAGACAAATTTGTTCTCCTTTTTTTTTCTTTTCCCCATCTTTGTGATTTGCTGGTCCGAGAAAAAAAAGTTTTAATTCCTACTTAGGCTCTTTGCATTCAGATGCGATTTGGTATCACATGAAAGACGTCTCAAGTACTTCTTTATTGGTTATATCTTCTCTACAACTTTCTAACTTAAAAGGAGGGAAAGAATAGAGGTGAATAAAGGACGCAGCATGCAAGTTCATTATCTCTAATTTCAACTACACGATATGCTGGCCCATGATAGAATCCATAATTAAAGTTAAATGCTACTGACGGACGGGCAGTAAAACTCTAGCGCTTTTTGGCATTATACCTGCCTAGGAATATCGCACTCAACAAATTTCAAAATATTATTTCACCTGAGAGATTCGATCATCAAGGAAATGCACCACGAACTAACACAAACTATGTAGTTTGTCTCGGGTGACATACTAGTCCCTGAAAGATGCTTCAAGAAGAATTAATCTTTTGTCTTCGTTTTCGTTTTGTTTTATTCTTTTTTAACGTTTTTTTCCACACCCAGAGGATCAGTGAATCCAGATAAACCGCACCAAAATATGGAAACCTTTTCTCTCCCTATCACAAGATAGTACTCACTACACTTGGGGGCGTATTTCATTTTTTCTTTTGCTATATATGTGGCTTAGTTAAAGTTGATATTCTTATAATACATGCTCGCAAAAGAAAAAATTCAACTTATTGGATGAGAGGGATTGAGAAGAGGGAAAGGATAAGGAAGAAAGGAAAAATTATATAGATAAAAATAGAGAGTTGCTTAGTCTCTCCGCCTCCGCTAGATTGTCCCCCCTCTCACTTTTGGAGTCTAGATATGGATCTCATAGCATGTTTTTTGGTGCTTTTGACCCTACTCTTAGCCGCCCATTTCGGCAAGACTCTCGAAGTGAGATATGGTCATTCCTGTCCAAAGGATATTGTTTTTAAGTCAAACTGTTTTTTTCAGCTTGACCCCTTGTTATTTTATATTCACTCTTTTCAGTCTTACAGCAAATTAAGTAACATGTTTAGTTACTCTAGAAATTTTGAAATAATGTTCTTCCGGTTTATTTTGTTGTGTTCCAATGTTCTCAAGTCTCACATAAAAAACAGATTTATTGGATACTGGTTTGGTAAAGATTTCATACCTAGGATGAACATGTCAATATCATATATTTCTTAAAGTTTGGTGCTTACATACAATACACTTACAAATTGGGGTGCTCGGCATGTTGCCACCCTATCATCATATTTTGTTTTCATTATTCATTACTCAAAAATAACTATCTGGTATCACTTTCTATCATGCCAGAGTATTCTTCCATACATGTTAAATGGGACTTAAAGTAATTTCCCACAATGCTAATGGCATAAATTCTGCCCAAAAAAGGAAAAAAGCCTTCCGCCATTATAAAAGACTAGGGGCGGACATTATATTAGTGTAAGAAACGCATTTTGCTACAGCCAAGCACCCCAAATTCATTGACAAAGCATACGGTCAGTTCTATTACACAACATTCAATTCCAAGACAAGAGATACAGCTATTTTTATTAAAAATTCTATAGTGTTTGAAACCCAAAATGTCTTTATAGACCCAGGGAGTCGTTTTCTGATTGTAAAGGGTTCCATAGGAGGACATAATGTCACAATAGCCTCTGTATACGCACCTAATGATGCTCATGCATCCTTTTTTTCTAATTTCTTTGATACATTAGATAAATACTCCTCCCCCCATCTGATTGTAGGCGGAGACTTCAATTTAGCTGCACATTCAACCTTAGATAGAAGTAGAATTGTACCCTCATCTAAAGCCTTCCCCAAAACATTAAACCGCACATTACATAACCACCAACTCATCGACACATGGAGAGCACATAACATAGGCATTAGAAATTACACTTTTTACTCACACCCACATGATTGCTCCGCTAGATTGGATTACATCTTTTGCACCCCAATTTTAGTAGCTAATTCATCAAAAGCTGACATTCACTCTTGTCCCTGGTCGGATCATCAGATCGTATCTTTTACCACTTCAAACATAGGTCTTGCCAATACACCATATAAATGGCGCATCAATGACGCACTATTAACAGACCACCAAAATATACAACAGCTAACAAGCGACATGGAAGAGTACTTTATACTTAACTCTTCTCCAGACATTCTTCCCACATCAAGGTGGATGGCCCATAAGGCTGTCATGAGAGGGCATCTAATCAAGATGGCATCCACCAAAAATAGGATGAAACTAACTGACATAAAAACACTAACCAGAGATCTAGACAAGCTATACCATAAACACAGCCAATCCCCCTCTGGCGATATACTAAAACAAATTCAAGAAAAACGTACGGCACTAGACACATTACTAACTTCAGACACAGAAAAAGCCCTTAGATGGTCCAAGGCAAGATTCTTATTATACAGCAACTCCTCATCCACCATGTTTGCTAGAAAATTGAACCAATCCATGAAACCTCCCCATACTTATAAACTAAGAAACGCCACAGGCAACTTAATCTCCCATCCTAAAGGAGTCATGGAAATTTTTTTGAGTTTTTATAAGAAACTTCTATCCTCTCCTCAAAACACCCCAAAACAATCCTCGACACAATGGCTTGATGAAATTCCTCTACCCACTCTATCGACCCAGCAAATTGAGGCGTTAAATGCACCTTGTTCAGAAATAGAAATAAATAGGATAATAAGTTCATTAAAGACCTCCACGACCCCAGGTCCAGATGGCTTTTCATCATCATATTACAAAAAATTTGCTTCAATTTTAACCACTTAACGACCGCTCACTGTATATATACGTCGGCAGAATGGCACCGACAGGCACAATCACGTAGAGCATACGTGATCGCCTTTGTATAGTTGGGGGGTCCGATCGGACCCCCCTCCTATACAGTGAGCGGCCATTAATCGTGGGGAAGCGTTCGGAGATGAGGGGGTGACCATTCGATTTTGGCCACCCCCTCGCGATCGCTCCCGGCCAATGAAAATGCTTCCTCTGCCATGTGATGTAAACACAGGCAGGAGGAAGTGATGTCATCTCCCTCGCGGCGGTCTTTTCGATTCCGGTGCCGAGGAGAGAAAAAGCAGGTTAGTGCACCAACAGTCCACTGACACATAGGTACACATAGGCACACATTTCACCCCCCAGTCACCCCCAGATCACCCCCCAGGTCACCCCCCAGCCCCCAATCACAGTGTCACTGATTGCAGTGATCATTTATTTTACTGATCACTGCATTTAGTGTCATCTGTGATAATAAAAAGTTGCAGGGCAGTTAGGATTAGGCCCCTTTAGGTCCAGGGTAGCCCCCTAACCCCCCCTAATAAAGGTTTAACCCCTTGATCGCCCCCCAGGTAACCCTTTCACCCCCTAACGCCAGCGTCACTAATCGATCGTATTTTCGATCGCTGTATTTAGTGCCGGTGGTGCCCTAGATAGCCAGTTAATTATTTTTAGGTTCGCCGCAGGTTTTTATTAGCGTCAGATATCCCCATATATTATTTTAACCCCCTGATTGCCCCTAGAGTTAACCCTTTCACCAGTGATCACCGTATAAGCGTCACTGGTGACACTGGTTACCCAGTTAGTTATTTAGTTATTTAGGTAACCCGTCAGGTTTTTATATAGCGTCGGTTACCCCCATATTCAACCTAATAAAGGTTTTAACCCCCTGATTGCCCCTAGTTAACCCTTTCACCAGTGATCACCATATAAAGGTTACGGGTGACGCTGGTTGGTTAGTTTGCTTTTTATAGCATCAGGGCACCCGCCGTATATAACCCAATAAAGGTTTAACCCCCTGATCGCCCGGCGGGTGAGATCAATTAGGTTTTAGCGCCAGAGAGGGTCTGCGTCGCCCCAGGCAGCGTTAGGTTAGTGCCAGTAATGCTAACACCCACGCGCAAAGCATACACCTCCCTTAGTGGTATAGTATCTGATCAGATCTATACTAGCGTCCCCAGCGGTTTAGGGTTCCCAAAAACGCAGTGTTAGCGGGATCAGCCCAGATACCTGCTAGCACCTGCGTTTAGCCCCTCCGCCCAGCCCAGCCCACCCAAGTGCAGTATCGATCGATCACTGTCACTTACCAAACACATAACTGCAGCGTTCGCAGAGACAGTCCTGATCCCTGCGACCGCTAACAGTTTTTTTTGTAGCGTTTGATATATTTGCTGACGACAGTTGGGTGCTTTTTTTCCTGTGAATCTTACTAGTGTACCCCTAAATTTAGAGCCCAAAATGGCAAGTCGAAGGTACACTAGTAAAGAGGCCTATGAGATTCTGAGCATGACAGATAGTGAAGAGGAGGTCACGTATCTGTCAGATTCAGGCTCAGAATATCTTCCCGTAGAAGACAGTGACGTCAGCGGCCCCACGTCAGATAGCTCTGACGACGAAGTTGAGGTCCCTGCTAAGGTCAGGCGTACCCGATCCCGATCTTCTGAGGTTGTTGAGGAGCAAGAACCGCAGGGCTCTCGTATCATGGAGCAGAGGAGTACTAGCGCCGCTATTCCTTCTGGTGAATTGGCAAGCACCAGCGGCCTAGTACAGCCTGGGCGTACATCCAGCACTGCAGTATCACGTGGTGATGTGGCGAGTCCCATAAGTGCAGTTCAAGCTGGCGAGTTGGCAAGCACAAGTAGTGTCCCGCTGCCACCAATAAGAAGACAAAGGCAGGCCCGTCGTGCCCATAGTGCCCTTCCTGCAGAATTCGCCTATCCTGATTGGGTCCCCACCACTTCTGCAGAACCCGTACTTCCCCCATTCACTGCCCAACCCGGTATTCAGGTGGAAACAGCTGATTTTATGCCAATCGATTATTATTTGCTGTTTTTCACGGAAGATCTCTATAGATCTATTGTGGACCAGAGTAATATCTATGCTGGTCAATTCATCGCCGCTAATCCCCAGTGGCCTTCCATTGGCAAAGATTGGTAACCAATTACGGTTTCCGAATTTAAGACCTTTCTGGGCCTTTCCCTCAACATGGGCACACATAAATTCCCGTCATTGCGTGCTTATTGGTCCACGCACCCAATTGACCACATGCCCGTGTTCTCTGCCTCCATGCCCAGGAAACGATACGAGCAGATTTTGCGGTTCATGCACTTCAACGACAATGAACTTTGTCGTCCACGTGGGGACCCTGAATACGACCGGCTCTATAAAATTCGGCCCCTCATAAACCACTTCAACGAACGTTTTGCAGCCTTGTTTATTCCCGATCAAGCTGTCTGCATTGATGAGTCCCTGATTAAATTTTCTGGCCGCTTGGCTTTCAAGCAGTACCTTCCCAGCAAGCGTGCCAGATACGGGGTCAAGCTCTATAAGTGCTGTGACAGGGCAACAGGCTATGTATGGAGCTTTATGGTTTATGAGGGAAAAGATAGTCAGGTTGAGCCGGTCAACTGCCCGGATTACATAGGGAGCACTGGCAAGATAGTGTGGAACTTGGTGTCACCCTTATTCGGAAAGGGGTACCACTTGTATGTGGACAATTATTACACGAGCGTGCCACTGTTTAGTCACTTGTTTGATCATCAGATTGGAGCATGTGGCACCGTGCGGCCTAATCGCCAGGGCTTTCCCCAGCGGCTTGTAGATGCCCGTCTTAGGCTGGGGGAGAGAGCCTGCGTAAAGTGTAATAACTTGCTCGCTATGAAGTGGAGGGACAATAAGAATGTTTTTCTTCTTACCTCCCTTCATGCAGACACGACAGTCCAAATTCGTACGGCGACTGGTGTTGTGGAGAAACCCCTCTGTGTCCACGAATATAACAAAAATATGGGAGGGGTGGACCTCAACGACCAGTTGATGGCGCCGTATCTAATTGACCGTAAGGCGAGACGCTGGTACAAAAAAGTGTCTCTATCCTTATTTCAATTGGCTTTGCTGAACGCTCATGTGCTATACAGAGCTTCAGGCGGGACGTTATCTCTTCTAAAATTCCAGAATGAGATAGTCACAGAACTCCTGTATCCAGGCGGTTCTGCACCTCACCATCCCCTACCAAATGCAGTAAGCCGGCTGCATGAGAGGCATTATCCGTATGCCCTCCCGAGTACCCCTACCCAACGAACCCCCCAAAAAAGATGTCGTGTCTGTAGCAAGCACGGATTTAGGCGTGACACCCGTTATTATTGTCCACTCTGTCCTGACAAACCTGGTCTTTGCCTTGGTGAATGTTTTGAACGCTACCACTCAAAAGTGAAGTTTTAGCGTAGGGTACAGCATTTCACAGACTAGGACACACTTACACAGGGTCTCCCAAGATGCCATTACATTTTGAGAGACCCGGACTATTACAGTTGTTAAAGTTTAAAAAAAAAAGTGTAAAAAAGAAAAAAAAAACGTAAAAAACAAAAACACAAAAAAAATATAAAATGAAAAAAAAAAAAATAGTTGTAGTTTTATTGTTCTCTCTCTCTCTCTCTCTCTCTCTCTATTTTCTCTCTATTGTTCTGCTCTTTTTTACTATATTCCATTCTGCAATGTTTTATCATGCTTGCTTTTCAGGTATGTAATTTTTTGTTTTCAGGTGCGCCATTCAACTGCAGCGCGGAATTATTTATCTTGACAGCAACAGCGTTTGCTCCCACGATACATAAAGCCGTGACTCCAGTGCTGTAGGAGGTGATTTCACCACCACAGTTAAAAAAAAAGAGAATATATGCCGAAGCATGGGGGCAGCAGGGGCGGAGGAGCGATTTTGCTCCTAATGCCGCGTATATACGGTCGAAATTCCGACGGAGGCTTGCCCGTGGAAAAGTTTGACCGTGTGTACACGGCATAACCTTTTATGCTGCGTACATACGGTCGAAATTTCGACAAAGGCTTGCCCGTGGAAAAGTCCGACCGTGTGTACGCGGCATAACTTTTTTGTGGGAGGATGCCCCCATGCTTCGGCATATATATATTTTAGGCACAGGTTGCGTTAACATTTTTTTTTCTTTTTTACTAGGTTTTGTTTTGGTATTTGCTTTGCAGGTATGGTATGGTAAGGTCTTACTGTTGTACTGTAATGTTACTTTGTTTTAATGTTAACCATCATTTGCTTAGCAGGTACGCCATTCAGTTGCATCGCGGATTTATTTATCTTGACAGCAACAGCGTTTTCTCCCACGATACATAAAGCCGTGACTCCAACGCTGTAGGAGGTGATTTCACCACCACAGTTAAAAAAAGAGCATATATGCCGAAGCATGGGGGTAGCAGGGGCGGAGGAGTGATTTTGCTCCTAATGCCGCGTATATACGGTCGAAATTCCGACGGAGGCTTGCCCGTGGAAAAGTTCGACCGTGTGTACGCGGCATAACCTTTTATGCCGCGTACATACGGTCGAAATTCCGACGAAGGCTTGCCCGTGGAAAAGTCCGACCGTGTGTACGCGGCATAACTTTTTTGCGGGAGGATGCCCCCATGCTTCGGCATATATGCCCATCATTAGAAGTGGGTGGATGAAGGGAGGTATTCTAATGGTGGGCATACCCACCGATCAATCTCTTTTTTTCGTTCAGCCAACAGGCTGCATGAAAAAAAAGATTACAATACATGTCCAACAAGGACCAGCAACGTACTGGTATGTTGCTGGACTTTGAATGGTTATACCAGATTGATGCCTGCGGGTATCATTCTTTTCAGCCAGCGGCCGGCTTTCATGTAAAAGCAATCCTAGTGGCTAATTAGCCTCTGGACTGCTTTTACAAGCAGTGGGAGGGAATGCCCCCCCCCCGGATATAAACAGCGCCATTGGGAAATTGGGAAAGCATTTTATCACACCGATCTTGGTGTGGTCAGATGCTTTGAGGGCAGAGGAAAGATCTAGGGTCTAACCCCCCATTTTTTTTCAAAAGAAGAGTACCTGTCACTACTTATTGCTATCATAGGGGATATTTACATTCCCTGAGATAACAATAAAAATGATAAAAAAAAAAAAATATGGAAGGAACAATTTAAAAATAAAATAAAAGAGCAAAATAAATAATAAAAAAAAAAAAAAAGCACCGCTGTCCCCCCCTGCTCTTGCGCAAAGGCGAACGCAAGCGTCGGTCTAGCGTCATATGTAAATAGCAATTGCATCATGCATGTGAGGTATCACCGCGAAGGTCAGATCGAGGGCAGTAATTTTAGCAGTAGACCTCCTCTGTAAATCCAACGTGGTAACCTGTAAAGGCTTTTAAATGCTTTTAAAAATGAATGTAGTTTCTCGCCGCTGCGCGTTTGTGCGCAATTTTAAAGCATGTCGTGTTTGGTATCTATGTACTCGGCCTAAGATCATCTTTTTTATTTCATCAAACATTTGGGCAATATAGTGTCTTTTAGTGCATTAAAAATAAAAAAAGTGTTTTTCCCCCAAAAAATGCGTTTGAAAAATCGCTGCGCAAATACTGTGTGGAAAAAAAAAATGCAACACCCACTATTTTAATCTGTAGGGCCTTTGCTTTAAAAATATATATAATGTTTGGGGGTTCAACATAATTTTCTTGCAAAAAAAAATTTGTTTTCATGTAAACAAAAAGTGTCAGAAAGGGCTTTGTCTTCAAGTGGTTAGAAGAGTGGATGATGTGTGACATAAGCTTCCTAATGTTGTGCATAAAATGCCAGGACAGTTCAAAACCCCCCCAAATGACCCCATTTTGGAAAGTAGACACCTCAAGCTATTTGCTGAGAGGCATGTTGAGCCCATTGAATATTTTTTTTTTTTTTGTCCCAAGTGATTGAATAATGACAAAAAAAAAAAAAATTTACAAAAAGTTGTCACTAAATGATATATTGCTCAAACATGCCATGGTTATATGTGGAATTGCACCCCAAAATACATTCTGTTGCTTCTCCTGAGTACGGGGATACCACATGTGTGAGACATTTTGGGAGCCTAGCCGCGTACAGGACCCCGAAAACCAAGCACCGCCTTCAGGATTTCTATGGGTGTAAATTTTTGATTTTACTCCTCACTGCCTATCACAGTTTCGGAGGCCATGGAATGCCCAGATGGCACAAAACCCCCCAAATGACCCCATTTTGGAAAGTAGACACCCCAAGCTATTTGCTGAGAGGTATGTTGAGTATTTTGCAGATCTCGCTTTTTGTCACAAAGTTTAAAAAAAATAGAAAAAAGAAAAAAAAAAAAAATGTCTTTCTTCATTTTCAAAAACAAATGAGAGCTGTAAAATACTCACCATGCCTCTCGGCAAATAGCTTGGGGTGTCTACTTTCCAAAATGGGATCATTTGTGGGGGTTTTGGGCTATCTTGGCATTTTATGGCCTTCAAAACTGTGATAGGTAGTGAGGAGTGAAATCAAAAATTTGTGCCCTTAGAAATCCTGAAGGCGGTGCTTGGTTTTCGGGGGCCTGTACGCAGCTAGGCTCTCAAAAAGTCCCACACATGTGGTATCCCCGTACTCAGGAGAAGCAGCAGAATGTATTTTGGGGTGTAATTTCACATATGCCCATGGCATGTTTGAGCAATATATCATTTAGTGACAACTTTTTGTACATTTATTTTTTTTTATTTTTTTTGTCATTATTCAATCACTTGGGACAAAAAAAAAATATTCAATGGGCTCAACATGCCTCTCAGCAATTTCCTTGGGGTGTCTACTTTCCAAAATGGGGTCATTTTGGGGGGTTTTGTGCTATCTTGGCATTTTATGGCCTTCAAAACTGTGATAGGTAGTGAGGAGTGAAATCAAAAATTTATGCCCTTAGAAACCTTGAAGGCGGTGCTTGGTTTTTGGGGTCCCGTACGCGACTAGGCTCCCAAAAAGTCCCACACATGTGGTATTCCCGTACTCAGGAGAAGCAGCAGAATGTATTTTGGGGTGTAATTTCACATATGCCCATGGCATGTGTGAGCAATATATCATTTAGTGACAACTTTGTGCAAAAAAAATAAAGTTTGTCATATTCCCGCAACTTGTGGCAAAATATAAAATATTCCATGGACTAATCATGCCTCTCAGTAAATAGCTTGGGGTGTCTACTTTCCAAAATGGGGTAATTTAGGGGGGTTTTGTGCTATTTTGGCATTTTATGGCCTTCGAAACTGTGATAGGTAGTGAGGAGTGAAATCAAAAATTTGCGCCCTTAGAAATCCTGAAGGCGGTGCTTGGTTTCCGGGGTCCCGTACGTGGCTAGGCTCCTAAAAAGTCTCACACATGTGGTATCCCCGTACTCAGGAGAAGCAGCAGAATGTATTTTGGGGTGCAATTCCACATATAACCATGGCATGTGTGAGCAATATATCATTTAGTGACAACTTTTTGTAATTTTTTATTTTTTTTTGTCATTATTCAATCACTTGGGACAAAAAAAAAATATTCAATGGGCTCAACATGCCTCTCAGCAAATAGCTTGGGGTGTCTACTTTCCAAAATGGGGTCATTTGGGGGGGTTTTGTGCCATCTTGGCATTTTATGGCCTTCAAAACTGTGATAGGTAGTGATAGGTAGTGAGGAGTGAAATAAAAAATTTATGCCCTTAGAAACCTTGAAGGCGGTGCTTGGTTTTTGGGGTCCTGTACGCGACTAGGCTCCCAAAAAGTCCCACACATGTGGTATCCCCATACTCAGGAGAAGCAGCAGAACGTATTTTGGGGTGAAATTTCACATATGCCCATGGCATGTGTGAGCAATATATCATTTAGTGACAACTTTGTGCAAAAAAAATAAAGTTTGTCATATTCCCGCAACTTGTGGCAAAATATAAAATATTCCATGGACTAATCATGCCTCTCAGTAAATAGCCTGGGGTGTCTACTTTCCAAAATGGGGTCATTTAGGGGGGTTTTGTGCTATTTTGGCATTTTATGGCCTTCGAAACTGTGATAGGTAGTGAGGAGTGAAATCAAAAATTTGCGCCCTTAGAAATCCTGAAGGCGGTGCTTGGTTTCCGGGGTCCCGTACGTGGCTAGGCTCCTAAAAAGTCCCACACATGTGGTATCCCCGTACTCAGGAGAAGCAGCAGAATGTATTTTGGGGTGCAATTCCACATATAACCATGGCATGTGTGAGCAATATATCATTTAGTGACAACTTTGTGCAAAAAAAATAAAGTTTGTCATATTCCCGCAACTTGTGGCAAAATATAAAATATTCCATGGACTAATCATGCCTCTCAGTAAATAGCTTGGGGTGTCTACTTTCCAAAATGGGGTCATTTAGGGGGGTTTTGTGCTATTTTGGCATTTTATGGCCTTCGAAACTGTGATAGGTAGTGAGGAGTGAAATCAAAAATTTGCGCCCTTAGAAATCCTGAAGGCGGTGCTTGGTTTCCGGGGTCCCGTACGTGGCTAGGCTCCTAAAAAGTCCCACACATGTGGTATCCCCGTACTCAGGAGAAGCAGCAGAATGTATTTTGGGGTGCAATTCCACATATAACCATGGCATGTGTGAGCAATATATCATTTAGTGACAACTTTTTGTAATTTTTTATTTTTTTTTGTCATTATTCAATCACTTGGGACAAAAAAAAATATTCAATGGGCTCAACATGCCTCTCAGCAAATAGCTTGGGGTGTCTACTTTCCAAAATGGGGTCATTTGGGGGGGGTTTTGTGCCATCTTGGCATTTTATGGCCTTCAAAACTGTGATAGGTAGTGATAGGTAGTGAGGAGTGAAATAAAAAATTTATGCCCTTAGAAACCTTGAAGGCGGTGCTTGGTTTTTGGGGTCCTGTACGCGACTAGGCTCCCAAAAAGTCCCACACATGTGGTATCCCCATACTCAGGAGAAGCAGCAGAACGTATTTTGGGGTGAAATTTCACATATGCCCATGGCATGTGTGAGCAATATATCATTTAGTGACAACTTTGTGCAAAAAAATAAAGTTTGTCATATTCCCGCAACTTGTGGCAAAATATAAAATATTCCATGGACTAATCATGCCTCTCAGTAAATAGCTTGGGGTGTCTACTTTCCAAAATGGGGTCATTTAGGGGGGTTTTGTGCTATTTTGGCATTTTATGGCCTTCGAAACTGTGATAGGTAGCGAGGAGTGAAATCAAAAATTTGCGCCCTTAGAAATCCTGAAGGCGGTGCTTGGTTTCCGGGGTCCCGTACGTGGCTAGGCTCCTAAAAAGTCCCACACATGTGGTATCCCCGTACTCAGGAGAAGCAGCAGAATGTATTTTGGGGTGCAATTCCACATATAACCATGGCATGTGTGAGCAATATATCATTTAGTGACAACTTTTTGTAATTTTTTTTTGTCATTATTCAATCACTTGGGACAAAAAAAAAATATTCAATGGGCTCAACATGCCTCTCAGCAATTTCCCTGGGGTGTCTACTTTCCAAAATGGGGTCATTTGGGGGGGTTTTGTACTGCCCTGCCATTTTAGCACCTCAAGAAATGAGATAGGCAGTCATAAATTAAAAGCTGTGTAAATTCCAGAAAATGTACCCTAGTTTGTAGACGCTATAACTTTTGCGCAATCCAATAAATATACGCTTATTGACATTTTTTTTACTAGAGACATGTGGCTGAATACATTTTGGCCTAAATGTATGACTACAATTGAGTTTATTCGATTTTTCTTATAACAAAAAGTAGAAAATATCATTTTTTTTCAAAATTTTCGGTCTTTTTCCATTTATATCGCAAAAAATAAAAATCGCAGAGGCAATCAAATACCATTAAAAGAAAGCTCTATTTGTGGGAAGAAAAGGACGCAAATTTCGTTTCAGTACAACATTGCATGTCCGCACAATTTACAGTTAAAGCAGCGCAGTGCAAAATTCTGAATTCACCTCTGGTCCTTTAGCTACCAAATGGTCCGGGGCTTAAGTGGTTAATTCCCCACCTTGTTAAACTATTTAACCATATCCTACAAGGCAACCAATTCCCTTCTGAAATGCTCCTAGCTAATATGTCCCTATTACCTAAACCAAACAAAGACCACTCTATCCCACAGAACTTCCGCCCGATCCCTGTCATAGACAATGACCTCAAAATTTTCGGTAAGATGCTAGCAGACAGATTGGCCTCAGTCATCCCACCCTTAATTCACCCGGATCAATCAGGTTTTATCCCAGAAAGGCAACTCACTGATAATATAAGATTAGCAACAAATATCATCCAAGACTCTAACCTACACACTAGAACCACACTACTACTCAGTTTAGATATACACAAGGCGATAGCGTTAGCTGGTCCTACTTAGACTCACTTCTCCCCAGGTACGGTATAAGGAATGAGTTTCTGCATGGGTTTAAAGCCCTATACCATGATCCACACACTCGTATCAAACTCCCCAGCCACAATTCAGAGTTTTTCCCACTTAGCAAAGGCACCAGACAGGGCTGCCCTTTATCCCCACTCCTAATTGCTCTCGCTATTGAGCCCCTTGCATGCGCCATCCGCAATAATATTAACATCAAAGGGTACACAAAAGGTTCAAAATAATTTAAATTAAGTCTCTATGCAGACAACGTCATCCTGTTCCTCACTGAACCATTAATTTCACTACCAAACCTTATCAAAAGTTTAGATACATTTCATGACCTCACAGGTTTAAGTATAAACCTAACCAAATGTTCAGCCCTTCCAATCAACTGCCCCACTGACTTGATTGCTAGATTGAAAGAGAAATTTCCTTTTCAATGGTGTCCAGTATCCTTTAGATATTTAGGCATCCACATCACCCCATCTTACAAGACCCTATACCATACTAAATTACCCTAGAATATTCCAAAACATCAGAGAATTACTCAAATCATGGTCAACATACCACATCTCGTTTATGGGTAGGATAGTTGCTACAAAAATGGTTATACTACCAAAGCTACTATTCCTCTTTAGAGCACTTCCTCTCTTGGTACCTAAAAAAAACCCTAGATTCCATACAAAGAGAGATAAACAAGTTCATATGGCAAAATAAAAAATCTAGATTTGGATATGCATTGATGTTCAGACCTCAATCGAAGGGAGGGCTGAGTATACCCAACCTATGGCTATATTATCTTTCTGCTAGATATACACAGCTCGCACAATGGTATGCACCATCCAGCCATATACCGTGGTTATCATTTGAGGAACAATCTGTCCTACCGTACCACCTCCAAGGCCTTCCTTGGTCCAAATCCATCAAAACCCAAAGAATTGGCCACCTCAAGAAAGTAGTACACCAAAACTTACTATTATGGCACAGACAAAAGCATAAATTCAAGATCTCGTCAGAAATTCCCCCACTAGCCTCTTTCATAGGGGACCCCCTCTTTACCCCCCATGACCTAAACTCAAATCAATATTCTATATGGCAACTCCTCAAACTATCCAACCTAAAATCACTCACAAAAAATAATTCATTCCGTACATTCTTAGATTTGCAAGCAGAATATAAACTTACAGAAACTGAACTCGCCGACTACAACAACATCAAGCTTTTCTATCAGAAATACTTCTCACTCACCCTCAAAACCCCTTTCACAATATTTGAACAAATATGTCTTACTTCACCTCGCGATAGGGGTTTAATTTCCAGAATTTATAAAAACCTAAATGAACATGACACACCAGATAAAGCACATCAGATGTCCCAGTGGGAAGCAGACTTGAATGAGTCATTCTCTGTAGAACAATGGGACATTATTTTTTATTTTATTTTTTTATTCTTTATTTTATCAAGATTTCAATTATGTTACATCAATACATTTCCATTGATCCAGCCAAGATAATAAACATACAAAAATAATACTGAGTACTAAGAGATTCCTGGCTCTTCTCCTTATACTCACATTTCTAAAATCTCGATTTCATCCCCCCCCCTTTCCCCTTTATATCCCCCTCCCCCCCTTCTACCTCTTATTTTCTACCATTTCTCTACTACTTTCTCAGATTTTCTACATAGCTCCATGTTTTCTTAAAATCTTTCCAACATTCCCACTTGTTTTTAAATCCTTTTTTTTCCCTCCTCTACGCCGTACTTCAGTC
Source organism: Rana muscosa (assembly GCA_029206835.1). Taxonomy (NCBI): domain Eukaryota; kingdom Metazoa; phylum Chordata; class Amphibia; order Anura; family Ranidae; genus Rana; species Rana muscosa. The sequence continues at coordinate 353,278,241 of CM055125.1, read as the reverse complement.
CCTCCATACTGTATGTTTCTTCCACGGAATCTACCCACTCCCATATAGATGGACTTTCCACTTTTTGCCATTTTTTTGCGATCAACCTTTTGGCCGCGTTTAATAAATGTGGGATCAGTGACTCTTTATACTGTTTCATTCCTCCATCCCCTCCATGGAATAAAACTATCCAAGGATCTTTTTTAATCTCCTTCTCTGTAATTATTTTTATCATTTCCAGTATCTTTTCCCAGTAAGTTTGAATTTTAGGGCATTGCCACCATATGTGGGCCATTGTTCCCCTCCCCCCACATTCTCTCCAGCATTTTGCCTTCTGTTCTACTTGAAATTTACTCAATTTATCTGGTGTGGCATACCAGCCTGTAATACATTTATAGTTCATCTCTGCGGTCCTGCTGTCCATGACAGACGAGTGGGCCAATTTTATTATTTTCTCTATTGTCCTTTTATCCCTACATGTTCCCAATTCTCTTTCCCATTTCTTTATAAATGGGGGCATCGCCAGTTCATCCACTGTCATCAGTAATTTGTAGAGTTTTGATATAGTTCCTGTTAAGTTATCGGCCATACAAAGCCGTTCCAACGTCGTAAGTTCCTCCCCAGACCTAATTGGCTGGGGAAGGCTTTGTACAAAGTGGGTCAACTGGTGGTACCTCCATTCATCTACTATCATTAATTCCCTATTGTGTCTCAATTCTTGAAGTGGTATAATTTTCCCTTTTTTTATTATATCTCTTAACTGTGCTCTCTCTTTTTTAATCCAATTTCCTCCCACTATTTTTTTTCCCGGTGCAAAATATTTGTTTTCTTTTAATTCTATAAGGGTAGAGTTATATTCCCTATCTATTTGTTTATGTAATCTATCCCAAATTTTCAGTGCTATTCGTGTCATGACGTGAGTGTTTTCTCCTAGTGCTCTAAACTGGGGGGGGGGGGGTTCCATATTACACCTCCTAATTGTGTTTTTGCCATTGCCTTTTCAATTTTTACCCACCTTTTTTCGTGCCTATCTTTGGCCCACTCCACTACCCGGGACAACACCACCGTGTCATAATATTTTTTAATGTCTGGCACTGCCAGCCCTCCATGCTTTTTTTCCTGTTTTAATACAGAGAAGGAGATTCTATGTTTTTTATTATTCCATACAAAGTTCATTAGCATCTTTTTTAACACTCTGAAGTACGGTTGAGGTATTGAAACTGGTAACATCTGGAAATTATACAAGATTTTCGGCAACAGAACCATCTTTAAGATGTTAATTCTTCCTATCCATGATATCGGGCGGTTTATAATTTTTCTAATTTCGCTTTTTATTTCATTTAACAGAGGGATATAATTTATCTTGTATATTTTTTTTATTGAGTTGGCCAGTTTTACCCCTAAGTACCTAAGTTCCTTCTGCCAAGGGAAGTTGTACTCTTTTCTTAAGCTCTGTTCTTCTGCCTTTCCAATATTGACATTTAGAATCTCAGTTTTAGCTATATTGATTTTAAAATTTGATATTTCTCCATATTGTTTAAGTGTTTTGAGTAAGTTCGGTAATGTGGTCCTGGGATTGTTAATAAAGAACAAGACATCGTCCGCAAAAGCTGCGAGTTTGTGTTCATCTTCCTCCAATCTAATCCCTTTAATGTCTGGATTATTCCGTACCGTCGCAAGTAAGGGTTCTAGGGACAGGACAAATAAGAGGGGGGACAGGGGGCATCCCTGCCTTGTCCCATTTTTCATCTCAAAAGCTTGAGACAGTGTGCCATTTATTTTAACCCTACCCATAGGATGTTGGTACAATGTTTTAATCCACTGTATCATCCCGGCTCCTAGGCCCATAGTTTCCAGGGTTTGTATCATGAGTCCCCAGTCTACCCTGTCAAATGCCTTCTCTGCATCTACCGACAGGAGTAGACTTGGGGACTCATTCTCTTTTATTTTCTGGAGAAGGAACAATGCTCTCATACCATTATCCCTCCCCTCCCTACCTGGGATGAATCCCACCTGATCTGGATGTACCAGTGATGGCATCCATCCCTTCATTCTTTCTGCCAGGACTTTCGCATATAATTTTACATCCGCATTTAATAGCGAGATTGGTCTATATCCGGAACATAAGCTTTCATCTTTCCCCTCTTTTGGTATGACCGTTATTATGGCCACTAAGGCTTCCCTTCCCATTTCATAGTCCGTCCCTAATCCATTCATGTAGTTGCATATCCTGGGTACCAGTATCTCCTTCCATTTTTTAAAGTATAGAGCTGTAAACCCGTCAGGGCCGGGACTTTTCCCTAGGGCTGAGTCTTTTAGTGCCTTACTTATTTCTTCTTCCGTTATGGGTTTGTCTAATGCTGTTCTTTCCTCTTCATTAATCCTATGCAATCCTGCCTTGTTTAAAAATTCTTTAATTTTCAGTTGTTTCTCTCCTACTCCCCATCTGTTCTGCTCCACTGAATACAGCCCCTCATAGTAGTTTTTAAATGCATCTGCTATATCCTTAGTTCTATATACTTCCTCTCCGTTCTTTTTTTAAATCTTTTCTATGAAATTTCTAGTCTTTTTATTTTGTACCATTCTTGCAAGGTGTTTACTAGACTTATTCCCCCACTTATATCTTTCTTTTGCTATGCAATGTAGTTTTATTTTTGTCTCTTGTTCCATTAGTTCTTTAAGTTCATCCCTTTTCATCACTAGTTCATGGTATAACTCTTGTTGTTGTCCCTGTTGTTTTTTGTGTTCTTGCTCAATTTTGAATATTTCTTCTATTAACACATTAAATTTTCTGTTTCTCTCTTTTTTTTTCCTTGCCCCTTCCGAGACCAAAATCCCCCTGATATAGGCTTTATGTGCCTCCCATAGAGTTGCCCCCGATATCCCTTCCGTATCGTTTACCTGGAAGTAGTGCTCTTTTTTTTTTTTATCTCCAAACAAATGTTTTATTGAAGAACAAAATACTTTACATCCATTATTGGCATCAGAGCATCATAATACATTAGACCTGAACCACTCTTGGTTTCAGATAGTACAGCACATTACTCACAAACGTGTACATTATTTGCATCTTCCCATTCAAGACAATAAACAATACCCCGGGACAATTGTGCATCCAATCAACTGGGTCCCTGCTACCAATGCAATAGCACTGAGAGACTCACAACAACCTATCCAGTACTAATTCCACCGGAGCCAACCCTGGTACACTCAACCATGGATCCCATAATTTGGAAAACTTTTCTGTACAGCCTCTATGTTGGTAAATAAGTTTTTCTAACTTCAAGGTGTTACCCATTTGTTTTATCCACTCCTTCACAGTGGGGGGTTCCGTTGACTTCCAGTGCCGTAGAATCAGCATTCGGGCCTGAAAGAGGGCCCTAGCAATCGCCTGTCTGGGCATCTCCTCCAGCGTGTCACCTTCAATAATACCCAACACGCAGGGTTTGGGCTCTTTAGCAATTTGAACCTGAAAGGTTTGGTTAAGGACCTCCACCACCCCCGTCCAGTAAGCATGAAGTTTGGGGCAACGCCATAGCAGGTGTATTAAGTCCCCGTGATCCCGCATACATCGTGTGCAGGCTGGATCATCACACACCCCCATTCTAGCCAGTCTGGCGGGCGTATAATGGACTCGGAGAAGTATGTACAACTGCGATAGACGCTGAGCTACATTCAGCGAACACTGAGAGACTGCCAAAAGTGCTTCCTCCCACTGTTCCTCTTCAAAGGGCCCGACATCTCCCTCCCACTGGGCTATCACCTTACGGGTCAGGTCGGGCAGAAACATGTTAAGAAGCATAGAATAGGTACTGGATATGAAGCCTTTATACGATTCCACCTCCGCCATGTAGTTAAAGATAGGAGCTTTAGTCTGGACCCAGACTTCCACTCCCCTCTCGGCCCTCACCGCATGCTGAAGCTGAACATAGTAAAATAGCATGGAACCAGGGAGTCCGAATTCCTCTTGGAGAGCGGCAAAGGGACGCAGCTCTCCATTTCTGAATATTTGATACAGGTAGTTAACACCGTACTTCTGCCACCGTTTACTGTATTGTAGTTTTCCTATCTCCATGTACCGTTCATTGTGCCATATAGGGCTGAATTTAGTAAACCCCGTGACCTGCTGTAGTGACCTGACTTTATTCCAGATTTTTTGCATTAGGTTATAAGTGGGGTACCGTTTATTAGATTTACCCATCCGCAAAGCCTCCAACCCCTCCGCTACTCCCTGTTTAATCGTAAATTTCATGAGTGAGGTGGTGGAGTCCACCAAGTTCAACTCTGGGTCGGGGGCCGGGTTCAATGATCTAGCTATGTGTTGCAATTGGGCAGCCAAGTAGTACAGCCAGGGATTTGGCAGTGCTAGTCCACCTGCCTCTTTAGGACGCTGAAGCTGTTCCAATCTCACCCTAGCTGAAGAAGAATGCCAGATAAGGGAGCGGAACATAGAGTTAATGATTCGGAACTGTTTTAGAGGGATTACAAGAGGCGAGTTATGCAACACATAAAGAAGTTGTGGCATAAGAATCATTTTTATCAGATTGATCCTACCCACTGGTGACAGTTTTAGCCTGGACCACACCTTGATCCTATCACGACTGCGATTCAGCCAGGGGGTAAGATTCAGCCCAACATACTCCAAGGGATCAGGGGTGACGTGTATTCCTAAGTATTTAATTTTCCTGGACACTGGGATATCAAGAATCGTTGGTAGCCGCTGGCCCGAACCCTCGTCAAGAAACATGAGCGAATAAAAAAACAAGCCCTGAATAAAATCCGAAGGTCTCAACCACCCTCATAGCTTCACTCAGTGAACCCCCGGTATCTCCCAGAAACAGCATAGTGTCATCCGCATACATCATTAACTTTTCCTGTAGGTCCCCGTACTGAAAGCCTCGGATAGCATTGTTGGAGCGGATAAGGGCCGCCAGTGGCTCAACAGCCAGGGCAAATAGAAGTGGCGACAGGGGACACCCCTGTCTAGTGCCCCTGTACAGCCGAAAGTCTGGTGACACTCTGCCTGCCTCCCTGATGGCCGCCCTTGGGGTGTGATATAGCAACTGTACCCATGAAATAAATTCCTCCCCAAACCCAAACTTCCTCAAAGTAGCCCACAGGAATGACCATTCAATACTGTCGAACGCCTTGTGGGCGTCCAAAGACAGTAGCGCCCTATCCCCCCCATTATCCGCCACCGACTGCATATTAAGATAAAGTCTACGTAAATTTATTGCCGTGGATTTCTGGGGCATGAACCCCGCCTGATCAGAGTGTATAACAGTGGATATTACCCCATTTAACCGCACTGCCAGAACTTTTGCTAGAATCTTGACATCATTCTGTAAGAGGGAAATCGGTCTATAGGACCCTGGATCCAAGGGATCCTTGCCCGGTTTCAGAAGCAATACGATAATAGCTTTGGTCATAGATAGTGGGAGGCAGCCTGTTGCCTTGGCAACCTCGAACACATTAAGTAGTTTGGGCAACATACCCCCCGCATATTGCTTGTACACTTCAATCGGTATACCATCCTCCCCCGGAGCTTTAGAGTTAGGGAACAAGTAGTGCTCTAATTCCTCTTTCACCCTCTTTAATCCTCCCTCATCCCGGAGCAATTCCTCGTTTAAATGCCAAGTGTAGGGTTGTCTATGATATTCGGGTACTTTAAGTTTCATGCTTACTGGGGCATGGTCAGAGAGTGAGGCAATTCCTATATTTGATTCCATGACCATATCTAGCATTCTATGTTCGACCATTATGTGGTCTATCCTCGAGTACGTCCCGTGCACAGGGGAGAAAAACGTATAATCCTTTGATTTTGGATGCATAATCCTCCATATATCAACCATCTGACTGCTATGCATTTTTTGTTTTATCCTTGTTAATTGTACGTTATTTGTCCCCTGTGTCCGGGACGTACTATCCACGGCCGGATCCAAACAAAAGTTCATATCTCCCATCAATATTATATATCCCTCCCCAAAATCCTTCAGTTTCCCCAGAGTCTCAATAAGGTAATTAATGGGGTTCACATTAGGGGTGTATATATTTGCCAGGGTACATTTCATTTCCCCCAACTTCCCTTTTAGAAAAATATATCTACCATCTTTATCCATCATTCTTTCCTCCAATGTGAACCTCATTTCCCTTGAAAACCCTATTGCGACCCCCCTTGCCCTTTTTGAGATAGTATCTCCATAGAACCAATTCGGAAAATTGGGTGAGTGTAGTCTAATATTTGATTCTAGGGTCAGATGGGTCTCCTGTAGGAAAACTACATCTGCTCTATGATATTTAAGCTCTCTTAAGACCTTATGTCTTTTGGTAGGTATATTGAGCCCTCTCACATTATAGGACAGGAAATTTATTGCTGTCATATCTGTCTTTCATCCCCTTTTCCCTTTCTTTTTTGTAGAGTCAAAAAGGTAGAATCCCCTCCTTTCTCCCCATTACAAAACCCCTCTCCCTCCCCCCCTAATCCCTCCCTCCCCCCGCCTTTCCCATTGCTAATCCCTTCCCTCCTCCCCCCATTTCCCTTTTGGCCCATTATTGGCCTTAGAACCATCAATGATCTTTTCTCCTGGTTTTCCCATTTTAGAGGTGCCACTCGAACCCTGCCGCTCAGCCCCCCTCCTCCTCCCTTTAAATTTAGGGAGGGTGAGGGAGGTCCGGAGGCGCTGCATGGTGGGCCGGTCTACCCTTTCCCACCTCCTACACCTCTCCCTCTCCTCCCCCTACCACCCCCCGCCCCCTCCAAAGGACCCCCCATATCCCCCCCTTCCTGAGCCTCTTATGATGTTAATTTTAATTATCTTTCTCTATCCATCCAGGTAAGTCTGGGACCTGCAAGTCTAATTTATTACAGAATCCCACAAGTTCCTCGGGGAACCTTAATCTTGCTGATTTTCCTTCTTTCTGGCCTATAAGACAGGCCGGGAATCCCCAGTTATATTTGATATTCTGTGTCTTCATTTGCTCCAGGAGTGGCTTCAATAATCGCCTCCTTGCCAATGTCTCGGGTGCTAGATCTGTGAAGATCTGGAGCTCCTTTCCTTGGAATTGGATAGGGGGTTTTCCTCTTGCTTTCATTAAGATTTCTGCTTTTTCTTCATAATACCGGAACCTTACAATAATGTCTCTTGGCCAGTCGTTTTCTCCATTTCTTGGTTTACCGATACGATGCACTCGCTCTATATTAAGGGGGTCTTCTACTCCCATATCTAATATGGGCTTGAATATTATGTTCATAATTTTATTCAGATCTTCTCCTTTTTCCTCTGGTAAAGAGCGAATTCTTATATTCTGTCTTCTGTTTCTGTTCTCTTGGTCTTCTAATCGATAAAGGATCATTTTCTGATTATTAAGGTTGTCCCGATACCGATACTAGTATCGGTATCGGGACCGATACCAAGCATTTGCGCGAGTACTTGTACTCGCGCAAATGCTCCCGATGCCCAGTCCGATACTTTTTTTTTTTTTCAGAGCGGACACAGAGAGGGGGTGGAGAGCGGGGGGCGGAGAGCAGGGCGGAGAGCGTGGCGGGGGGCGGAGACCAGGGCAGAGAGCGCGACGGAGAGTGCGGCGGGGGGCGGAGAGTGGGGCGGGGGGTGGAGACCAGGGCGGAGAGCGGGACGGAGAGTGCGGCGGGGGCGGAGAGTGCGGCGGGGGGCGGAGACCAGGGCGGAGAGCGAGTCCCTCACCTGCAGTTGAAACTGGTAAGCTGGCAGGGGTGTAGGGCACAGCCGCATCAGGATCAGTGACCGGTGATGTCGCATTCGGTCGCCGTCAGCGGCTGAACGTCCCCACACCCATCTTAGTACACCCTGCACTTGGCTGCAGTAAGCAGCAGACATCTTGTTACACCCAGCCCGAGCTATATGGGTTGGGTGTAACAAGATGTCTGCTGCTGCTTACTTCAGCCGAGTGCAGGGTGTACCAAGATGGGCGTTGCAGCAGTTTTTTTTATTTTAAATCCTGTGTCATTTTTTTTTCCCGCAGCATTTCAGTGCCAGCCACCTATCAGTACCCACAAGTGCTACCTATCAGTGCAATAAGTGCCATCTACCAGTGCCACCTATCAGGTGGCACTGGTAGATGGCACTGATTGCACTGATAGGTGGCACTTGTGGGCACTGATATGTGCCACTTGTGGGCACTGATATGTGGCACTTGTGGGCACTGATGGCACTGAAAGGTGACACTTGTGGGCACTGATAGATGGCACTGATTGCACTGAAAGGTGGCACTTGTGGGCACTGATATGTGGCACTTGTGGGCACTGATAGCACTGAAAGGTGGCACTTGTGGGCACTGATAGGTGGCACTGATAGATGGCACTTGTGGGCACTGATAGTGCAATCAGTGCCACCAAGTGCCACCTATCAGTGCTGTCAGTGCCCACAAGTGCCATCTATCAGTGCCACCTATCAGTGCCCACAAGTGCCACCTTTCAGTGCTATCAGTGCCCACAAGTGCCACATATCAGTGCCCACAAGTGCCACATATCCGTGCCCACAAGTGCCACATATCCGTGCCCACAAGTGCCACCTTTCAGTGCAATCAGTGCCATCTATCAGTGCCCACAAGTGCCACCAATAAGTGCCCATAAGTGCCACCTATAAGTGCCCATAAGTGCCACCTATCAGTGCAATCAGTGCCATCTATCAGTGCCAGCCACCTATTAGTGCCCATCAGAGCCAGTCACCAGTCAGTGCCCATAAGTGCCACCTGTCAGTGCCACCTATCAGTCCCCATCTTTCAAACTGTCACATGACATTGAAAAAAAGTATCGGTAATCGGTATCGGCGAGTACTTGGAAAAAAGTATCGGTACTTGTACTCGGTCCTAAAAAAGTGGTATCGGGACAACCCTACTGATTATATTGTAGTATTTTATTCTGTTCCCTTAATTTACTTAGTTCCTGGTCCTGTTTATCCGCTCTTTCTTCCGTCTCCTCCACTCTTAACAAGAGATGTCCGAAGTCTGTTCTTAAAGTATTGATTTCTACTTTTATTGCGTTTTCCAGTTTCATCAGCATCTCAGTCATTTCTCCTTTTGTAGGGATTTGTGCATCTGCCCATTGCTCTTCCGCTCTACTTGTTTCACTTTCTGTTGTTTGATCTCCTTTAGATCGGTCTGTTGTTCCTCCTCCCTTCTTCTCCGTACTCCTTGACCCCCTTTCTGTTTTTTTATCACCTTTATCCTGTTTTTGTGCTCCTATTACTGGGCTCTTTGAGCTTGCCTCCTGGGTCATGTACTGTTTGATTGTACTATTTGCTGTGCTATTCCTAGGAGTCTTGGGGGCCGTCCCCCTTGTGTTTATGCTCATCTTGTTTTTAGTAGCCGGCCTTATTCGTTTCCCCAGTTTTACTTTTTAATTAAATGTTATACCCTTCTTCTTTTCGGGGTAGATCTGTTGTACTCACCCCTAGGGTTACAACCTTACCCAAAAAGGGCCTGTGTACATCAGGTTTTATTCCAGACCCCAGGGTTCCTTTTTAAGAAATTGATTGCTAGATTGAAAGAGAAATTTCCTTTTCAATGGTGTCCAGTATCCTTTAGATATTTAGGCATCCACATCACCCCATCTTACAAGACCCTATACCATACTAAATTACCCTAGAATATTCCAAAACATCAGAGAATTACTCAAATCATGGTCAACATACCACATCTCGTTTATGGGTAGTATAGTTGCTACAAAAATGGTTATACTACCAAAGCTACTATTCCTCTTTAGAGCACTTCCTCTCTTGGTACCTAAAAAACCCCTAGATTCCATACAAAGAGAGATAAACAAGTTCATATGGCAAAATAAAAAATCTAGATTTGGATATGCATTGATGTTCAGACCTCAATCGAAGGGAGGGCTGAGTATACCCAACCTTTGGCTATATTATCTTTCTGCTAGATATACACAGCTCGCACAATGGTATGCACCATCCAGCCATATACCGTGGTTATCATTTGAGGAACAATCTGTCCTACCGTACCACCTCCAAGGCCTTCCTTGGTCCAAATCCATCAAAACCCAAAGAATTGGCCACCTCAAGAAAGTAGTACACCAAAACTTACTATTATGGCACAGACAAAAGCATAAATTCAAGATCTCGTCAGAAATTCCCCCACTAGCCTCTTTCATAGGGGACCCCCTCTTTACCCCTCATGACCTAAACGCAAATCAATATTCTATATGGCAACTCCTCAAACTATCCAACCTAAAATCACTCACAAAAAATAATTCATTCCGTACATTCTTAGATTTGCAAGCAGAATATAAACTTACAGAAACTGAACTCGCCGACTACAACAACATCAAGCTTTTCTATCAGAAATACTTCTCACTCACCCTCGAAACCCCTTTCACAATATTTGAACAAATATGTCTTACTTCACCTCGCGATAGGGGTTTAATTTCCAGAATTTATAAAAACCTAAATGAACATGACACACCAGATAAAACATATCAGATGTCCCAGTGGGAAGCAGACTTGAATGAGTCATTCTCTGTAGAACAATGGGACATTATGATTAACAATTTACGAAAATGCACCAAGACGACATCCATCAGAGAATCCGCCATCAAACTTCAGTATAGGTGGTATCTCACCCCAGACAGAATCAACTCATTCTATCCAACAACATCTCCCCTATGCTTTAGGGCAGTGGTCCCCAACCTTTTTGACACTGGGGACCCGCTGCGTGGAAGAAAATTATGCTAAGGCCCGGGGGGGGGGGGGGGGGGTGCGTTTTTTCCCGGGCGATTTGTTGGGGAAATGGCTGGTGTTGGCGCTTCAATCATCACAACACCATGGCCGATATGGTGTCAGGATGATTGAAACGCATTATTTCTATTATTACATCGTAATAAAAAAAGAAATAGTTCAACTCACCATAATGCAGAATCAGTGGGGACCCTGAGTGTGTCACTTGCCACCATCGCCTACCACCAGATGTAGCTTGTCACTTGCCAGATGGGGAGTGTTACTTGCTGCAAAATGTGGACTGTCACTTGCCAATTGTGGACTGTCACTTGCCAATTGTGGACTGTCACTTGCCAATTGTGGACTGTCACTTGCCAGATGGGGAGTGTTACTTGCCATCAGATGCAGACTCTCACTTGCTGCAAAATGTGGACTGTCACTTGCCAATTGTGGACTGTCACTTGCCAATTGTGGACTGTCACTTGCCAGATGCGGACTGTCACTTGCCAGATGCGGACTGTCACTTGCCAGATGCCGACTGTCACTTGCCAGATGCGGACTGTCACTTGCCAGATGCGGACTGTCACTTGCCAGATGGGGACTGTCACTTGCCAGATGGGGACTGTCATTTGCCAGTTGCGGACTGTCACTTGTCAGATGGGGACTGTCACTTGTCAGATGGGGACTGTCACTTGCCAGATGGGGACTGTCACTTGCCAGATGCGGACTGTCACCTGTCAGTTGCGGACTGTCACTAGCCAAGTGAGGGTGGAACATGCGGCAATGCGGATCGGGCAATGAGAGATTTCATCTCTCGCCCGCCGCACTTCAGTGTAGTGTTCGCGCCGGCTGTGAGGACTGGACGGTGGTGGGGCAGGGCGGGCGGTGAGAGATGACATCATCTCTCTGCTCTCACACACCTCATGCAGTGTTGTGTTCACGGCCGGCTGTGTGGGCGGAACAGCTGTGATGCAGGGCGGGCCGCTAGAGGTCATGTCATCTCTCTGCTCTCACACACCTCATGCAGTGTTGTGCTCGCGGCCGGCTGTGTGGGCGGAACAGCTGTGATGCGGGGCGGGCCGCTAGTGGTCATCTCATCTCTCTGTTAGCCCGCTACCTGCCGAACCTCCGAAAGTGCAGCCTTCACGGCCCGGCTGCAAACAAGCTACGGCCCGGCAGTGGGCCGCGGCCCGGGGGTTGGAGACCCCTGCTTTAGGGGATGCCCAACGCAGGGTTCCCTTATACACACATTCTGGGATTGCACACACCTCAAAACTACATGGCATCAAGCTAAAAACAAAATAGAACAAATAATAGGTAGAAGAATTGAACTGACATCTAAAATGTGCCTCCTTTTCTATCCTATTCCTGATATTTCTATAGCACATACTAGGCTAATACACACATTGTTCAGTTCAATACACTGGGCCATAGCTCTTAACTGGCGTTCCTCTACTGTGCCATGGTCTCAAATTATGGATCGCATGCTAGCCATCAAACTTTCAGAACATATTCATCACACTTTATTCGATACTATGGACTAGGGTTGTCCCGATACCACTTTTTTAAGACCGAGTACAAGTACCGATACTTTTTTCCAAGTACTCGCCGATACCGAATACCGATACTTTTTTTTTATCTCTTTTAAAAAAAAAAAATTTTTTTTTTTTACAATTTTTTATTTATTTTTTTACAATTTTTTTTATTTATTTATTGATTGATTTTTTATAATGTTTTCTTTTTTTAAGGGGTGGGGGGTGGACAGTGTCAGTGTGTTTTTTCTTCTATTTTATTTTATTTATTTTTTACAATTCATTTCTTTATTATTTATTTTTTTATTAATTTTTTTATTTTTTTATCAGCCCTGTTGGGGGGCTTTGGTGAGATATCAGGGGTCTTAACAGACCTCTGACATCTCCCCTTTGAGACAGAGAAAGGGACTAGGGACAGATTCCCCAGTCCCTTTCTCAGCAGCCTCCGCTGCGCTGAAAATGAATGGAGAGAAGACCGCGGCTTCTCTTCATTCATAAACTAAAACATTGTAAACACAGTTTACGATGTTTCAGTTATGTGAATGGACAGAGTCAGTGATCACTGACTCTGTACATTCCGAACAGTAAGGAGCCAGATTTACCGGCTCCTACCTCCGCTCTCCATCCTGACAGATGGAGGGGGTTGAGGGGGAGAACAGAGGGGGACGGCAGCACGGAGGGGGACACGGATTGGGACGGCAGCACGGAGGGGGACACGGATTGGGACGGCGGCACGGAGGAGGACACGGATTGGGACGGCAGCACGGAGGGACACACGGATTGGGACGGCAGCACGGAGGGACACACGGATTGGGACAGCAGCAAAACGGAGGGGGCTGGAGGAGGATACGGGGACAATCAGCGGTGATCGTGTGTGGGGGAGCTACAAGCACCGATCACCGCTGATTTTAAAGCAGCTGATACCCGCGCGAGGGGGGGAGAGAGAGAGAAGTGGACTCGGAGAAACTACTTTTAAATATATACAGCGGTGATCGGTGCTGGTAACTTCCCCCACCGCACTGATCACTGCTGATCACAAGTATCGGGTGAAGCATCGGGAGCATTTGCCCGAGTACAAGTACTCAGGCAAATGCTCGGTATCGGTGCCGATACCGATACTAGTATCGGTATCGGGACATCCCTACTATGGACACATATGATAATAAATGGAAACCTTGGGATCTATCTCTGTTAATTCATGGAACTACAGGATGATACTACCGAATCTTTTTTTTAATATTTATTTTATTTCATTTTTTTCTCATTAAACAAATCCATATGACATTATAGAGATATAAAAGACTTTACCAATAATTCAGGTATACTTGCCATTATTTGTATCCCTCCCTCTTATGTCACTGCTACTTATAAATTATGCTGATATTTTTTGCACCCTTCTTTGTGTATGTACCTCAAACCAATGTACAGATAAAATTGTATTGAGACTTATTTTTCAATAAACCGTTTGTAAACGAAAAAAGAAAAAGGAGTTAATAAGCGCTAATTGTGGATAACGAAGGGTCAAAAAGGAGTTAATTATTGTATTATTTCGATAAATGGGGTTCTTGGATGGGATCGGTGGAATGAAGACTTTTTCTATTTTTCGGCTATTGTTACCCCCGCTACCTGTACATACCCCTCCCCCTCCTCTGGCCTCAGCTCAACTCTCTTCATGTTTTCATCTCTTATAATCCTTTTATTCTGCACAGAGATCACGTGATCCGCACCCAGAAAACAATGTTGCAAAAATCCCCCCGCGCATGCGCAGATGTGCCCCTGGGACCTTAAGGGTGGGCGGAGCCCTCCGACACATCTGTGTACAGCCAGAATAACAATATGTCAGCGCCAGATTATCTTCAAGATTGTATCTGTGTCACGTACCTGACGGTGACGAGCCCGGTTTAGCAGAGGGAGGCCTCCCTTACGGCTCCCACCAGCGGCCCCTGGTAGTGTTAACAGGAGGCACGGAGGTAGAAGGGGTACGAGTGCCTGGCAGGATCAACACAGAGCAAGTAGCTGGGTGGTCCGGGTGGAATCCGGGTACACAGAGGTAAGGCAAGTAGACAGGGCCCAGGACTCCGGAAGCACAGCAGGTAAACTGGGATCAGGAAGCCAGGAAGCACAGCAGGATTACAGGAACCAGGAAGCCAGGAAGCACAGCAGGTTAACTGGAATCAGGAAGCCAGGAAGCACAGCAGGTTAACTGGAATCAGGAAGCCAGGAAGCACAGCAGGATTACAGGAACCAGGAAGCCAGGAAGCACAGCAGGTTAACTGGAACAGCTGAATGGACCGGACCGGGGCCTGGGTCAGGCAGGATAGTCGGACAAGCCGGGTCGGGAACACTGGCAGACAGCGAGGTACCAAAGGACAAAGCAGAGCGGAGGTCAGAAACAGGCCGGAGGTCAGGTGCAGGCGGATAGCAGACAGGTCACAGGGAAGCCGGGTCAGATGCAGATGGGTTTCTCAGGTTGGGTTACACAGGTACTACGCTGTAGAGCAGACAGCAGGGACTGTCTGCAAGTGAGGGGTTTAAGTAGCCCTTCTGACGCCAACCGCGGGGAGCGCGCGTGCATGTGCGCGCGCGCGCGGACGGGACCCAGGAAGTCCAGGGAGCCTGTTTCTGGCAGGATCTCCATGACATTGCCCCCCCCCCCAAGGGGCAGCCTCCGGATGCCCATACGGGTAAACCTTTCGGGGTGAGATCTCTTGAAGGCCTGTATCAGATTCCTGGCATGGATGTTCTCCTCCGGTTCCCAAGAGTTCTCTTCGGGTCCGTAACCCTTCCATTTAATTAAGAATTGGTTCCGGTTACCTCTTCTCCTCACGTCCATAATAGCCTCTACTTCGAATTCCTGCTCCCCGTCTATGGTGACGGGGTCAGGGCGAGCCGGAGTTCGGCCTGGGAATGGGTTGGAGACCGATGGTTTCAACAGGGAAACATGAAAGACAGGGTGGACTCTAAGGGAGTCGGGGAGCTCCAGCTCGTAGGCCACTTCGTTAATTTTCCTTTTGACAGGAAATGGCCCTAAGAACTTGGGACCCAACTTCCTGGAAGGGCATGCCAACCTTAGGCTAATGGTAGAGAGCCATACTTGGTCGCCGGGTACCAGCACTAGTTCACCCCGCCTTCTCTTGTCGTAGACCATCTTGTTATACTCCTGAGTCTTCGCCATGGTTTCGCGTAAAAGCTGATTGTTAGATGAGAAGAAGTTCACTCTTTCCTGGACTGCAGGCACCGAGCACTCCGGGAGGGAGTTGGGCAGAAATGCAGGGTGAAAACCATAGTTCACGAAGAATGGGGTCTGGTTAGTTGCAGAGTGGATGGAATTGTTATAGGCGAACTCGGCTAGTGGAAGCAGGGAGAGCCAGTCGTTCTGAGCAAAAGAGGAGAAACAACGCAGGTATTGCTCGAGGGTCTGGTCAGTCCTCTCCGTCTGTCCGTTGGTCTGAGGGTGGTAAGCCGAAGAAAACGATAGTTCTATCCCCAGGGTCTTGCAGAGGAATCTCCAGAACCGAGAGGTAAATTGTACCCCCCGTCCAGAGACAATATTGGCAGGCACCCCGTGGAGCCTGACGACCTCTTTGATGAACATTTGTGCAGTTTCCGGGGCTGAGGGGGTCCCCCTCATAGGGACGAAATGTGCCATCTTGGACAGACGGTCCACTATCACAAAGATAGTGGTATGGTTTTCCGCTGGAGGCAGTTCAACTATAAAGTCAATGGAAAGCATCTTCCAAGGCCTGTCTGGGACAGGTAAAGGCCATAGTAGTCCCCAGGCCTTGGATCTGGAACCCTTGTTTCGGGTACAAGTAATACAGGACTCCACGAACTTCCTGCAATCCTCGCGTAATCGGGGCCACCAGAAGGTACGTTGTACCAAATCAGTGGTCTTGGCAACACCAAAGTGCCCGGCAAGGGCATGATCGTGGCAGAGTTCCAACACGGTTATTTTTAGTTCTTCTGGTAAGAATATCCTGTTCTGGTGCCATAGTAATCCATCCTTAGTCTGCAAGTCCAGCTCAGAGGAGGGTTCCTGTCCAGAGGTGGCTTGTCTGATCCGAGTGAGTAAGTCTTCCTGAAGAAGAAGAAAATTCCCAGGGGCGAGGATGGTATCGGGCGGGGAGGTTTCCTTTGATCCATGAAACATTTGGGACAAGGCGTCGGGTTTAGTGTTCTTGGCACCAGGGCGATAAGTGACATGGAAGGAAAACCGGGAAAAGAACAGTGCCCATCTGGCTTGTCGTGGTTTTAATCTTTTTGCAGCTTTCAGGTACTCCAGATTCTTATGGTCGGTGAATATTAGAATCGGGTGAGCAGCTCCTTCAAGTAAGTATCGCCATTCTTCCAAGGCAGACTTGATCGCCAGTAGTTCCCGGTCCCCTACATCGTAGTTTCTCTCTGCTGCAGATAGTTTGCGAGAAAAGAAGGCTTGGCCCGAGGGTTGGTTAACCCAGAAGATACTGAGAGGCACTTACGGGCTTTCAGGGGACAGCTCCTAACAAAGTGCCCGGGTTCCCCACAATACAGGCACAGGTTATGCGCTCGCCGGCACTGGCGTTCCTCCGGAGTGAGGGAGGGACGAAGGACTCCAAGCTGCATGGCTTCGGGTGCATCATGTGAGGGGGTCAGAGGTACGACAGGAGCTGGTTGCAGGTGGCTGGGGACCCGGGGAAGCATCCAGGTCGGACGGGAGAAGCCCGTGGCCCTCTCAGCCCTCCGTTCCCTCAGGCGTCGGTCAATCTGAATAGTCAACTCGATCAACAGATTCAGAGTCTCTGGTATTCCGACCCTAGCCAGTTCGTCTTTCAGGGGGGCCGAAAGACCTATGCGGAATTGGTGACGGAGGGCGGCGTCATTCCAACTGGTATCCGTAAATTCAGCTACATAGTCCTCAGCCGCTCTGCGTCCCTGCTGAAGGGTCTGCAAGGCGTTTTCTGCGGTCACTGAAAGCTGAGGGTCCTCATACAGTTGGGCCATGGCATCAAAGAAAACTATAAGACTGTCCAAAGCCACATCCTTCCGTTCCAGCAGGCGGTGGGCCCAGTTCTGTGGGTCTCCAGAGAGCAAAGAGATCACAAAGCCCACCTTGGTGGCTTCCAAGGAGAAGGTGCGGGGCTGTAAGGCAAAGTACAACTCGCAGGAGTTAAGGAAAGCTCTGAACTTGCTCCGATCCCCCGAGAATCTTTCAGGTGTAGGAACCCTGGGTTCAGGAGGAAGCATGACCACCGTGGGCGTGGACCCTGTACCGGCAGAGGAAGTAGAGGCCAGTGGACGTTCTTGGGTTCCAGAAGGGTTGGTGAGGGCCCGCACTTGTCCTTCCAGGTGGGTGTAGCCTTGCTGGAGACTTTTGACTGCTTCAGTCAATCCCGCCAGGTGCCGACATAGTTCCTCCATAGGTGAGGCTCCCTGCTCGGGCTCAGACATGGCTGTCTGCTGCTGTCACGTACCTGACGGTGACGAGCCCGGTTTAGCAGAGGGAGGCCTCCCTTACGGCTCCCACCAGCGGCCCCTGGTAGTGTTAACAGGAGGCACGGAGGTAGAAGGGGTACGAGTGCCTGGCAGGATCAACACAGAGCAAGTAGCTAGGTGGTCCGGGTGGAATCCGGGTACACAGAGGTGAGGCAAGTAGACAGGGCCCAGGACTCCGGAAGCACAGCAGGTAAACTGGGATCAGGAAGCCAGGAAGCACAGCATGATTACAGGAACCAGGAAGCCAGGAAGCACAGCAGGTTAACTGGAATCAGGAAGACAGGAAGCACAGCAGGTTAACTGGAATCAGGAAGCCAGGAAGTACAGCAGGATTACAGGAACCAGGAAGCCAGGAAGCACAGCAGGTTAACTGGAATCAGGAAGCCAGGAAGCACAGCAGGTTAACTGGAATCATGAAGCCAGGAAGCACAGCAGGTTAACTGGAATCATGAAGCCAGGAAGCACAGCAGGATTACAGGAACCAGGAAGCCAGGAAGCACAGCAGGTTAACTGGAACAGCTGAATGGACCGGACCGGGGCCTGGGTCAGGCAGGATAGTCGGACAAGCCGGGTCGGGAACACTGGCAGACAGCGAGGTACCAAAGGACAAAGCAGAGCGGAGGTCAGAAATAGTGATGAGCCGAACACCCCCGGGTTCGGTTCGCACCAGAACCTGCGAACGGACCGAAAGTTCGCACGAACATTAGAACCCTATTAAATACAATGGATGCGAACGTTCGAATTCTAAAGTGCTAATTATAACGACTATTATCCATGTTATTGTCCTAAACAGAGTTTGGGAACCCGGGTTCTGCACCAGGGGACATGTATCAATGCAAAAAGAAGTTTTAAAAACGGACGTTTTTCGGGAGCAGTCATTTTAATGATGCATAAAGTGAAAAAAAAAAGTGAAATATTCCTTTAAATATCGTACCTGGGGGGTGTCTAAAGTATGCCTGCGAAGTGCCACGTGTTTCCCGTGTTTAGAACTGTCCCTGCACAAAATGACATTTCTAAAGGAAAAAAAAGCCATTTAAAACTGCTTGCGGCTTTAATGTAATGTCTGGTCCCGGTAATATGGATGAAAATCTTTAAGAAAAATGGCATAGCTACCCCATCACCCCCCCCCCCTACCCCAGCCCATTACCAGCCCCTTTGGGTCTTGTTTGGATATTAAGGGGAACCCTGCAACACAAAATAAAAAAGGCCCTATATACTCTGAACAGCAGTATACAGGCGGTGTAAACAAGACCGGTGTAAACAAGACAGGGACTGTAGGTTTGTTCTTAAGTAGAATCTGTTTGTAATTTTGAACACGTACATTGTTTAAGTGTAGCTCCAGCCAAAAAATCTATTTTTAAGCTTTTTGGAAAACATAGGGAAGGGTTATCACCCCTGTAACATTTGTTTTGCTGTCTGTGCCCCTGTTCAGAACATTTCACCTCACTTTGCGTCCCAATGACAACTGTTTTTGAAATGTGGTGTTTTTATGGAAACAAGGATTGGTGATAAAGCATCAGTAGAGAGGAGACACCTTTCTCCCATATTAATTCTTACAGGAGAGAATTTTCCTTCCAAGGGGTAGATTTCCTCTCACTTCCTGTTGTCTCCTTCCGTTTGCAAGTAGGAGTCGTTTGTAAGTTGGATGTTTGAAAGTAGGGACCTGCCGTATATACTCTGCAGAAATTGGCCCCTTAGGTGTTGGTGTTGGCACAACACTGTAAGCACTCACAGTTACTCTTGGTGGGTGCTGGAACGCCCTGCTGTCAACTATTATATCAGGAATTGTAATAACATATAATTGTTGAACAGTGGTAGTAAAAATTGGGCCTTTGATGGTGGTGCTGGTGCCACAACACTGTAAGGCCTGACAGTTACTCTTGGTGGGCGCAGCAATGGGCCCTGCTATGAATTATTAGATCAATAATTATAATTGCATGCCCCTGTTGAACAGGGGCTGAAAAATTGGGCCTTAGGCACTGGTGGCACAACACTGCAACCCCTCACAGATACTGTACTTGGAGCACAGCAATGAGCCCTGTTGCAAAGTATTGCATCAAAAATTGTAATTACACGCCCCTGTTAAACAGGGGCTGAAAAATTGGGCCTTAGCCACTGGTGGCGGCACCCATAAACCAAAATGATCTTCCAAGCTATCATCATTAATCGGATCATTGAGGAGGAGGAGGAGGATAGCCAGTCAACATAACAGCACAGGCACTCAGCATCAGCATCAGTCTTGAAGGGATGTGACATTTTAAAATCAATTAGTCTGTTATATCAGCATCAGGTGTGTGGTAGCTGGTGGTGATCCAAGACTGGTTCATCTTGATGAAAGTCAGTCGATCAACCGAGTCGGTGGACAGGCGCACCCTGTGATCCGTGACAAATCCTCCAGCAGCACTGAATGTGCGTTCTGAAAGAACGCTGGATGCAGGACAGGCCAGTAGCTCAATTGCATACTGTGCAAGCTCTGGCCAGTGATCCATCCTCAAGACCCAGTAAGCCAGAGGATTTTCGGTGGGGAAGGTGTCCAAGTCTGACCTTGCCCCTAGGTATTCCTGCACCATGTATATCAGACGCTGGTGATGGTTGCTGGAACCGATCATACTTTGGGGCTGCGGACTAAAGAATTGTCTGAACGCATCGGTCAGACGGCCACCTTCCCCACCGCTCCTTCTTTGACTGCCCGAAGCCTCAGCAACTCGTTGTCCAGGACCAGGAGTTTGTAACCTCCCAGTCTCTGGGAACGCGTTGCACAGACCTTTATGCAAGGCCTCCCGGAGTTGTCTCATCCTCTGCTCCCTCTGCGACGGTAACATAAGGTCCGCAACCTTACCCTTGTACCGTGGATCAAGGAGAGTGGCCAGCCAGTAATGGTCCCTCTCCTTGATCCGAAGAATACGAGGAATGGATCCTTCCGCAGACTTTGCAGGATCAGGGAGGCCATGCAGCGTAGGTTAGCTGAGGCATTCAGTCCGGAGTCCTCTGGGTCACTAAGGACGACATGATCCGCAGCCACCTCCTCCCAGCCACGTACAAGTCCACTGGTTTCTTGGGACTGTAAATCATCCCTAAAAGACTGCTGCTGATGATGCTGAGTGCCAGCCTCCACCTCCATGCTGACACAATCCTCCTCCTCCTTCTCCTCCTCCTCCTCCTCTTCCTCTTCCTGTGCGATGGGTGGGACAGAAGGAACACTGTCTGGGTAAAGGGGGCCTTGAGAGGCAAGGAAGTCCTCCTCTTCCTGCCTCTGTTCTGCCTCAAGTGCCCTGTCCATTATTCCATGCAGCGTGTGCTCCAACAGGTGGACAAGAGGTACAGTGTCACTGATGCATGCACTGTCACTGCTCACCATCCTCGTGGCCTCCTCAAATGGTGCCAGGACAGTGCATGCATCCCTGATCATGCCCCACTGGCGTGGTGAAAAAAACCCGAGCTCCCCTGACCCTGTCCTGGTGCCGTAGTCGCACAGGTACTCATTGATGGCCCTCTGCTGCGTGTGCAGCCGCTGCAGCATGGCCAACGTTGAGTTCCACCTGGTGGGCATGTCACATATAAGGCGGTTCTTGGGCAGGTTCAACTCCTTTTGCAGCTCAGCCAGGCGAGCACTGGCATTATAAGATCTGCGGAAATGCACACAGACTTTCCTGGCCTGCCTCAGGACATCCTGTAAGCCCGGGTACCTGCCCAAGAACCGCTGCACCACCAGGTTAAGGACGTGAGCCATACAGGGCACATGGGTCAGTTGTCCCTGTCGGAGGGCGGAGAGGAGGTTGGTGCCATTGTCGCAAACCACCATTCCTGGCTTAAGCTGGCGTGGCGTCAACCACCTCTCGGCCTGCCCCTGCAGAGCAGACAGGACCTCTGCCCCAGTGTGGCTCCTGTCCCCCAAACACACCAGCGCAAGCACGGCATGGCATCTTTTTGCCTGCGTACTTGCGTAGCCCCTTGAACGCCTAGGGAGCACCGCTGGTTCCGAGGACAAACCACAGGAAGAGGCCATGGAGGAAGAAAAAGAGGAGGGGGTGGAGGAGAGAGGTGTGTCACAACCAGTAGTAGCATTTTGGAGGCGTGGCGGTGGAACAACCTCCAACACTACTGCACCTTGTCCTGCATCCTTCCCAGCTGCCAAAAGAGTGACCCAATGGGCCGTGAAAGAAAGGTAACGTCCCTGTCCATGCCTGCTGGACCATGAGTCAGCGGTAATATGCACCTTACCGCTGACCGCCCTGTCCAGCGAGGCCAAGACATTGCCTTCCACATGCCTGTAGAGAGCCGGAATCGCCTTCCGTGAGAAAAAGTGGCGTTTGGGAACCTGCCACTGAGGAACCGCACATTGCACAAACTCACGGAAGGGGGCCGAGTCTACCAACTGAAAAGGCAGCAGTTGAAGCGCTAGCAATTTAGCCAAGCTAGCATTCAACCGCTGGGCATGTGGATAGCTGGGAGTGAACTTCTTTCGACGGTCCAGCAGCTGGGGCAGGGAAATTTGCCTGCTAGAATCGGACGTCGGTGTACTGCTAGCAGAGTGGCTGCAAGTACTTGGCTGTGACACACCTAATTCTACACCTTCATCCCTCTCAGTGCAGGTTTCAGAGAGGACTGAAGGTATAGTGGGGTTGGAGATCCCAGCTGATGCGGTGCAAGGAGAGGTCCGCTTTGTTCTTTGGTGTGGGTCTTTAAGGTAGGCTTGCCAACGAGCTGCATGGCAGGTCAACATATGTCTGATCAAGCATGTGGTACCCAAGCGGCTGATGTTTTGGCCACGCGATATACGCTTGAGACATATGTTGCAAACAGCAGCTGTGCGATCTGATGCACTCGCCTCAAAAAAGGCCCACACCAAAGAACTTTTTGAATGACGGGCAGAGGCAGCGCCCTGCACAGGCGGAGCTCTGCGGTGTGATTCCGTCGGTGTGCTGCCCATACGCTGGCCACCCAAGGGCATCCTGCCTCGTTGGAGATGTGCCTCCTCCTCATCTTCCTCCTCTCTCCTATTAGGCACCCACGTGGAGTCAGTGACCTCATCATCCCCTCCCTCCTCATCACTGGAGCCAATCTGGCAGTATGCTGCAGCTGCTGGAGCATGACTGCCAGATTGGTGTCCTTCTTGAGCATCCCCTCTCTCTGCTCTCACGCTACTGCCTTCCTCTAGCTGGGTATCATCATCAGATCCTTCGAAACGCTGGGCATCCTCCTGGAGCATGTACCCAACACTGTGCTCAAACAGTTCGGGGGACTCCTCAGGAGGAGGACATGGTGGGTCTAGGGAAGGAGTGACTAATGATGACATTGATACCAGAGAAGAGGACGCTTTGGCAGCTGCTTTGCCAGTACCCTGAGCCTGGGTGAGAGGATGAGGAGGATGAGGTGGGCTTGGTCATCCACTCTACCAAGTCTTCGGCATGATGTGGCTCAACATGTCCAGCCGCCGAAAAGAAGGACAAGCGTGCCCCATGGCCATGTGCTGATGACAATGCACCGCGTCCACGACCAGCACTGTTGCCCCCAGACACAGAGCCTGCTTGCCCTCTTTTTTTGCCTCCTGACTGTCTGCCTCTCCTTGTTTGCCTTCCAGACATTTTAATGGATGGCCTGCAGGGAGATGGGAAAAACAGCAATAAGGGCTACCTTCAGGTGTATACTGTGCAGGAGGCTTAGCAACAATGACACTGACACTGTCCCCTGCCTATCCTTTTCTGTCCCTAAACACAAGGATTTGCAATATGCTTCAGCAAGATTGGTTTAGCACAGAATAGCACACTGACAGTTTCCCTCACTGTCCTTCTCTGTCCCTACAAACAAGGTTTAGCACAGAATAGCACACTGATAGTTTCCCCGAGTGTCCTTCTCTGTCCCTAAACTCAAGGATTTCAAATACGGTTCAGCAAGATTGGTTTAGCACAGAATAGCACACTGACAGTTTCCCAGAGTGTCCTTCTCTGTCCCTAAACTCAAGGATTTCAAATATGGTTCAGCAAGATTGGTTTAGCACAGAATAGCACACTGACAGTTTCCCTCACTGTCCTTCTCTGTCCCTACAAACAAGGTTTAGCACAGAATAGCACACTGATAGTTTCCCTCACTGTCCTTCTCTGTCCCTACAAACAAGATTTAGCACAGAATAGCACACTGATAGTTTCCACGAGTGTCCTTCTCTGTCCCTAAACTCAAGGATTTCAAATACGGTTCAGCAAGATTGGTTTAGCACAGAATAGCACACTGACACTTTCCCTCACTGTCCTTCTCTGTCCCTACAAACAAGGTTTAGCACAGAATAGCACACTGACAGTTTCTCCGAGTGTCCTTCTCTGTCCCTAAACTCAAGGATTTCAAATATGGTTCAGCAAGATTGGTTTAGCACAGAATAGCACACTGACACTTTCCCTCACTGTCCTTCTCTGTCCCTACAAACAAGGTTTAGCACAGAATAGCACACTGACAGTTTCCCCGAGTGTCCTTCTCTGTCCCTAAACTCAAGGATTTCAAATATGGTTCAGCAAGATTGGTTTAGCACAGAATAGCACACTGACACTTTCCCTCACTGTCCTTCTCTGTCCCTACAAACAAGGTTTAGCACAGAATAGCACACTGACAGTTTCCCAGAGTGTCCTTCTCTGTCCCTAAACTCAAGGATTTCAAATACGGTTCAGCAAGATTGGTTTAGCACAGAATAGCACACTGATGCCGCGTTCACACGATCATTTTTCCCGTCGGGAAAAATGACATTTTTTTTTTTCGCCGAGAAAAATGATCGTCTGTGGGCTTTATGTCGTTTTTCTCGTTGAGAAAAACGGCAGAAAAAACGGCGAGAAAAATTAGAACATGTTCTAAATTTTCTCATCGTTTTTTCCAGCATTTTTTTCCGCGGCAGTTTTCCCATAGGGAATCACTGCCACGGAGCCCACACACGGTCGTTTTTCTCGACAAAGAAAAAAATGACGGGAAAAACGGTCGTGTGTGGGGGAACATGCCGTTCCCTCGTTTTTCATTTTTTTTCATGTCGTGATTCACGGCGGCGTTTTCACCGCCGTGAATCACGATCGTGTGTACGCGGCATGACAGTTTCCCCGAGTGTCCTTCTCTGTCCCTAAACTCAAGGACTTCAAATATGGTTCAGCAAGATTGGTTTAGCACAGAATAGCACACTGACAGTTTCCCTCACTGTCCTTCTCTGTCCCTACAAACAAGGTTTAGCACAGAATAGCACACTGATAGTTTCCCCGAGTGTCCTTCTCTGTCCCTAAACTCAAGGATTTCAAATACGGTTCAGCAAGATTGGTTTAGCACAGAATAGCACACTGACAGTTTCCCCGAGTGTCCTTCTCTGTCCCTAAACTCAAGGATTTCAAATATGGTTCAGCAAGATTGGTTTAGCACAGAATAGCACACTGACACTTTCCCTCACTGTCCTTCTCTGTCCCTACAAACAAGGTTTAGCACAGAATAGCACACTGATAGTTTCCCCGAGTGTCCTTCTCTGTCCCTAAACTCAAGGATTTCAAATACGGTTCAGCAAGATTGGTTTAGCACAGAATAGCACACTGACAGTTTCCCCGAGTGTCCTTCTCTGTCCCTAAACTCAAGGATTTCAAATATGGTTCAGCAAGATTGGTTTAGCACAGAATAGCACACTGACAGTTTCCCTCACTGTCCTTCTCTGTCCCTACAAACAAGGTTTAGCACAGAATAGCACACTGATAGTTTCCCTCACTGTCCTCTGTCCCTACAAACAAGATTTAGCACAGAATAGCACACTGATAGTTTCCACGAGTGTCCTTCTCTGTCCCTAAACTCAAGGATTTCAAATACGGTTCAGCAAGATTGGTTTAGCACAGAATAGTACACTGACAGTTTCCCCGAGTGTCCTTCTCTGTCCCTAAACTCAAGGATTTCAAATATGGTTCAGCAAGATTGGTTTAGCACAGAATAGCACACTGACACTTTCCCTCACTGTCCTTCTATGTCCCTACAAACAAGGTTTAGCACAGAATAGCACACTGACAGTTTCTCCGAGTGTCCTTCTCTGTCCCTAAACTCAAGGATTTCAAATATGGTTCAGCAAGATTGGTTTAGCACAGAATAGCACACTGACACTTTCCCTCACTGTCCTTCTCTGTCCCTACAAACAAGGTTTAGCACAGAATAGCACACTGACAGTTTCCCCGAGTGTCCTTCTCTGTCCCTAAACTCAAGGATTTCAAATATGGTTCAGCAAGATTGGTTTTGCACAGAATAGCACACTGACACTTTCCCTCACTGTCCTTCTCTGTCCCTACAAACAAGGTTTAGCACAGAATAGCACACTGACAGTTTCCCCGAGTGTCCTTCTCTGTCCCTAAACTCAAGGATTTCAAATACGGTTCAGCAAGATTGGTTTAGCACAGAATAGCACACTGATGCCGCGTTCACACGATCATTTTTCCCGTCGGGAAAAAATAGGATTTTTATAACAGCTTACCTGTAAAATCCTTTTCTTGGAGTACATCACGGGACACAGAGCGACATAGTCATTACTAATGGGTTATATAGATACCGTCAGGTGCTGGCACTGGCAACTTCCAAAACCGGAAGTACCCTCCCCTATATAAGCCCCTCCCATCCGGGAGCACCTCAGTTTTGTAGCAAAGCAATAAGTGTCCCCAAAGAGGGGCGGGAGCTCTGTGTCCCGTGATGTACTCCAAGAAAAGGATTTTACAGGTAAGCTGTTATAAAAATCCTATTTTCTTTCTCGTACATCACGGGACACAGAGCAACTTAGTCATTACTAATGGGATGTCCTAAAGCAATGCCCAATGAGGGGGGGGATACACCATATATAAGCTGAGCGCTATCAGACATGAGGATCTTTTGCGGCCTGCAACACACTGCGCCCAAAGGCGACATCCTCCTGACTTCTAACGTCCACCTGGTAGAACCTAGTAAACGTGTGTACTGAAGACCATGTTGCGGCCCTACAGATTTGAGCCAGGGAGGCCTGGTGATGCACTGCCCATGAAGTTCCAACTGCTCTCGTGGAGTGCGCTCTAACTTTGAACGGAGGCGGTCTCCTTCTCAAGCCATAGGCTTGTATTATGACCTGTCGAATCCACCTGGCTAAAGTAGATTTTGACGCTGCCTGACCCTTTCTGGGGCCTTCCGGCAGAATAACCAAAGTATCCGTTCTGCGAATCTGAGCAGTGGCCTTTAGATAAGCTTTAACTGCTCTTACTACATCCAAAGAATGCAATAAATTTTCCTCTACCGAAGTAGGTTTGGGGAAAAAAGAAGGAAGAACCACATCTTGGTTCAAATGAAACCTCGATACCACCCTAGGAAGAAAGGCTGGATGAGGACGTAACACTACTCTATCCTTATGGATAACCAGATATGGCTCCTTACAGGACATAGCTGCTAATTCCGACACTCTTTTAGCCGAACAAATGGCTACTAGAAAAATCAATTTCCTGGTGAGAAGCACCAAAGAAATATGCTGTAATGGTTCAAATGGTTGTTTCTGTAGAACCGACAGAACCAAGTTTAGATCCCATGGACATATGGGAATATTAACCGGAGGACTAATACGCATCACTCCTTGTATAAAGGCTTTGACTAGTGAATGCGAAGCCAAGGGCCTTTGAAAAAATATTGACAAGGCCGAAATCTGACCCTTGATAGTACTCAAGGCAAGCTTCCTATCTACAGCCCATTGTAGGAAGTCCAGAATCCTACCTATTACGTACTTATGTGGATGCCATTTCTTGGCCTCACACCACGCGATGTACGCCTTCCAGATTCTATATTAGATCTGCCTGGATACCGGCTTCCTGGCATTGATCATGGTAGATACCACAGGATTAGAGAGCCCTCTCTTTTTTAGAATGTGGGCTTCCATAGCCAGGCCGTCAAACCTAGGGCTGGTAAGGAAGGGTGGTATATCGGTCATTGCGAAAGCAGGTCCGGACGACGTGGGAGAGTCCAAGGACTCCCCACTGAAATTTTACAATCTCCGCGTACCACGCTCTTCGGGGCCACGCTGGAGCCACCAGAATCACTGGTTTCTTTTCTACCCTGATTCTGCGGAGTAATCGAGGTAACCATTGTGGCGGTGTGAATGCATATATCAGCTTGAACTGATCCCAAGGGAACACTAGGGCATCCGAGCCGCAAGCTAGGGGATCCCTTGTCCGAGAGACAAACCTGTCCCCCTTTGCGTTGAATCTGGATGCTAGAAGATCTACATCCGATGTTCCCCACCGCTGACATATTGTCCAGAAAACCTCGGGGTGAAGGGACCCTTCCTCTGGGCCTAATTGCTGGCGACTTAGAAAGTCCGCCTTCCAATTCTCCACTCCTGGAATGAATACCGCAGATATGGCTGGGACATATTTTTCTGCCCATTTCAGGATGTAATTTACTTCCCTCTGGGCTGCACGACTCCTGGTGCCCCCCTGATGATTGATATATGCCACTGCTGTGGCATTGTCTGATTGAATTCTGACAGGGGACCCTTGGAGTTTGGATGTCCATGCTACTAGGGCATACCGGGCTGCTCGTATCTCTAAGAGATTGATGGGCAGGGCCTTTTCTGCATCCGACCATCTGCCCTGGAGAGACTATTGCTCCAGTACTGCTCCCCAGCCTATAAGGCTGGCATCTGTAGTGACCACCTTCCAAGAAATCAGACTGAAGGATTTCCCTTTTTCCAGATTCTGGGGAACCAACCACTAACGGAGGCTCTTGCGAACGGAAGGGGACAAGGACATTGTAAGTCTAGGGCCTGAACTTTTTTGTTCCAGGCTGACAGTATGGCCCCCTGCAAATTCCTTGAATGGAATTGACCGTAGGGTACTGCTTCGAATGATGCCACCATTTTTCCCAGCAGCCTTATGCACAGGCGTATGGACGGCTGTCTTTTTTGTACCCACTAAGTGGATCAAATCTTTCAAAGACAACACCTTTCCTCGAGGCAAGAATATTTTTCTCTGGCCTGAATCCAACCTTAGCCCCAAGTATTCCAGACTTTTGACTGGTTTTTAGGGCTGACTTTTCTCGGTTGATAATCCAACCGTGAGATTCCAGATACTTGATTTGTCTTGTGAACGACCACGTCTAGTTTTTTCACTGAGTGGTCTATCAGCAACAAGTCATCTAGATATGCCATTATCATTACACCTTGTGTTCTTAGATTGGCCAATAAAGGGCCAGAATTTTTGTAAACACTCGTGGTGCTGTGGCCAAACCGAAGGGTAAGGCTCTGAACTGAAAATAGCGCCCTTCTACTGCAAAGCGTAGAAACTTTTGGTAGACTGGAAAGATGGGAATGTGCAGATAAGCATCTTTGATGTCGATCGCGGCTAACCAATCCTCCCCTTGTAGGGCAGTGGCCACCGATCGGATCGACTTCATCGGAAAGTCCTGATATACAGGAATTTGTATAGCCCTTTTAGAATTAATATGGGCCTTCCGTCCGCGTTTGCTTCGGGACTGTAGAGAGGTTTGAGTAAAACCCGAACCCTCATTCTTCCAGGGGAACCTCCATAATTACTCCTTGGAGCAATAGTTGTTCTAGTGCCAACAGGAGGGACTCTCTCTTCCGGGGATCCCTTGGCACGTTTGACCTCAAAAATGGGAAGGAGGAGAGTCTTTTAACTCCAATCTGTATCCCCAACATACTGCGGAGAGCACCTATCTGTCTTGATCGCGTCCCGCCAGGTCTCTTGTGAACAACTGGAGTCCTCCCCCCACCCCTGAGTGGGGGCAACCCTTCAATGAATTTAACTTTGGGGGAGGTTTTGTACCTCCCCTGACCCAGGGTTTCTCATTACCCTGCTATTGTCCCTGTTTTTTACCCCCGGGAATTGACCGAGGAGGCCGTCGGAACTGTTACACAGCCGATGCCCCAGGGACTGGAGAAGCAGGCCTCTTAAAGAGGGACCTCTAACTCTGTTTTTAACCGGCAAGAGCGTATTTTTACCGCTGGAAATTTTCTGGATATATTTGTCCAGGTTTTCCCTGAATAAGCGTTCACCATGAAATGGGACGCTAACCAGCCATTCCTTACAGGGAGCTTCAGCAGACCAGTTTTTGAGCCATAGAAGCCTACGCATATGTACTCTAGACAGCGTAAGGCGGGAGGCCTGATGGACTGAATCCTTTATGGCGTCAACCGCAAAGCCTAAGGCTCTAGGTAGATCAGCTAGGGCAAGGCCTGCTGATCTGTCAAGTCCCTCAAGACCTGTTTTAACTGATCCTTCACTGCTTAGCAGACCCCAATAGCTGCTACTGCTGGTTGTGTCACCAAGCTTGCTGTAGAAAGAAGCAGACTTTCATAAGGACTCCAATCTTTTATCTATTGGGTTCTTGAACATTTGGACATTATCCACTGGACATGTCAGTGATTTATACATACAAGAGATGGCTGCGTCCACTGTAGGGACCTTCCATTTTTTTTTTTTTTTTGATGAACTTATCCTCCATGGGATAGACTACCGGAAATCTCTTGGGGGAATAATATTTTCTCAGGACGTTCCCAATCCTGGTAAATAAGCCCTTTCAGTAAAAGGGTGAAGTGGAAAAGAACAGACAGTCTGGGGGCTTCTAGCGACCCCAACGAGGATACAGTAGTGGTTGATGGTTCCGCAAGGTGCATTTTTAATGCCGATCGGACCATGTTAGTCAGAGACTGAACCCATAATCTTTCAGCTTGAGCTGCTGAGAAAAGTTCCTCCACTGTTGATTCCTCTATAACAGAATCAACCTCATCCTGATCCCCTTCAGGCAGGTCGATCCCTGTATGGGACTGTTGCTCTGCTAACAGGCACTCTGAAGGAGGAGACGGAGATCGGCGTGCTTTCCCTGACAGGGAGGCAGCGATCAATGTTGACAATCTCTCTCTAATCCTCCCAGAGCTGAGGAAAAAACCTCCTCTGTTACATACACAGGAGCAGGTGACTGAGGACAGCCACAGTACCAAGTACCCCTGCGGGGTCTCTATGGTCACTTACCTCTGAACTTCAGGGGAGACTGGTGCAGCAGAAGCATGCCCACCTCAGAGCCCGATGAGACCCCCTTCGCTTCCTGGAAGATTCAGTTCCGGAGCTTCTGGACGGCATATTCTTAAGCCTAAAGCTGAGGTATTCCAGCCGTAATACACCACTTTTACTGAGAATAGTCTAGCACAATTGCTGCTATATCACAGTTGGTGTCTACTAAAGTGCCTTTCTAGGGGATGCCTGCATCAACCGCCTCTGTGTGTCTTTATCTGTTGCTAGCTCTGTCTGTGCATTCAATAGCCAGCTATAATGTGCTTTAAAGCACGCTGGACGCCCGCACATGCGCAGTAGCGCCGCGGCGCACACCTGAGCGTCATCCACCCGCTCCGCCTCTTTTTTCAGATCGCCTCTATGAATAGAGGCGCGTGCACGCGCACGCGCGCGGGCACGTGCGCCTTCGGCGCCCTTTTTTAAAAACAATAAGGAGCTAGATGGGAGCCAGGGCCCCCTTTGCCGCAGGGCCCGGGGATGGATG
Organism: Rana muscosa; assembly: GCA_029206835.1. Classification (NCBI taxonomy): domain Eukaryota; kingdom Metazoa; phylum Chordata; class Amphibia; order Anura; family Ranidae; genus Rana; species Rana muscosa. Next base: position 353,247,040 of record CM055125.1, on the reverse strand, counting down.
AGCGCAGCAACAGGGCAGAGGAGACAGCTTCCCAGCAGAGAACATACCAACTGCCTGGATTTGATTCTGGAAGAAAAAAATCCACATTACAAGAAAAAGAACCATAGCGGCCTCTAGTGTCTAACACAGGTACCGCGGTCTTACATTTTTTTTTTTTTTTTTTTTTCTTGCCTACTATTAAAATTTTTACATTTTCTCAGTAGTAACAGGCATACACAGAATATTAGCGGGAATACCTTAGGTAACAGGCAGAAAGACAAAATAGGCTTGGGGGTCCCTCAATAGAACCAAGTTCCTGAGGGCCCCCACTTACCTTTTCCTCGCCGCAGGACTTTGTTTGGTCCACAGAAGCCCAAACTTCACCTATCACGGCAGGCATTGTAATCAAACCTTCAGGGACCGGGTTCCCAAGGATTCCACTCCCCTGGACCTGTATAGCACCCTGCACAGAAAACATCTTGGTCGTGGGTATGACCAGAGCTCTGGATCCCAGGGTCCAGCTCTCCTAAGAGAAGCATTACAGGCAAAACCTTGCTCTTCTCTGCAAGGCCCGGGTACCGACCGTTTAGCTATGAAGCTTTTTTGGTCGGATCCGGAATAGCTTACTGAGGCCCAAAAGAACCTGTACGCAAGCTCAGTGAAAAACACATGTTTCTTCTTGGCCAACACCTTAGACACTGGCAAAAAACTGAGGTGCTCCCGGATGGGAGGGGCTTATATAGGGGAGGGTACTTCCGGTTTTGGAAGTTGCCAGTGCCAGCACCTGACGGTATCTATATAACCCATTAGTAATGACTATGTCGCTCTGTGTCCCGTGATGTACGAGAAAGAAATGACATTTTTTTTTTTCGCCGAGAAAAACGATCGTCTGTGGGCTTTATGTCGTTTTTCTCGTTGAGAAAAACGGCAGAAAAAACGACGAGAAAAATTAGAACATGTTCTAAATTTTCTCATCGTTTTTTCCAGCATTTTTTTCCGCGGCAGTTTTCCCATAGGGAATCACTGCCACGGAGCCCACACACGGTCGTTTTTCTCGACAAAGAAAAAAATGACGGGAAAAACGGTCGTGTGTGGGGGAACATGCCGTTCCCTCGTTTTTCATTTTTTTTCATGTCGTGATTCACGGCGGTGTTTTCACCGCCGTGAATCACGATCGTGTGTACGCGGCATGACAGTTTCCCCGAGTGTCCTTCTCTGTCCCTAAACTCAAGGACTTCAAATATGGTTCAGCAAGATTGGTTTAGCACAGAATAGCACACTGACAGTTTCCCTCACTGTCCTTCTCTGTCCCTACAAACAAGGTTTAGCACAGAATAGCACACTGATAGTTTCCCCGAGTGTCCTTCTCTGTCCCTAAACTCAAGGATTTCAAATACGGTTCAGCACAGAATAGCACACTGACAGTTTCCCCGAGTGTCCTTCTCTGTCCCTAAACTCAAGGATTTCAAATATGGTTCAGCAAGATTGGTTTAGCACAGAATAGCACACTGACACTTTCCCTCACTGTCCTTCTCTGTCCCTACAAACAAGGTTTAGCACAGAATAGCACACTGATAGTTTCCCCGAGTGTCCTTCTCTGTCCCTAAACTCAAGGATTTCAAATACGGTTCAGCAAGATTGGTTTAGCACAGAATAGCACACTGACAGTTTCCCCGAGTGTCCTTCTCTGTCCCTAAACTCAAGGATTTCAAATATGGTTCAGCAAGATTGGTTTAGCACAGAATAGCACACTGACAGTTTCCCTCACTATCCTTCTCTGTCCCTACAAACAAGGTTTAGCACAGAATAGCACACTGATAGTTTCCCTCACTGTCCTTCTCTGTCCCTACAAACAAGATTTAGCACAGAATAGCACACTGATAGTTTCCACGAGTGTCCTTCTCTGTCCCTAAACTCAAGGATTTCAAATACGGTTCAGCAAGATTGGTTTAGCACAGAATAGCACACTGACACTTTCCCTCACTGTCCTTCTCTGTCCCTACAAAATAGGATTTTTTACTCACCGTAAAATCCTTTTCTCTGAGTCCATGGACCGACACAGCTTCTCTATTGACAAAGTGGGTATTATCCGTTAATTAGGAGTGACTAGGCAGAAAAACTTGTAAAAAGTGTTGCATCACACCTTCTACAGTACCGCCCAGGGGGCGGACCCTCTGGGTATACCCTCTCAGTCTGCACATCGCAGATCAGTTCGTCAAAAAGCAGTACAAACTTAAAAGGAGGGGTGGGTGCTGTGTCGGTCCATGGACTCAGAGAAAAGGATTTTACGGTGAGTAAAAAATCCTATTTACTCTTTCGTCCATGGACCGACACAGCTTCTCTATTGACAAAGTGGGACGTCCCAAAGCAGTGTCAGAGAAAAAAAAACGAGGGGTGGTAACAGCATAAAAACAAACTTCACCCCAAAACACAAAACAGCACTCCTCCAACGGAGGAGTTGCAACTCTAAACAGCCGCCTGCAAAACCTTGCGGCCGAAAGAGGCATCCGAAGATGCACCTACATCAACTTTGTAGAATTTTGTGAAAGTGTGAGCGGACGACCAAGTCGCCGCTTTACATAGTTGGGAAACAGACGCTTGATGTCGGAAAGCCCAAGAGGCACCTATTGCCCTTGTCGAATGCGCCGTGACAGGAAAGGGGGGCGCCTGACCCTTTAAGGCGTAAGCCTGGATTACTATCTGTCGGATCCACCTAGAGATGGTGGCCGATGAGACTGCTTGGCCCTTCTTGGGACCAGCCACCGAAACAAACAGTGAGTCTGACTTCCGGAACAGGGAAGTAGCAGATATGTATACTCTCAAAGCTCGGACAACGTCCAAGGAATGCAACGCCGACTCCTTAGGATTCGACGGCTGAGGACACAAGGATGGAAGTACAATGTCTTCGTTGAGATGAAAAGCCGAAACGACCTTCGGAAGAAAGGAAGGCTGCGGCCGCAGCACCACCTTATCCTTGTGGAAAATCAAATAGGGAGCCTTGCAGGACAAGGCTGCCAGCTCAGAGACTCGTCTAACTGACGTAACAGCCACCAAAAAGACCACCTTCTGAGAAAGTGTCAACAGGGGAATATCTCTAATATTCTCAAACGGTGCCTTCTGAAGCACCGAGAGGACCAGGTTCAAGTCCCACGGAGGTAACGGGGGGCGGACCGGAGGGGCCACATGTCGAACCCCCTGCACAAATGTACTCACGAGAGAGTGAGTCGCCAGGGGTCGCTGAAAAAAGACAGCCAGGGCAGATATCTGTCCCTTAATCGTACTTAGGGCAAGCCTTTGGTCTACCCCATGCTGTAAAAACAGCAGGATTCTGGAAACCAAATAGGTACGCGGATGCCATTTCATTTCCTCACACATGGAGATGTAGGCCCTCCAAGTGCGGTGATAGACCTTCCTAGAGGACGGTTTCCGAGCACTTCTCATAGTAGAAATTACTGAGTCTGACAGGCCCCGGTCTCTCAGTACCTGGTTCTCAACAGCCATGCCGTTAAAGCCAATGACTGTAAAGCAGGATGGAATATGGGACCTTGCGACAGCAGGTCCTTCCGTAGTGGTAGGCGCCAGGGGACGTCTGCTACCAGACGTACTAGATCGGCGTACCAAGGACGCTGAGGCCAATCTGGAGCGATTAGGATCATTGGAATTCCCTCTGCCTCCACTCTGCGGAGCAGAAGAGGAAGAAGCCTTAAGGGAGGGAAGGCATAGATTAGCCGATACTGGCCCCACGATGCTACCAACGCGTCCGTTGCGTCTGCCCATGGGTCTCTTGACCGGGCCACAAACCTCAATACCTTCCGATTGAGTCGGGAAGCCAGAAGATCTACGTCTGGTGTGCCCCATCTTTGGCAGAGGAGTTGGAACACCTCCGGGTGTAAGGACCATTCTCCCTGGTCCAGCATCTGGCGGCTCAGGTAGTCCGCCTGCCAGTTTTCCACACCCGGAATGTACACGGCCGACAGTGCCGGTACGCTCCTCTCTGCCCACTTCAGGATGCGAGCGATCTCCGATGCTGCAGCTGAGCTTCTTGTTCCTCCTTGATGATTGACATATGCCACTGCTGTGGCGTTGTCTGACTGGATCCTGACTGGACGCCCTTGCAGTCTCTGAGACCATTTGAAGAGGCACAGCTTGATCGCCCGGATCTCCAGGACATTGATCGGCAGGAGGGCTTCCTCTGGGGTCCAGCGACCTTGCGCCGACTGGACACCCCAGACTCCCCCCCAACCTGTAAGGCTGGCGTCCGTCGTGATCACTATCCAGTAAACCGGAAGAAATGACTTCCCGGCCATTAGAGCCGGTGCTGTCAGCCACCATACCAGGGATCTCCTGACTAGGTGGCTCACTCGGATTTGATAATCCAGAGATGAAGGGCATCTGTTCCATCTGGACAGAACTTCCCTCTGTAACACTCGAGTGTGGTATTGAGCATATGGGACCGCCTCGAAGGAGGCTACCATGAGGCCCAACACTCGCATGCAAAAACGGAGTGACGACCAATTCCTGGAAGTCAGCTGCCGTACTGCAGCCCGGAGGGTCTGCAACTTCTCCACAGGGAGGAATACCTTTGCCTCTGAGGAATCCAGAATCAACCCCAGGTACACTAGGCGTTGAGTGGGCACCAATACTGACTTTTGCGTGTTTAGTATCCAACCACAGTCTCGAAGAGTCTGACAGGTAATGGACACGCTTACCTCTAATTCTGAGCTTGAAGGGCCCTTCAGCAGAAGGTCGTCCAAGTAACCTGTGATAGCGATACCCCGCTGTCTTAGAAGTGCCAGAATCGGAGCGAGCACCTTGGTGAACGTCCTGGGTGCTGAGGCAAGGCCAAATGGGAGGGCCACAAACTGGTAGTGGTTCTTCCCGATAGCAAATCGCAGAAACCTCTGGTGTCTGGAGTATATGGGGACATGCAGGTATGCGTCCTTGATGTCCAAGGAGGCCAGAAAGTCCCCCGGATGGAGAGCCGTGACTACAGATCGAACCGACTCCATCCGAAAACTTTGTACCTTCACAAAGCAATTGAGGGCTCTGAGATCCAAGCTTGGACGAACCCCCTCCTTCTTCGGCACAATGAACAGATTTGAGTAAAAACCCCGTTCCAGTTCTGGAACTGGAATAACTACCCCGCGTTCCAGTAGACCCTGGACCGCCCCATACAGGGCCTCCCGACGGGTCGGTAGTAGCTGGAGATTGGAGGTGTTGAATCTGTCCGGTGGACAAGAGAGAAACTATCTTGTAGCCTGAGGAGATTACTTCGCAAACACACCTGTCGGAGATTAGTGCTGTCCACTGAGTCGCGAATTTGCGAAGACGTCTCCCCACCCGAGAGCTGGGTGGGGGTGGACCTTCATGCGGACGCAAATTTGTCCGCAGGCTTATTGGGTATGCGGGCCCAGGGACGCTTTTGTCCTTGGGCAGGCGCTTTATCGGCCTGGGGTCTTTTCCCTGTCGCCCTAGGGGGACGAAAAAACCACTTGTGTGCAGTAAAGGAGGGCCCTTGCCCTTGGCGTGGCCCCTTACCCTTGCTAATTTGGGGAAGCAAAGTGCTTTTACTTCCTGTGGCATCCTTGATGATGTCATCCAGAGAAGCCCCAAAAAGTCTGTCGCCCTTAAAAGGCAGATCCAACAGGGCTTTCTTGGAAGTCTGGTCCGCAGACCAGCCTTTTAGCCAGATCAGGTGGCGTATTGCTACTGCATAAACCGAAGTTTTAGACAGCAGGGGAATAGTATTCATGTCTGACTCGCAGACAAACCTAAGGCCCTGGACCAACAGGTCGGCCAATGTTATCTCATCAGGAGGAGCATCTCGCTCCTTAACCCCTGGAGTAGCAATCTTGCCCATTCAGTAAGTGTGTGAGACACTAGGGCCCCCGCCAATGCCGGGCGTACTGCCGAGCCTACCACTGAGTATAGGTAGCAAGCGAGTGCTTCAGCCTTCTTATCCACAGGGTCCTAGAAAACAGGAGCCCCTTCTACAGGAATTGTGGTGGCTCTATTAAGTCTGGACACCGGAGGGTCCACTATAGGGGGGAGAGGTCCATTTCTTCAGAAAACTCTCCTCAAAAGGGGTACCGTACCGCAAACCTCTTTGGGGCTGTAAAGACCCTCAGTGGGTTCTCCCATTCCTTGTATAAGAGTTTATCAAAAGACACACAAGGGAACACCTTAGCAGTGCGGGCAGGTCTATGAAACCCAAGTGGACCGGAGTCTCTGCTGCTTCTGCAGTATTTTCCAATTTTAGCATATCCCGCACTGCAGTAATAAGGTCAGATACCAAAGCCGTCTCGCGTACTGACCTGGACTTTGAGTCATTCTCACTGTCCGGTCACGGTCTGCAGTCTCTGGTGCGTCAGAATCTGGGCCCCGAGCCATAGCTGGACCTGGTTCTGCACCAGAATTATCCCCAGAAGCTTGCAGGGGATGGGGCGTTTACTACCCCCTGTATTCCCGTGTGCTGCTTCCACCCTGGCAGCAAACGCCTCTAGGATTGCCGACATAGCGTCCATAGACACCTCAGGGACACCAGCTGCTAAATCTGGTGTTTCAGGGGAGAAGACATCTGGCTCAGATGCCATGCTGACCACACGCTGACACTCACAGGGCTCCAGGCAAGATATCAATAGGCTACCCTCCTGCGCTGCAGAGATGCTGGGTCACCCAGAGGACTCACCACCCTGGATAGGTACTGCTATGCTGCGCCTATGATGCTGTCCCCTTGCTGCTGTGTCAGTCTGCTTCTTTTATCAGCACTTCCTGTGTGAATTTTCGCGCCAGTGTAATGCACCCTAGAGGCCGGAGGCTCTCGCAAAATGGTTGCCAAAACCGTCTGTATGGAAGATAATGTGGGCTCTAAGAAAATGGCCGCCGACAGAAGATAGAGGTCAGGCAGCCATAGCCCACAAAAAAGATGGCCGCCGAACGGCAATATCTGCATACAGGGTGGACAAACATGGCCGCCGATCACCTGATAGGGGCCAGTGGGTGTGGCCGAACTACAGGAAGATGGCCGCCAGGCAGTTACAAGAGGCCAAACTTGGCATGGACCACCTCAAAATGGCCGCCGACAGCATGGAGACACAGAAACACAGGTAAGCAAAAATGACATTTCTTTTAAATGTTAGTTACAGCCAGCCCCGCTCCAGTGGGACCCCCTAGGTGACCCCCAGCACCCAGCAACCTTTAGCTAGAAGCCCAGGGAGGAGGGAAAGGCAGGGAGAGAGGGAAGAAAGGGGCCACAACCACTTACTTGATCTCTCCAGGAATGTCCAGCTAAATCACCCAGCCGAGGCAGGGGAGTTTTACTTACCTATCCTGCATGTATTCTGCTGGAAGACATTCCAAACAGATCATCGTCCGCGCACGGAAGGTGACTGTTGGCCAGGCATGCTGTGATTGGACCCAGAAGGGACGATCATATGTATGCCCTGGAGCATGACGCTCACCGGACAGGCTGCTGCGACTCGGCCGTAAGGTCAGCCGAAGCTGAGCGGTCCGATGCAAGCCTTGGAGCGTAAGCTCACCGGCCAGGCTGCTGCGACTCGGCCGTAAGGTCAGCCGAAGCTGAGCGGTCCGATGCAGGCCCTGGAGCGTAGGCTCACCGGCCACCCGTGGAGCGACGGGCATGTCGTGGAAAACCCAGCGCGTAGCTAGGGTCGGCACACGCTCGATGGCCGAAACTGGGGAGACTACAAGGATCGAGGATCCAGCCTGTCACCCAGTCGGCAGTTGATCGAAGATCGCAGGAAACAACAAATGTAGCAAAAAAATAAAAATATATATATCTTTTTTCCCCGGACCAATGAGCCCGAAGGGAGCCATGTCCTACTCCTTGCTAGACAGAAAAAAACTGATCTGCGATGTGCAGACTGAGAGGGTATACCCAGAGGGTCCGTCCCCTGGGCGGTACTGTAGAAGGTGTGATGCAACACTTTTTACAAGTTTTTCTGCCTAGTCACTCCTAATTAACGGATAATACCCACTTTGTCAATAGAGAAGCTGTGTCGGTCCATGGACGAAAGAGTAACAAGGTTTAGCACAGAATAGCACACTGACAGTTTCTCCGAGTGTCCTTCTCTGTCCCTAAACTCAAGGATTTCAAATATGGTTCAGCAAGATTGGTTTAGCACAGAATAGCACACTGACACTTTCCCTCACTGTCCTTCTCTGTCCCTACAAACAAGGTTTAGCACAGAATAGCACACTGACAGTTTCCCCGAGTGTCCTTCTCTGTCCCTAAACTCAAGGATTTCAAATACGGTTCAGCAAGATTGGTTTAGCACAGAATAGCACACTGACACTTTCCCTCACTGTCCTTCTCTGTCCCTACAAACAAGGTTTAGCACAGAATAGCACACTGACAGTTTCCCAGAGTGTCCTTCTCTGTCCCTAAACTCAAGGATTTCAAATACGGTTCAGCAAGATTGGTTTAGCACAGAATAGCACACTGATGCCGCGTTCACACGATCATTTTTCCCGTCGGGAAAAATGACATTTTTTTTTTTTCGCCGAGAAAAACGATCGTCTGTGGGCTTTATGTCGTTTTTCTCGTTGAGAAAAACGGCAGAAAAAACGACGAGAAAAATTAGAACATGTTGTAAATTTTCTCATCGTTTTTTCCAGCATTTTTTTCCGCGGCAGTTTTCCCATAGGGAATCACTGCCACGGAGCCCACACACGGTCGTTTTTCTCGACAAAGAAAAAAATGACGGGAAAAACGGTCGTGTGTGGGGGAACATGCCGTTCCCTCGTTTTTCATTTTTTTTCATGTCGTGATTCACGGCGGTGTTTTCACCGCTGTGAATCACGATCGTGTGTACGCGGCATGACAGTTTCCCCGAGTGTCCTTCTCTGTCCCTAAACTCAAGGACTTCAAATATGGTTCAGCAAGATTGGTTTAGCACAGAATAGCACACTGACAGTTTCCCTCACTGTCCTTCTCTGTCCCTACAAACAAGGTTTAGCACAGAATAGCACACTGATAGTTTCCCCGAGTGTCCTTCTCTGTCCCTAAACTCAAGGATTTCAAATACGGTTCAGCAAGATTGGTTTAGCACAGAATAGCACACTGACAGTTTCCCCGAGTGTCCTTCTCTGTCCCTAAACTCAAGGATTTCAAATATGGTTCAGCAAGATTGGTTTAGCACAGAATAGCACACTGACACTTTCCCTCACTGTCCTTCTCTGTCCCTACAAACAAGGTTTAGCACAGAATAGCACACTGATAGTTTCCCCGAGTGTCCTTCTCTGTCCCTAAACTCAAGGATTTCAAATACGGTTCAGCAAGATTGGTTTAGCACAGAATAGCACACTGACAGTTTCCCTCACTGTCCTTCTCTGTCCCTACAAACAAGGTTTAGCACAGAATAGCACACTGACACTTTCCCTCACTGTCCTTCTCTGTCCCTACAAACAAGGTTTAGCACAGAATAGCACACTGACAGTTTCCCTCACTGTCCTTCTCTGTCCCTACAAACAAGGTTTAGCACAGAATAGCACACTGACACTTTCCCTCACTGTCCTTCTCTGTCCCTACAAACAAGGTTTAGCACAGAATAGCACACTGACAGTTTCCCTCACTGTCCTTCTCTGTCCCTACAAACAAGGTTTAGCACAGAATAGCACACTGACACTTTCCCTCACTGTCCTTCTCTGTCCCTACAAACAAGGTTTAGCACAGAATAGCACACTGACAGTTTCCCTCACTGTCCTTCTCTGTCCCTACAAACAAGGTTTAGCACAGAATAGCACACTGACACTTTCCCTCACTGTCCTTCTCTGTCCCTACAAACAAGGTTTAGCACAGAATAACACACTGACACTCTCCCTACCTATCCTCCTCTGTCCCTAAACACAAGGAATCCAGGATTAGTAAAGGAAAAAAATGACACTGTCCCTGCCTATGCTTCTCTTTCCCTGCTCCCGAACACACTACACAAGGCCGCCGCGCTGGCGGCCTTTTATAGTGTGGGGCGTGTACTAAACCCCCTCAGCAATAATTGGCCACAGGCATCCTGCCTGTGGCCAATCATTGCTCTCCTCGCTGCCGGCGCTGTGATTGGCCAAGCATGCGGGGTCACAGTGCATGCTTGGCCAATCACAGCGCCTGGATGACACTGCGATGGCGTAGTGCATTGTGGGCCGTTCGCGTCACTCGAATTTGGCGCGAACGGCCCAAATCGTTCAATCTTCGTCGAACGATCGAACAGCCGATGTTCGAGTCGAACGTATGTTCGACTCGAACACGAAGCTCATCCCTAGTCAGAAACAGGCCGGAGGTCAGGTGCAGGCGGATAGGAGACAGGTCACAGGGAAGCCGGGTCAGATGCAGATGGGTTTCTCAGGTCGGGTTACACAGGTACTACGCTGTAGAGCAGACAGCAGGGACTGTCTGCAAGTGAGGGGTTTAGGTAGCCCTTCTGACGCCAACCGCGGGGAGCGCGTGTGCATGTGCGCGCGCGCACGGACGGGGCCCAGAAAGTCCAGGGAGCCTGTTTCTGGCAGGATCTCCATGACAGTCTGGAAACAAAAAGATTCTGATTTCTTTTCATGTGATAATAATAAAAGGTGATAATTTTATGAAGGAAGTTTTGTCCAATATTTCTCTACTGTCCTTATTAATGCCGTTCTATATTGGATGTGACACCCCCGAAATTACCCCCCCCAATGTTGATAATCAAAGTCAGTAGAAAAGGGAAGTGCAATTTAAATCTAACAAGTACAACGGCCCCCCTCCAAAACTGACACCCCGAAATTTAATGCAACAAACAAGGAAAAATAAAGGTGGAGCAATGAGAAAATGTGCTCCCTGGTCCCCCTCTGTGCTCCCTGGTCCCCCTCTGTGCTCCCTGGTCCCCCTCTGTGCTCCCTGGTCCCCCTCTGTGCTCCCTTGTCTCCCCTCTGTTGCTCCCCGGTTCCCCTCTGTTGCTCCCTGGTCCCCCTCTCAGTGCTCCCTGGTCCCCCTCTCTGTGCTCCCTGGTCCCCCTCTCAGTGCTCCCTGGTCCCCCTCTCAGTGCTCCCTGGTCCCCCTCTGTGCTTCCTGGTCCCCCCTCTGTGCTCCCTTGTCTCCCCTCTGTTGCTCCCCGGTTCCCCTCTGTTGCTCCTTGGTCCCCCTCTCAGTGCTCCCTGGTCCCCCTCTGTTTCTCCCTGGTCCCCCTCCATCCTCTATCTGTCAGGATGGAGAGCGGAGGAAGAAGCTGGTAAATATGTCATTTACTGACCTCTTTCCTTTTCCAAATGAACAGAGTCAGTGATCACTGAGGCCGTGTACACACGACCGGTTTTCTCTGCAAAAAACTGCCGGGAGAGCTTTCTTCCGGAGAAAACCGTCTGTGTGTATGCGGGTTTCAGTTTTCTCGTCAAAACAAATGCCCAGATTCCCCGACGAGAAAAAAGACGACCTGCGGTCTTTTTTCTCGTCGAGAATCTCGTCGGCCTGTTTCTCGACGAGAAACCCGAGCGTGTGTACACTTACCTGTCGCCGTGGAAACCCGCGCATGCTGGAAATGACTTTGACGCATGCGCGGTAGCTTCCTAGGCATAGGCATAGGGTGTAGCAAGATGGCGGCGACATACGTGTGTACACTCGGCCGGGACAAGTTTTTTCCTGACGAGAATCTCGGCCGTGTGTACGAGGCTTTACTGTCCATTCATAACTGTCACTGAGCATCATAAACTGTGTTTCCTCTGCTCCAGTTTATAAATGGGGAGGAGCCTCTGTCTCCTGCCCATTCATCTTCAGTGCAGCTGAGGCTGCAGAGAATGGGATATCTGTGTCCTCACTCCCCTTCCATGTCTCAAAGGGGAGATGTCAGGAGTCTGTTAAGACCCCTGATATCTCACCAAAGCCACCTCCAGACAGGGCTAATAACTTTTTTTTTGGGGGGGGGGGGGTGGGGGTGAGTGGACGGTGTCAGTGTGTTTTTTATTAAAACTTTTATTTATACCCTTTTCAAAAATTGTACAATAACTTTTTTTTTATTGTATAATTATTGAAAAGGGTATAAATAATAAGAAATTCAACAAAAAAAAAACACTAAAACCTTCCCAAAAAAAGAAAGCATTAAAAAGTAAAAAAAAAAAAAAAAAAAAAATTATAAAACAATATTGCTAAATAAAAGCTGACACAGTCCACATGTCATCAGTGCCGCATATAAGTACCACTGTCACATGACATTAAAAAAAAGTATCGGTACTTCTACTCGGTCTCAAAGTGGTATCGGAGCAACCCTAGTTCTCTCCATTTGTATGACGTTCTTCAGGACTGGCCCGGTAGTTTGCGCCGATCAATGGTGGGGTGTGTCGCTCCCACGCACCGCATCTCCGATATCAGCGAAGAGCGCCGATGACGTAGGCCCTTTACCATGTGATCAGCTGTGTCCAATCACAGCTGATCACACTAAGCAGGAACTGCCGGTTACCGGCATTCCTCTAATCGTGCTGACAGGGTGTAAATAGAGCAGATAAGCGACTTCTGACGAGTGGGGGGGGGGGGGATTTACACTGATAATCAGTGCCGCCCCATCAGTGATGCCCGTCAGAGCCGCCTCATAAGCGCCAATCAGTGAAGGAGAAAACGTATTTACAAAATTTTATAACGCAAAGGAAAACTTTTTTTTTTTTTTTTTTTAAATGTTTGCCCTTTTTTTCATTTGTTTGGCAAAAAATCCCCCCTCCCCAGTGGTACGAAAATAAGGCTCTATCTCTCTCAGAGAAAAAAAAAATGGTAACATTTTAGTTTGGGTACAGCCTTGCATGACCGCGCAATTGTCATTCAAAGTGTGACAGCGCTGAAAATTGGCCCTAGCAGGAAGGGGGTGAAAGTTCCCGGTATTGAAAGGGATAACCCCCCCCCCCCCCCCAATAATTAAACAATGTGTGTTTGTAAGTTCCAATCTGTAGTTTAATAATAAAAAAAAAATCTATAATTTAATATATATATTTTTTCTATAATTTAATTATTTTTTTTATTTATAGTTTAATATATTTTTTTTAAATTTAATAATTGTATTAATAATTCTACAATTTATTTGACATATTTGCATAATTTATTTATTTTTTATAACATTTTCTTTGCACCTTTCTGTAAGTTTATCTTTACTTCCTCACATGCAACTCCCTGAAAAAAATTTGACTTTTTTCCAAGAAACGCCTCGGGTGTAAATCAGTAAATGGGGGAGAACCTGAGATGAATGTGATCTGCAGGATCCAAGACAGTTGGGGGGGGGGGGGGGAAATGCTTTTGCGGCGGGGACAGATTTCTGTGGGCTGCAGAAAGTGTGCCAAGTAGGGATGAGCTTCGTGTTCGAGTCGAACATACGTTCGACTCGAACATCGGCTGTTCGATCGTTCGACGAAGATCGAACGATTTGGGCCGTTCGCGCCAAATTCGAGTGACGCGAACGGCCCACAATGCACTACGCCATCGCAGTGTCATCCAGGCGCTGTGATTGGCCAAGCATGCACTGTGACCCCGCATGCTTGGCCAATCACAGCGCCGGCAGCGAGGAGAGCAATGATTGGCCACAGGCAGGATGCCTGTGGCCAATTATTGCTGAGGGGGTTTAGTACACGCCCCACACTATAAAAGGCCGCCAGCACGGCGGCCTAGTGTAGTGTGTTCCGGAGCAGGGATAGAGCAGCATAGGCAGGGACAGTGACTTTTATTTCTTTCTTGCTTAACCTGGATTCCTTTAGTTTAGGGAAAGAGAAGGATAGGTAGGGAGAGTGTCAGTGTGTTTTGTGCTTGTGCTATATTGTGCTTAAAAAAAACATTTTTTCTAGGGACAGAAAACTGTAGGTAGGGAGAGTGTGTCAGTTTCTTTCACTGTCAAAGTCCTTGTTTCCAGGGACCTGGAAGGACAGTGAGTGAATTCTCCTTGTGCTATATTGTGCTTAAAAAAAACATTTTTTCTAGGGACAGAAAACTGTAGGTAGGGAGAGTGTGTCAGTTTCTTTCACTGTCAAAGTCCTTGTTTCCAGGGACCTGGAAGGACAGTGAGGTAATTCTCCTTGTGCTAAATTGTGCTTAAAAAAAACATTTTTTCTAGGGACAGAAAACTGTAGGTAGGGAGAGTGTGTCAGTTTCTTTCACTGTCAAAGTCCTTGTTTCCAGGGACCTGGAAGGACAGTGAGGTAATTCTCCTTGTGCTAAATTGTGCTTAAAAAAAACATTTTTTCTAGGGACAGAAAACTGTAGGTAGGGAGAGTGTGTCAGTTTCTTTCACTGTCAAAGTCCTTGTTTCCAGGGACCTGGAAGGACAGTGAGGTAATTCTCCTTGTGCTAAATTGTGCTTAAAAAAAAACATTTTTTCTAGGGACAGAAAACTGTAGGTAGGGAGAGTGTGTCAGTTTCTTTCACTGTCAAAGTCCTTGTTTCCAGGGACCTGGAAGGACAGTGAGGTAATTCTCCTTGTGCTAAATTGTGCTTAAAAAAAACATTTTTTCTAGGGACAGAAAACTGTAGGTAGGGAGAGTGTGTCAGTTTCTTTCACTGTCAAAGTCCTTGTTTCCAGGGACCTGGAAGGACAGTGAGGTAATTCTCCTTGTGCTAAATTGTGCTTAAAAAAAAACATTTTTTCTAGGGACAGAAAACTGTAGGTAGGGAGAGTGTGTCAGTTTCTTTCACTGTCAAAGTCCTTGTTTCCAGGGACCTGGAAGGACAGTGAGTGAATTCTCCTTGTGCTATATTGTGCTTAAAAAAAACATTTTTTCTAGGGACAGAAAACTGTAGGTAGGGAGAGTGTGTCAGTTTCTTTCACTGTCAAAGTCCTTGTTTCCAGGGACCTGGAAGGACAGTGAGTGAATTCTCCTTGTGCTATATTGTGCTTAAAAAAAACATTTTTTCTAGGGACAGAAAACTGTAGGTAGGGAGAGTGTGTCAGTTTCTTTCACTGTCAAAGTCCTTGTTTCCAGGGACCTGGAAGGACAGTGAGGTAATTCTCCTTGTGCTAAATTGTGCTTAAAAAAAACATTTTTTCTAGGGAGAGAAAACTGTAGGTAGGGAGAGTGTGTCAGTTTCTTTCACTGTCAAAGTCCTTGTTTCCAGGGACCTGGAAGGACAGTGAGGTAATTCTCCTTGTGCTAAATTGTGCTTAAAAAAAACATTTTTTCTAGGGACAGAAAACTGTAGGTAGGGAGAGTGTGTCAGTTTCTTTCACTGTCAAAGTCCTTGTTTCCAGGGACCTGGAAGGACAGTGAGGTAATTCTCCTTGTGCTAAATTGTGCTTAAAAAAAAACATTTTTTCTAGGGACAGAAAACTGTAGGTAGGGAGAGTGTGTCAGTTTCTTTCACTGTCAAAGTCCTTGTTTCCAGGGACCTGGAAGGACAGTGAGGTAATTCTCCTTGTGCTAAATTGTGCTTAAAAAAAACATTTTTTCTAGGGACAGAAAACTGTAGGTAGGGAGAGTGTGTCAGTTTCTTTCACTGTCAAAGTCCTTGTTTCCAGGGACCTGGAAGGACAGTGAGGTAATTCTCCTTGTGCTAAATTGTGCTTAAAAAAAAACATTTTTTCTAGGGACAGAAAACTGTAGGTAGGGAGAGTGTGTCAGTTTCTTTCACTGTCAAAGCCCTTGTTTCCAGGGACCTGGAAGGACAGTGAGGTAATTCTCCTTGTGCTAAATTGTGCTTAAAAAAAACATTTTTTCTAGGGACAGAAAACTGTAGGTAGGGAGAGTGTGTCAGTTTCTTTCACTGTCAAAGTCCTTGTTTCCAGGGACCTGGAAGGACAGTGAGGTAATTCTCCTTGTGCTAAATTGTGCTTAAAAAAAACATTTTTTCTAGGGACAGAAAACTGTAGGTAGGGAGAGTGTGTCAGTTTCTTTCACTGCCAAAGTCCTTGTTTCCAGGGACCTGGAAGGACAGTGAGGTAATTCTCCTTGTGCTAAATTGTGCTTAAAAAAAACATTTTTTCTAGGGACAGAAAACTGTAGGTAGGGAGAGTGTGTCAGTTTCTTTCACTGTCAAAGTCCTTGTTTCCAGGGACCTGGAAGGACAGTGAGTGAATTCTCCTTGTGCTATATTGTGCTTAAAAAAAACATTTTTTCTAGGGACAGAAAACTGTAGGTAGGGAGAGTGTGTCAGTTTCTTTCACTGTCAAAGTCCTTGTTTCCAGGGACCTGGAAGGACAGTGAGGTAATTCTCCTTGTGCTAAATTGTGCTTAAAAAAAAACATTTTTTCTAGGGACAGAAAACTGTAGGTAGGGAGAGTGTGTCAGTTTCTTTCACTGTCAAAGTCCTTGTTTCCAGGGACCTGGAAGGACAGTGAGGTAATTCTCCTTGTGCTAAATTGTGCTTAAAAAAAACATTTTTTCTAGGGACAGAAAACTGTAGGTAGGGAGAGTGTGTCAGTTTCTTTCACTGTCAAAGTCCTTGTTTCCAGGGACCTGGAAGGACAGTGAGTGAATTCTCCTTGTGCTATATTGTGCTTAAAAAAAACATTTTTTCTAGGGACAGAAAACTGTAGGTAGGGAGAGTGTGTCAGTTTCTTTCACTGTCAAAGTCCTTGTTTCCAGGGACCTGGAAGGACAGTGAGGTAATTCTCCTTGTGCTAAATTGTGCTTAAAAAAAAACATTTTTTCTAGGGACAGAAAACTGTAGGTAGGGAGAGTGTGTCAGTTTCTTTCACTGTCAAAGTCCTTGTTTCCAGGGACCTGGAAGGACAGTGAGGTAATTCTCCTTGTGCTAAATTGTGCTTAAAAAAAACATTTTTTCTAGGGACAGAAAACTGTAGGTAGGGAGAGTGTGTCAGTTTCTTTCACTGCCAAAGTCCTTGTTTCCAGGGACCTGGAAGGACAGTGAGGTAATTCTCCTTGTGCTAAATTGTGCTTAAAAAAAACATTTTTTCTAGGGACAGAAAACTGTAGGTAGGGAGAGTGTGTCAGTTTCTTTCACTGTCAAAGTCCTTGTTTCCAGGGACCTGGAAGGACAGTGAGTGAATTCTCCTTGTGCTATATTGTGCTTAAAAAAAACATTTTTTCTAGGGACAGAAAACTGTAGGTAGGGAGAGTGTGTCAGTTTCTTTCACTGTCAAAGTCCTTGTTTCCAGGGACCTGGAAGGACAGTGAGGTAATTCTCCTTGTGCTAAATTGTGCTTAAAAAAAAACATTTTTTCTAGGGACAGAAAACTGTAGGTAGGGAGAGTGTGTCAGTTTCTTTCACTGTCAAAGTCCTTGTTTCCAGGGACCTGGAAGGACAGTGAGGTAATTCTCCTTGTGCTAAATTGTGCTTAAAAAAACCATTTTTTCTAGGGACAGAAAACTGTAGGTAGGGAGAGTGTGTCAGTTTCTTTCACTGTCAAAGCCCTTGTTTCCAGGGACCTGGAAGGACAGTGAGGTAATTCTCCTTGTGCTAAATTGTGCTTAAAAAAAACATTTTTTCTAGGGACAGAAAACTGTAGGTAGGGAGAGTGTGTCAGTTTCTTTCACTGTCAAAGTCCTTGTTTCCAGGGACCTGGAAGGACAGTGAGGTAATTCTCCTTGTGCTAAATTGTGCTTAAAAAAACATTTTTTCTAGGGACAGAAAACTGTAGGTAGGGAGAGTGTGTCAGTTTCTTTCACTGTCAAAGTCCTTGTTTCCAGGGACCTGGAAGGACAGTGAGGTAATTCTCCTTGTGCTAAATTGTGCTTAAAAAAAACATTTTTTCTAGGGACAGAAAACTGTAGGTAGGGAGAGTGTGTCAGTTTCTTTCACTGTCAAAGTCCTTGTTTCCAGGGACCTGGAAGGACAGTGAGGTAATTCTCCTTGTGCTAAATTGTGCTTAAAAAAAACATTTATTCTAGGGACAGAAAACTGTAGGTAGGGAGAGTGTCAGTTTCTTTCACTGTCAAAGTCCTTGTTTCAAGGGACAGAGAAGGACACCTGAAGGTAGCCCTTATTGCTTTTTTCCCATCTCCCTGCAGGCCATCTATTAGAATGTCTGGAAGGCAAACAAGGAGAGGCAGACAGTCAGGAGGCAATAAAAGAGGGCAAGCAGGCTCTGTGTCTGGGGGCAACAGTGCTGGTCGTGGACGCGGTGCATTGTCATCAGCACATGGCCATGGGACACGCTTGTCCTTCTTTTCCGCAGCTGGACATGTTGAGCCACATCATGCCGAAGACTTGGTAGAGTGGATGACCAAGCCCTCCTCCTCCTCCTCATCCTCTCTCACCCAGGCTCAGGGTACTGGAAAAGCAGCTGCCAAAGCGTCCTCTTCCCTGGTATCAATGTCAGACTCATCATCAGTCACTCCTTCCCTAGACCCACCATGTCCTCCTCCTGAGGAGTCCCCCGAACTGTTTCAGCACAGTGTTGGGTACATGCTCCAGGAGGATGCCCAGCGTTTCGAAGGGTCTGATGATGAAACCCAGCTAGAGGAAGG
Organism: Rana muscosa; assembly: GCA_029206835.1. Lineage (NCBI taxonomy): Eukaryota > Metazoa > Chordata > Amphibia > Anura > Ranidae > Rana > Rana muscosa. The sequence continues at coordinate 353,228,689 of CM055125.1, read as the reverse complement.
CAGTAGCGTGAGAGCAGACAGAGGGGATGCTCAAGAAGGACACCAATCTGGCAGTCATGTTCCAGCAGCTGCAGCATACTGCCAGATTGCCTCCAGTGATGAGGAGGGAGGTAATGATGAGGTCACTGACTCCACGTGGGTGCCTAATAGGAGAGAGGAGGAGGAGGAGGATGAGGAGGAGGCACATCTCCAATGAGGCAGGATGCCCTTTGGTGGCCAGCGTAAGGGCAGTACACCGACGGAATCACACCGCAGAGCTCCGCCTGTGCAGGGCGCTGCCTCTGCCCGTCATTCAAAAAGTTCTTTGGTGTGGGCCTTTTTTGAGGCTAGTGCATCAGATCGCACAGCTGCTGTTTGCAACATATGTCTCAAGCGTATATCGCGTGGCCAAAACATCAGCCGCTTGGGTACCACATGCCTGACCAGACATATGTTGACCTGCCATGCAGCTCGTTGGCAAGCCTACCTCAAAGACCCACACCAAAGAACAAAGCGGACCTCTCCTTGCACCGCATCAGCTGGGATCTCCAACCCCACTATAACTTCAGTCCTCTCTGAAACATGCACTGAGAGGAATGAAGGTGTAGAATTAGGTGTGTCACAGCCAAGTACTTGCGGCCACTCTGCTTGCAGTACACCAACGTCCGATTCTAGCAGGCAAATTTCCCTGCCCCAGCTGCTGGACCGTCGAAAGAAGTTCACTCCCAGCCATCCACATGCCCAGCGGTTGAATGCTAGCTTGGCTAAATTGCTAGCGCTTCAACTGCTGCCTTTTCAGTTGGTAAAAAGATGCCATGCCGTGCTTGCGCTGGGGTGTTTGGGGGACAGAAGCCACACTGGGGCAGAGGTCCTGTCTGCTCTGCAGGGCCAGGCCGAGAGGTGGTTGACGCCACGCCAGCTTAAGCCAGGAATGGTGGTTTGCGACAATGGCACCAACCTCCTCTCCGCCCTCCGACAGGGACAACTGACCCATGTGCCCTGTGTGGCTCACGTCCTTAACCTGGTGGTGCAGCGGTTCTTGGGCAGGTACCCGGGCTTACAGGATGTCCTGAGGCAGGCCAGGAAAGTCTGTGTGCATTTCCGCAGATCTTATAATGCCAGTGCTCGCCTGGCTGAGCTGCAAAAGGAGTTGAACCTGCCCAAGAACCGCCTTATATGTGACATGCCCACCAGGTGGAACTCAACGTTGGCCATGCTGCAGCGGCTGCACACGCAGCAGAGGGCCATCAATGAGTACCTGTGCGACTACGGCACCAGGACAGGGTCAGGGGAGCTTGGTTTTTTTTCTCCACGCCAGTGGGGCATGATCAGGGATGCATGCACTGTCCTGGCACCATTTGAGGAGGCCACGAGGATGGTGAGCAGTGACAGTGCATGCATCAGTGACACTGTACCTCTTGTCCACCTGTTGGAGCACACGCTGCGTGGAATAATGGACAGGGCACTTGAGGCAGAACAGAGGCAGGAAGAGGAGGACTTCCTTGCCTCTCAAGGCCCCCTTTACCCAGACAGTGTTCCTTCTGTCCCACCCATCGCACAGGAAGAGGAGGAGGAGGAGGAGGAGGAGGAGGAGGAGGAGGAGGATTGTGTCAGCATGGAGGTGGAGGCTGGCACTCAGCATCATCAGCAGCAGTCTTTTAGGGATGATTTACAGTCCCAAGAAACCAGTGGACTTGTACGTGGCTGGGAGGAGGTGGCTGCGGATCATGTCGTCCTTAGTGACCCAGAGGACTCCGGAGCGAATGCCTCAGCAAACCTACGCTGCATGGCCTCCCTGATCCTGCAAAGTCTGCGGAAGGATCCTCGTATTCTTCGGATCAAGGAGAGGGACCATTACTGGCTGGCCACTCTCCTTGATCCACGGTACAAGGGTAAGGTTGCGGACCTTATGTTACCGTCGCAGAGGGAGCAGAGGATGAGACAACTCCGGGAGGCCTTGCAGAAAGGTCTGTGCAACGCGTTCCCAGAGACTGGGAGGTTACAAACTCCTGGTCCTGGACAACGAGTTGCTGAGGCTTCGGCCAGTCAAAGAAGGAGCGGTGGGGAAGGTGGCCGTCTGACCGATGCGTTCAGACAATTCTTTAGTCCGCAGCCCCAAAGTATGATCGGTTCCAGCAACCATCGCCAGCGTCTGATAAACATGGTGCAGGAATATCTAGGGGCAAGGTCAGACTTGGACACCTTCCCCACCGAAAATCCTCTGGCTTACTGGGTCTTGAGGATGGATCACTGGCCAGAGCTTGCACAGTATGCAATTGAGCTACTGGCCTGTCCTGCATCCAGCGTTCTTTCGGAACGCACATTCAGTGCTGCTGGAGGATTTGTCACGGATCACAGGGTGCGCCTGTCCACCGACTCGGTTGATCGACTGACTTTCATCAAGATGAACCAGTCTTGGATCACCACCAGCTACCACACACCTGATGCTGATATAACAGACTAATTGATTTTAACATGTCACATCCCTTCAAGACTGATGCTGATGCTGAGTGCCTGTGCTGTTATGTTGACTGGCTATCCTCCTCCTCCGAGTCCTCAATGATACGATTGATGATGATAGCTTGGAAGATCATTTTTGTTTATGGGTGCCGCCACCAGTGGCTAAGGCCCAATTTTTCAGCCCCTGTTTTACAGGGGCGTGTAATTACAATTTTTTTAGCAATAATTTGCCATAGGGCTCATTGCTGTGCTCCAAGTACAGTATCTGTGAGGGGTTGGAGTGTTGTGGCACCAGTGCCTAAGGCCCAATTTTTCAGCCCCTGTTTAACAGGGGCGTGTCATTACAATTTTTGAAGCAATACTTTGCAACAGGGCTCATTGCTGTGCTCCAAGTACAGTATCTGTGAGGGGTTGTAGTGTTGTGCCACCAGTGCCTAAGGCCCAATTTTTCAGCCCCTGTTCAACAGGGGCATGCAATTACAATTCTTGATCTAATAATTCACAGCAGGGTCCATTGCTGCACCCACCAAGAGTAACTCTGAGGGCTTACAGTCTTGTGGCAACGCCACCACCACCACCACCACGAAAGGCCCAATTTTTCAGCCCCTGTTCAAAAGGGGCATGTAATTACAATTCTTGATCTAATAATTCACAGCAGGGCCCATTGCTGCACCCACCAAGAGTAACTGTGAGGGCTTACAGTGTTGTGGCACCAGCACCACCATCAAAGCCCCAATTTTTACTACCACTGTTCAACAATTATATGTAATTAAAATTCCTGATATAATAGTTGACAGCAGGGCGTTCCAGCACCAACCAAGAGTAACTGAGTGCTTACAGTGTTGTGCCAACACCAACAACTAAGGGGCCTATTTCTGCAGAGTATATACGGCAGGTCCCTACTTTCAAACATCCAACTTACAAACGACTCCTACTTGCAAACGAAAGAAGACAACAGGAAGTGAGAGGAAATCTACCCCTAGAAAGGAAAATTCTCTCCTGTAAGAATAAATATGGGAGAAAGGGGTCTCATCTGTACTGATGCTTTATCAGCAATCCTTGTTTCAAGAAAAACACCACATTTCAAAAACAGTTGTCATTGGGACGGAAAGTGAGGTGAAATGTTCAGAACAGGGGCACAGACAGCAAAACAAATGTTACAGGGGTGATAACCCTTACCTATGTTTCCCAAAAAGTTTAAAAATAGATTTTTGGGCTGGAGCTACACTTCAACAATGTACCTGTTCAAAATTACAAACAGATTCTACATAAGAACAAACCTACAGTCCCTGTCTTGTATGCACCGCCTGTATACGGCTGTTCAGAGTATATAGGGCCTTTTTTATTTTATGTGCGGGGTTCCCCTTAATATCCATACAAGACCCAAAGGGGCTGGTAATGGGCTGGGGTAGGGGGGGGGGTCATGGGGTAGCTATGCCATTTTTGTTAAAGAATTTCATCCATATTACCGGGACCAGACATTACATTAAAGCCGCAAGCAGTTTTAAATGGCTTTTTTTTCCTTTAGAAGTGTCATTTTGTGCAGGGACAGTTCTAAACACGGGAAACACGTGGCACTTCACAGGCATACTTTAGACACCCCCCAGGTACGATATTTAAAGGAATATTTGACTTTTTTTTTTTCACTTTATGCATCATTAAAATGACTGCTCCCGAAAAACGACCGTTTTTAAAACTTCTTTTTGCATTGATACATGTCCCCTGGTGCACAACCCGGGTTCCCAAACCCTATTTATGACAATAACATGCATAATAGTTGTTATAATTAGCACTTTAGAATTCGAACGTTCGCATCCATTGTATTTAATAGGGTTCTAATGTTCGTTCGAACTTTCGGTCCGTTCGCGGGTTCTGGTGCGAACCGAACCCGGGGGTGTTCGGCTCATCACTAGTGCCAAGGTGCCACATTGATTGGTAAGCGTTCCTGGAGGACGTGGTCTATGGTGACACAGAAGGCCGTACATGGAGTGTAATGGTGTCCACATAGAGTTTGGGGGGGAAGCGGCGCTTACAAAAATGTGCCATCAATACCAACCAAGCACAACACATTCACTTCCATTAATTGTAGTTAAAACTTTTATTCCATCACTAATAATGACTAAGCATGGGCGGCCTCTGTTCTCTAAGGCCCGCCCCCGCAGAGCAGTGTAACTCATTGATGTCCAATAGATCAGTAGAGACGTCCGTCAGTGTCAGGGTGGTGGGGTGTCGGTGTAATATTTCTGCTGGGGGGACGTGTGTGCAGGAAGTTCTTCTCATACGATGGACACGGCGAGGACTAAGCGTCTTCTATCAGTTGCTATGTTCACCTTCTATAGATTCCGGGGAAAAATTGTAATTTCTTCCTTAAACATTCCACACATTCACTTCATTGGTTTTATTCCACAGCTAATATATACTCAGCATTGAACTTGTATAGCGCTTATTTATCTAAGAACTCCAAGTATTGGAGATAGCGTTGGCCGGGAATTGAACCCGGGTCAGCTGCTTGGAAGGCAGCTATGCTTACCATTGCACCACCAACGCAAGGTAGCATGTATTTGTGGGAGGAAACCGGAGTACCCGGAGGAAACCCACGCAAGCACAGGGAGAACATGCAAACTCCAAGCAGATAGTGTCCTGGTCAGGATTTGAACCAAGGACCCCAGTGCTGCAAGGCTCACCACTAAGCCTCTGTGCTGCCCATATGCGGCCTCTGTTCTCGAAGGCCCGCCCCCGCTGAGCGGGGTACATCAGTTATGTCCATTCAACAAAACTCCAGAAGAAATCCAAACTTATCCTAATCTACAAAGGTTTTGTCCCGCATCTGTTGATGATCATGTAGTGACTTCCAGAGCATCCAGTGCAGCTTGTGATTGGCGAGCAAACCCGCTGGGTGTGGCCTGTGTAGCTGTAGTGAGAGCGTGCAACTGTCAAATCCAACCTTTAATGTCTGTGATGGGCGGGACTGCTACCCAGACCCGCCCCTTTGTCAGGCAACCAGCGTATAGGGAAATAGCGGGCATTTATACATTGCTGGCAGGGAAAAGATGCCCAGGTGTAATATGTATTGTCCATAGGCGTGCCTGGGCACACCCTAATCACCCCATGTACATTAGCATTATCCATGGGTGGCACTAGAGGGGTGGTTGGGGGTGCCAGTGTAAATGCCCCCCATTATATCAAAGTCTAGGTTCAAATTTAGGAACCCATTACACCTGTATTTAGGGTGTAAAGTAATAAATATGCCCTTACCATCAGAACCTCCTCCCTGTAACAGCAGGAGGTGTTCATATGTGTTTGAGCTTTGGGGTGCACACCCTAATGCAATAGGCTGCGCACACCTATGGTATTGTCCCTTCACATACTGTACCCGGGTTTTCCTGCACTCACAGCACGGCTTCTGCACATAAAAGTGACATCTCTCCCACTGCAGCCTCCCTGCTCTGCACTCACACCCGGGACAGGTACTGGTCTGGTCCAGTGCAGCGTGTTCAGGGGGAGGAGGAGGGGGAGCTGCACCGATCTCCTCATCTACTCCCTGCTCAGGGTGTTTGGGAGGTGGAGATGAGATGAGTGTGCACTGACTTAGTGCCCCGAGAGAGAGAACGGAGCTGTGACAGAGCCAGCTACAGAAAGGGGACCATGTGGAGGATGGTAGAGCTTTGGGGGAGGGGAGGGCAGAGGAGAGGGGTGTGTGGGTGTCTTTGTATGTCTGTGTGTGCTTGTATATGTATGTATGTCTGTGTGTGTGTGTGTGTATGTATGTATGTGTGTGTGTGTGTGTATGTATGTATGTATGTATGTGTGTGTGTGTGTATGTGTGTGTATATGTATGTGTCTCTGTCTGTCTGTCTGTATGTGTATGTGTGTGTGAGTGAGTGTATGTATGTATGTGTATAGATGTGTGTGTGTCTGTATGTATGTGTGTGTGTCTGTATGTAGGTATGTATGGTGTATGTCTGTATACTGTATATATGTATATGTATGCTTGTGTGTGTGTGTGTGTGTGTGTGTATATAGATACTGTGACAGCAGGAAGGTAAAGTCACCTGGTTGCATCCAGGGGGGTAGATATATTTCGCCCAGATTCAGGCTTTACGCCGACTTATACAACTAGGTGGAGAGTTGTATAAGCCCAGCTGGGGCTAGTGGGCTCATGGATGACTCATACCTCTAGGGAGAGTGTGGGGCGTCGTGCAGACAGGGAGTTGATGAGACCAGCTGAAGCTTGTCAGCTCATTTAGGCCTCTATAAGAACTCCCAGCTTCATTAGATGTTAGCTCATGCCTGGACCCAGACCTGTGTGGACTGTCTAGGGAGAGTGAACCCCTGTGCGGTGAGACAAAGCCTGTGTGGCTATTTGCTTGGACATTTAAAACCAGGGACTTAGGGACTAGGACAGCACTAGGCTGATCCCAGTTGTTAGTTAGGAAACCTGTATGTTTAGTCAGAGGTCAAGTTGACCAGGATTTATTTTGTTTATGTTTCTTTTGCTTTGCTGTGTTTTGTCACTGTAAATAGAAAATAAACCGCACCTCTTTGATTTTGAAAACCACAACCTCCGTTTGCTGGGCCTGTTTTTGTGTGGGGAGCCCATCCCGGGGGTCACACACACCCGCTGCCGAGCTAACCCCCTCACAGTTGGTGGAGAATGCGGGCAGTTTTTTTAAGCCAGCATGGAGGAGATACTGAAACAGCTGGCTCTAGCAAATGCCAATCAACAGCAGACAAATGCAGGTTTGCAAAAGAGCCTTGCAGCTCATCAACAGAGCCTTGCAGCTCAACAACAGAACTTCGCAGCCCAGCAGCAAGCTCATCAACAGAGCCTTGCAGCCCAGCAGCAAGCTCATCAACAGAGCCTTGCAGCCCAGCAGCAGACAAACGCAACTTTGCAACAGAGTCTGGAGGCTCAGCAACAAGCCCAGCAGCAATCTGAGGCCCGCTTCATAGACCTGTTGCAGAAGCAAGAGCAGAGACTACAACAATAGATGGAAGCAGTAATGCAGCAACGTCCGCAGACCAGTGAGGAAAGCCGTCCCACTAATACCGCGTCCTTTGGGGTGAGTCGTTTATTGACAAAAATGACTGGAGAGGATGATCCAGAGGTATTTTTGACCACATTTGAAAGGACCGCTGAAAGAGAAAAGTGGCCTGAGGAGCAGTGGGCTGGACTGGTGGCTCCTCTGTTAACTGGTGAATCGCAGAAAGCTTACTATGACCTAGAGCCTAACCAAGCAAAAGACTATGTGATGCTAAAAGCTGAAATATTGGCAAGGCTGGGTGTCACCCTGGCTGTCCGGGCTCAGCGTGTGCATAACTGGACTTTCCAGCTTGGAAAACCCCCCAGGTCTCAAATGTATGATCTCATTCACCTGAGCAGAAAGTGGCTACAGCCAGAGACTTTGTCCGCACCAAAGATTGTGGAACGTGTTGTAATGGATCGGTTTTTGAGAGCTCTTCCTACTGCCATCCAAAAGTGGGTAAGCCATGGAGACCCAGAGACGGCCGATGGTCTTGTGGATCGTGTGGAGAAATACTTGGCTACAGAGAACCTGACGGCCTCTTCCAGAGACACTCGGACTTTCCACCCTAAGACCAGACCATCCCCAGGGGCGGATAAGAGGATTCCAAGGGGTGAGGGTGGAGAGAGTGAGAGGGTGGGAGCTCTACCCCAAGTTTGGCGAGAACAGCCTGGGAAATCAGCGCCTCAAGAGGCGGCAAGAAGGATCGTTTGCTACCGCTGCCGGCAAGCGGGACATATTGCAGCCAATTGCCCGGTTGTGGAGGAACCCATGCAGTGTGACTTTCTGACGGGCAGACGTCAGTCGCTGTGTGCGACAGTCGCATGCACTGCCATTCGAGGAACTGAGAAACATTTATGTAAAATGTGTGTTAATGGTAGAAATGTTGTGGTATTGCTGGATTCAGGTAGCCTTGTGACCCTGATAAAGGCTGAGTTAGTTAAAACAGAGGTCTCTGGGAATAGCAAGGTAGCTGTTATTTGTGTGCATGGGGACACCCGAGAGTATCCAGTGACTACAGTGTGTTTCGAGACCCCCAAAGGTACCCTCTTTCATCCAGTGGGCTTAGTATCTCAGTTACCGCATGACGCCATTGTGGGAAGGGATTTTCCGAAGTTCTGGGAACTGTGGGATGATCCTGAACCCCCCACTGGTGCCCCTATGTACCAGGAATGTGATAGCCAGAACTCCCCTGAGAGTGGTGAGGACTCTCCGGAATTTCCCTTATCAGTATTGGCAGGGGAGACTCAAGAAACTGGAGAGGAGCCCACCTCCTCAGACGAAAACCTACCGTCTGTGGAGTTTTCTGATCTTGAGGTTCACAGGGAAAACTTTGCCACAGAACAGTTGAAAGACCCCGCCCTAATAAAGGCACGGGAAAACGTAGTGAAAATAGATGGCGAGTTAGTGAACCCAGATAATACCTGCACTTACCCATACTTCAGCGTAGAGAAGGACCTACTGTATCGGGTGGCAAAAAGGGCAGAAGAAACCGTTGAGCAGCTTGTGGTGCCCAAACCTTACAGGAAGTTGGTGTTGGAGTTGGCCCATGGGCACATTCTTGGAGGTCATCTGGGGACAGAGAAAACCCGAGAGAGGGTATTACAGAGATTCTATTGGCCGGGGGTGATGAAGGACATAGAAAATTATTGTTCCTCCTGCCCTGTGTGTCAGAGGTCGGCCCCGATGCCACATTTCCGTAGCCCGCTGGTCCCTCTACCCATCATTGAGGTCCCGTTTGAGAGGATCGCCATGGATTTGGTAGGTCCTATAATCAAGTCCGCTAGGGGGCACCAGTACATATTAGTTATAATGGACTATGCCACCCGTTATCCAGAAGCGATCCCTCTCCGAAATACCTCGGCCAAAACCATAGCCAAAGAGCTATCTCTTGTGTTTAGCCGGGTGGGTATTTGTAAAGAACTGCTTACGGACCAAGGTACACCCTTTATGTCCCGGGTTATGAAGGAGCTGTGTAAATTGTTCAAAGTGACGCAATTACGTACATCTGTGTATCACCCCCAAACCGATGGGCTGGTTGAAAGATTCAACAAAACCCTAAAACAAATGTTGAAGAAAGTGGTGGATAGAGATGGAAAGGATTGGGACTGTCTACTTCCTTATCTGATGTTTGCTATTAGGGAGGTGCCCCAATCCTCTACGGGATTCTCCCCCTTTGAGTTACTGTATGGGAGACACCCAAGAGGGCTGTTGGATATTGCCAAGGAAACTTGGGAAAGTGAGAGTTCTCCCCACAGGAGTGTGATTGAGCATGTCGCCCTGATGCAAGACCGAATTGCACAGGTAATGCCCATCGTGAAGGAACATTTGGCCCAAGCGCAGTTAGCACAGCAGAGAGTGTACAACCGTGGAGCCAAGACCCGTACCTTTTCCCCGGGGGATAGGATACTGGTACTTGTCCCTACGGTTGAAAGTAAATTCCTTGCCAAATGGCAAGGCCCCTACGAGATAATGGAAAAAGTGAGCGAAGTGAATTACAAGGTCAGACAACCAGGAAGGCGAAAGCCCGAACAGATCTATCACGTTAATCTGTTGAAAGCCTGGAGGGATAGAGAGTCCGTAGTCGCAGACACTTGGTCACCAGCTCAAACTGGTTGCGTGATTCCTGAGGTTGGAATAGCAGCCACCTTGTCACAACCCCAACAACAGGAGGTTAAGGAGTTTGTGCTTCGCAACAAGGAGGTATTCTCTGAGCTGCCGGGACAAACATCTGGGGTAGAGCATGACATCATTACCCCGCCCGGTGAAAGGGTGAAGTTAAAACCCTATCGGATCCCAGAGGCCCGACGGGAGGCAATACGGGAGGAAGTACAGAAAATGCTGAACTTAGGGGTGATAGAGGAGTCCCAAAGTGATTGGTCTAGTCCCATTGTGTTGGTGCCTAAACCAGATGGGAGCCGGCGATTTTGTAACGATTTTCGTCAGTTGAACAAAGTTACAAAATTTGACACCTACCCCATGCCACGTATAGATGAGTTGATCGACCGGCTGGGAACAGCCCGATACATGACGACTCTTGACCTCACAAAAGGGTATTGGCAAATCCCCCTGGCCAAGTCGGCCAAAGAGAAAACCGCATTTGTAACCCCAGACGGGGCGTTCCAATATAAAAGAATGCCGTTCGGGTTACAGAATGCGCCGGCCACATTCCAGCGGAAAATGGACCAGATGCTGAGGCCCCATCGGAAGTATGCTGCGGCTTACCTGGATGACGTAATTGTCCATAGCACAGATTGGGCCTCACATCTGCCAAAAGTGCAAGCAGTCCTGGACTCTGTTCGGGAAGCGGGGTTTACGGCTAACCCCAAGAAGTGTACCATTGGGCAGGAAGAGGCCAAATATCTTGGGTACACCATTGGGAGGGGAGTAATAAAACCCCAACTCAACAAAGTCGAGGCCATCCAGAGTTGGCCACGTCCCAACAGCAAGAAGCAGGTACGAGCCTTTCTGGGAATCGCTGGGTATTATCGGCGATTCATTCCCCACTTTGCTTCTAAGGCTGTGCCCCTAACCAACCTGACGAAGGGGAAAGGGTCGGTCATGATTAAATGGACCCCCGAGGCTGAGGCAGCATTCCAATTCTTGAAACAAGCCTTATGTAGCCAGCCAGTGTTGTACTCACCCGACTTCTCTAAAGACTTTGTCGTACAAAGTGATGCGTCAGATGTGGGGTTAGGAGCAGTATTGTCCCAGGTCTGGAACGGGGAAGAGCACCCAGTCATTTACCTCAGCAGGAAGTTGAAGTCCCATGAGGTAAATTACGCCACCGTTGAAAAGGAGTGTTTAGCGGTGAAGTGGGCTCTAGATTCCCTTCGGTACTACCTGCTAGGTAGGCACTTTGACTTGGTTACGGATCACGCTCCGTTAAAGTGGATGGCTCAAAACAAGGAAACAAATAGAAGAGTGAATAGGTGGTTCCTGGCCCTCCAGGAATTCAACTTCACAGTAAAGCATCGCCCTGGCGTTCAAATGGGGAATGTGGATGCTTTGTCTCGAGTACATGAATGCCTGATTGCTGGTGTTCCAACCCCGAGGTTAAAACAAGAGGGGGGGGTATGTGACAGCAGGAAGGTAAAGTCACCTGGTTGCATCCAGGGGGGTAGATATATTTCGCCCAGATTCAGGCTTTACGCCGACTTATACAACTAGGTGGAGAGTTGTATAAGCCCAGCTGGGGCTAGTGGGCTCATGGATGACTCATACCTCTAGGGAGAGTGTGGGGCGTCGTGCAGACAGGGAGTTGATGAGACCAGCTGAAGCTTGTCAGCTCATTTAGGCCTCTATAAGAACTCCCAGCTTCATTAGATGTTAGCTCATGCCTGGACCCAGACCTGTGTGGACTGTCTAGGGAGAGTGAACCCCTGTGCGGTGAGACAAAGCCTGTGTGGCTATTTGCTTGGACATTTAAAACCAGGGACTTAGGGACTAGGACAGCACTAGGCTGATCCCAGTTGTTAGTTAGGAAACCTGTATGTTTAGTCAGAGGTCAAGTTGACCAGGATTTATTTTGTTTATGTTTCTTTTGCTTTGCTGTGTTTTGTCACTGTAAATAGAAAATAAACCGCACCTCTTTGATTTTGAAAACCACAACCTCCGTTTGCTGGGCCTGTTTTTGTGTGGGGAGCCCATCCCGGGGGTCACACACACCCGCTGCCGAGCTAACCCCCTCACAATACTTATATATGTGTGTATGTATATGTGTCTGTGTGTGGGTATATACATATGTGTGTGTATGCAATGTATATATGTCTGTATGTATGTATATATGTGTCTCTGTCTGTCTTTCTGTCTCTCTATGTATGTCTGTGTCTCCCTCTCTGTCTATCTCTTTGTCTTTCTGTCTCTCTATGTTTGTCTGTCTCTCTTTCTGTCTGTCTGTCTGTGTCTCTGTCTCTGTCTGTCTGTGTCTCTGTCTGTCTCTCTATGTCTGTCTGTGTGTGTGTGTGTGTCTGTCTGTCTGTCTCTCTATCTCTCTCTGTCTGTCTCTCTGTCTGTCTCTCTCTCTGTCTGTCTCTCATTCTGTCTGTGTCTCTCTTTCTATCTGTCTTTCTATCTGTCTCTCTGTCTCTCTCTCTTTCTATCTGTCTCTCTCTCTTTCTATCTGTCTCTCTTTCTGTCTCTCTTTCTTTCTGTCTCTCTTTCTTTCTGTCTCTCTTTCTTTCTGTCTCTCTTTCTTTCTATCTGTCTCTCTTTCTTTCTGTCTCTCTTTCTTTCTGTCTCTCTTTCTTTCTGTCTGTCTCTCTCTGTCTGTCTGTCCTTCTGTTTCTGTCTGTCTGTGTCTGTCTGTGTGTCTGTCTGTCTCTGTCTGTCTGTCTCTCTGTCTGTCTGTCTGTCTCTCTGTCTCTGTCTATTTGTATACATATATATACAAGCACACACAGACATACAAAGACACCCACACACCCCTCTCCTCTGCCCTCCCCTCCCCCAAAGCTCTACCATCCTCCACATGGTCCCCTTTCTGTAGCTGGCTCTGTCACAGCTCCGTTGACTCTCTTGGTGCACTAAGTCAGTGCACACTCATCTCATCTCCACCTCCCAAACACCCTGAGCAGGAAGTAGATAAGGGGAACGTTGCAGCTCTCCCCCCTCCTCCCCTTGAACATGCTGCACTGGGCCGGGCCAGTACTTGTCCCGGGTGTGAGTGCAGAGCAGGGAGGCTGCAGTGGGAGAGATGTCACTTTTATGTACAGAAGCCGTCCTGTGAGTGCAGGAAAACCCTGGGTACAGTATGTGAAGGGACAATACATATTACCCCTGGGCATCTTTTCCCCGCCAGCAATGTATAAATGCCTGCTGTTTCGCTATACGCTGGTTGCCTGATAAAGGGGCGGGTCTTGGTAGCAGTCCCGCCCATCCCCGACATCACAGGTTGAATTTGACAGCTGCACGCTCTCTATACAGCTACACAGGCCACACCCAGTGGGTTTGCTGGCCAATCACAAGCTGTGCTGGTTGCTCTGGAAGTTACTACATGATTCTTCTTACCAGGCTTCATCCTCTAGGGCCAGACCTAAGCCAGGGGCCCGGGGGTGATCCTTAGACGGTGCGACGCTGGAAATGGGAAAGTCAATCTCTTTCACATCGGTATCGGCATTTTCCTAGAAAAGATTAAAATGTGATCAGTCATTTTATTTACACCTCCCAACAAAATGACAACCTAAACCGAGGAACTCTGGAAGATTCCCGGCCCAATTAAAAATACTATGGGGGGCACACATAAACCAATAAAGCCATGGTCCTACACAAAGGTTTGGGGGAATAAAATGGATGAAAACTTTGTGAATTGGGTCTAAGGTGACAGAATATTACAATGCCTTACCTTCTTCTGGGAATTCGTCGGCTGGGTTCTGGTTCTTCATAGTCGTCACAATAGATGGAACAGGACGACATGTTTGATGAGGAGCCACAGCAGTATTCTGATAAGCCGCAAGCTGTAAACTGACTGGAGCCCAGCGATCATCAAATTCATTCCAGTCGTTGATAAGCGGGGGTGGGGCACTGGTTTCTAAATCCACCCACCACGTGCAGAAGTCATATGATCCATTGATAAGCATGGGTGAGATTCTGTATTTGAAGATCGTCCATCCCCTGGAGCAGTCTGCCTTCAGCCCAGCGGCCGTCCATTCATACAAATGACCAGCAGTCAGAAGCATGGGTGAGACTCTGTTCTTCATGGCCGCCAACCCCCTGAAGCAGTCAGACTGGAGCCCAGGGATTGGTAATTCATACGAACTATTAATAAGCATAGGTGGGACTTTGTTCTTCAAGGACACCCAACCTCTGGAGCAGTCTGCCTTGAGCCCAGCAACAGTCCATTCATACCAATGACCAGCATTGATAAGCATGGGTGAGACTCCGCTCTTTATGGCCACCAACCCTGTGAATAAGTCTGACTGGAGCCCAGGGACCATCAGTTCATATGAACCATTGATACGCATGGGTGAGACTCTGTTCTTCAAGGTCACCCAGCCTCTGGAGAAGTCAGCCTTGAGCCCAGCAACTGTCCAATTATACCAATGACCAGCAGTGGTAAGTATGTGTAAGACTCTGTCCTTCAAGGCCACCCATCCCTTGGAGCATCCTGCCTTGAGCCCAGCGACTGTCCATTCATACCAATGACCAGCAGTGGTAAGTATGTGTGAGACTCTGTTCTTCAAGGCCACCCATCCCTTGGAGCATCCTGCCTTGAGCCCAGCGACCATCCATTCATACCAATGACCAGCAGTGGTAAGTATGGGTGAGACTCTGTTCTTCAAGACTACCCACCCCTTGGAGCATCCTGCCTTGAGCCCAGCGACCATCCATTCATACCAATGACCAGCAGTGATAAGCATGGGTGAGACTCTGTTCTTCAAGGCCACCCACCCCTTGGAGCATCCTGCCTTGAGCCCAGCGACCGTCCATTCATACCAATGACCAGCAGTGGTGAGCATAGGTGGGACTCTGTTCTTCAAGGCCCCCAAATTTGTGATTAAGTCTGTCTGGAGCCCAGGGACCATCCATTCGTATGAACCATTGATAAGCATGGGTGAGACTCTGTTCTTCAAGGCCCCCAAACCCGTAAATAAGTCTGTCTGGAACCCAGGGACCATCTGTTCATATGAACCATTGATACGCATGGGCGAGACATTGATAAGCATGGGCGATGAAACCGTCAATTTATACCAATGACCATCAGTGGTATGTATGGGTGAGACTCTGTTCTTCAAGACTACCCACCCCTTGGAGCATCCTGCGACCGTCCATTCATACCAATGACCAGCGGTGATAAGCATAGGTAAGACTCTGTTCTTTAAGGCCACCCACCCTGTGTACCAGTCTGACGTGGGACCAGGGACTATCCGTTCATACCAATATGCGTCATTGCTAAGCTTGGGTGGGACTCTGATCTCTAAGCCCGCCCACCTCCTGAACCAGTCAACATTAACGATGTCATCCAGTAACAAAACAACATTCAGCAGGTGAATGAAATAGTAGCGGAGTGTTCTTCCTGTGAAACGCGTAGTGAGCACGTAATCCATTATGAGGGTGCTTGTGAAAAGTATCACCTTCATGTCGTTTACAGGGGTCATCAGCTTCATAAGAAATCTGGGGGGTTTGGGTGGAGGTTTCCCAATGTTTGTAGACCACTCCTCGATGTCCTGCATCACTTTCTCCATGAAGTCCGCTGTTTCCTCCTCCACCGTTTCCATAAACACCCTAAACTCCTGTGTTTTGTGGCCCACCATCTCCATAATGTCCGCTGTTTCCTTCTCCGCCTTCTCAATAAACTCTGCTGTTCCCTCCTCCGCCTTCTCTATAAACTGGGCTGTTCTCTGTTCCGCATTCTTCATAAATTCTGCCGTTTCCTTCTCCGCCTTCCCAATAAACTCCACGAAGTCGGCTTTTTTCTGCTGCATCTCCTCCATAAAGGCGGCCGTTTTATGCTCCGCCTCCTCCCGAAACTCCATATATTCCGCCGTTTCCTGCCGCACCTCCTCCATGATGTGCGCCGTTTCCTGCCGCACCTCCTCCATAGTCTGTGTTGTTTTCTCCTCCACCTTCTCCTGAAACTTTGCAGCTTCTCGCTGCATCTCCTCCATAATATCCTCAATATCTGCAGTTTCCTGCTTCACCATCTCCATAATCTCCGCCGTTTCCAGCTCCACCTCCTCCATAATCTCCGCCGTTTCCTCCTCTACCTCCTCCATAATCCTTGCTGTTTCCAGCTCCACCTCCTTCAAAATCCGCGCAGCTTTGTGCTCCGCCTCCTGAATAAACATTGCCGTTTCCAGCGACACTTTCTGCATGAATTCCGCTGTTTGCACCTTCTGCAGAAAGTCGGCAAATTCCTCCTTCCTCTTATGTAGCATTCCTACATACAGGAGGACTGCCACCACCAGCAGCAGCAAGATTTTATACTGCAGCCTCATTTTTGATGATAGTTTTTTTTAAATCGCTAAAAATATAACGATAGTCAAAAAAATAATTGTCTCTTTGTGACGAACTCTGAAAATCAGTTGATAGAAATCAGCACTCAATACCAATCACTGGCGATCAAATGTGATTCAATACAAAGCAATCAGCAGCAGCTTCCTCCAGAAACCTCCTTCTCTGCTGAGAATCAAAGTCAACTGACACCTCTGCCTGGGCTGCAGACTTGTTTATCAGCTGGGGAGGTCATGTGACCCGTGTGCATGAGCTGTGTATGTGATGTGCATGTGACTTCCTTATAAGGAAATACCATAGAGCTCACTACTAAAATATATTGACATGAGTGGAAAGTTTCCTTATTGGATGGAATTGATATTTATAAGAGAATTTATTTAACAAAAATAAAAGGATCTCATCAGACAGAATATTGTATACTGGGCTCCAAACATCAACTAATGGGACATTTTCTGCAACTTTCCAACAGAAATCTCAGTTACTTGTTGTCACCATGGCAACCGATCGCCTCTCCAACTGCCATGGCTCTTTATAACTGTCTATTATTAGAAGAACTGACATTACTCTTTAACCCTTTCACTGCCCTCCACTTTTACACTCTGCTGGCCAATGCTTTTTTTAGTTTTTTTTACAAACCTTTTATTTAGAGCCCTTTCACACTGAGGCACTGCAAAAACGCCTTTAGCGCTATTACCACGTTTTTAGGGCGCTAGCGGTAAAATTAATGCAACGCTGCGGGCGTTTTAACAGCGTTTTTCAAGCGTTATTGCAGCATGGGCAGGGCCGCCATCAGGGGGGTACAGGCAGTACATCTGTAAGGGGCCTGGAGGTCCCCAGGAACCCAGGTGGCAACCCCCCTTTTTTTTTCATTATTTTTTTATTTTTTTTTGCAAGGGGCCCAGAGGTCCCCAGGGCCCGGATGGCAACCCCCCCTTTTTTTTTTGTTCGTCAGCACCCAAAGCCCCCCCGACCTCAACAGTTCACACCGACAGCACCCCCCCGCTTCTCAATTCGTGGCACCTCCCCGCTTCTCAATTTGCGGCGGCAGCATCCCCCCATCCTCCCGGTTCTCCTCTGCTCCAGGGGGCCCATGCCTGAAGCTGTGTAAGGGGCCCCAAAATTTCTGATGGCGGCCCTGACCATGGGCAATTTCAGCCCTGCTCTTTTTTTTTTTTGCTTGCATGTTTACATTTTTGGGAGATCATGTGACTTTTCTACAGCTCAGAGCGTCTTATAGGCGCTATTTAGGCATTTTTATAGCGCTTTCAATTCATTTCAATGGAGAGGGGCGTTTTTGGAGCATTTTTTTTTTCAGCGCCCAAAAGCTGCTCCAAAGATGCGGCTTGCAGGACTTTTCTCAACGCCCCGCCAGCGCAACGCCTCAGTGTGAAAGGGTCCATTGAGATGCATGGAGAGCGTTTTATGAGCGTTTTAATAGCGATTATTTTTAACGCAAAAAAAGCTGTAAAAACGCTCCAGTGTGAAAGGGGTCTTATTGAAAAGACAAGTTCCATGGCATCAGAAAAAGACAAAGTACAGGACCCCCCCCCCCCCCCCCCCAAACCAGACATTCCCTGAAAGCACAGGACCAGGAGAATAAAAAGAAGGCGCTGCTGATTTTTAATTCAATCTTATTTTATTTGTTTATGCAAGGAAACGACAGAAAAAGACATACATTGTCTTAAACATTACAAACATTGATAGGATACATCCTCAACAGGCATCATGTGTGTCAGAACAGAGCAGGGCTAAGTTCCATCAGATGAGAGTATACACTAGGGATGAGCCGAACACCCCCGGGTTCGGTTCGCACCAGAACCTTCGAACGGACCGAAAGTTCGCGCGAATTTTCGAACCCTATTCGTTATAATGGACGCGAACGTTCGAAATCAAAATTGCTAATTACAACGGCCAATATGCATGTTAATGTCATAAAACAGGTTTGGGGACCCGGGTCCTGCCCCAGGGGACATATATCAATGCAAAAAGAAATTTTAAAAACTAAAGTTTTTTCGGGAGCAGTCATTTTAATGATGCATAAAGTGAAAAAAAAAAAGTGAAATTTTCCTTTAAATATGGTACCTGGGGGGTGTCTAAAGTATGCCTGTGAAGTGGCATGTGTTTCCCGTGTTTAGAACTGTCCTTGCACAAAATGACATTTGTAAAGGAAAAAAAGAAGCCATTTAAAACCACTTGCGGCTTTAATGTCATGTCTTGTCCTGGCCGCCATATGGCTGAAAATCCTTGAGAAAAATGGCATGGCTACCCCATCACCCCCCCCCACCCCAGCCCCTTTGGGTCTTGTATGGATACTAAGGGGGACCCCGCACCCAAAATAAAACCCTATACCTACAACCCTATATACTCTGAACAGCAGTATATAGGTGGTGCAAACAAGACATGGACTGTAGGTTTGTTCTTAAGTAGAATCTGAACAGGTACATTATGAAGTGTAGCTACATCCCAAAAAAATCAATTTTTAAGCTTTTTGGAGAACATAGGGAGGGGTTATCACCCCTGTAACATTTGCTGTCTTTGCACATCTGTTCAGAACATGTCACCTCACTTTCCGTCCCAATGACAAATGTTTTTGGAAAAGTGGGGTTTTAATTGAAACAAGGATTGGTGATAAAGCATCAGTAGAGAGGAGATACCTTTTTCCCAAATTAAATCTAACAGGATAGAATTTTCCTTCCTAGGGGTAGATTTCCTCTCACTTCCTGTTTTCTCTTGCCGTTTGCAAGTAGGAGTCGTTTGTAAGTTGGATGTTTGAAAGTAGGGGCCTGCCGTATATACTCTGCAGAAATTTGCCCTATTAGATGTTGGTGTAGCCACAAGACTGGTGGGCACAGGAATGGGCCCTGCTGTGAGTTAATAGATCAAGATTTGTACTTGCATGCACCTGTTGAACCGGGCAGAAAAATTGGGCCTTTGGTGGTGGTGGTGGTGGTGGTGGACGGTGTTGCCACAAGACTGTAAGCCCTCACAGTTACTCTTGGTGGGTGCAGGAATGGGCCCTGCTGTGAGTTATTAGATCAAGATTTGTAATTGCATGCACCTGTTGAACAGGGCAGAAAAATTGGGCCTTTGGTGGTGGTGGTGGTGGTGGACGGTGTTGCCACAAGACTGTAGGCCCTCATAGTTACTCTTGGTGGGCGCAGGAATGGGCCCTGCTGTGAACTATTAGATCAAGATTTGTAATTACACGCCCCTGTTAAACAGGGGCTGAAAAATTGTGCCTTAGGCATTGGTGCTGGTGCCACAACACTGCAACCCCTCACAGATACTGTACTTGGAGCACAGCAGTCACACCTGTTGTGAAGCATCTTTTTAAAAAATTGTAATTACACGCCCCTGTTATACAGGGGCTGAAAAATTGTGCCTTAGGCACTGGTGCTGGTGCCACAACACTGCAACCCCTCACAGATACTGTACTCTGAGCACAGCAATGAGACCTGTTGCAAAGCATTGCCTAAAAATTGTAATTACACGCCCCAACAGGGGCTGAAAAATTGTGCCTTAGGCACTGGTGCTGGTGCCACAACACTGCAACCCCTCACAGATACTGTACTCTGAGCACAGCAGTCACACCTGTTGCGAAGCATCTTTTTAAAAAATTGTAATTACACGCCCCTGTTATACAGGGGCTGAAAAATTGTGCCTTAGGCACTGGTGTGGTGGCATGGATCATTGAGGAGGAGGAAGAGGATAGTCAGTGAACATAACAGGACAGTCACTCAGCATCAGCATGGGCAGTCTTGAAGGGATGTGACATTATAAATTATTCCGTTATATCCGCTTCAGGTGTCTGGTAGCTGGTGGTGATCCAAGACTGATTCATTTTTATGAAGGTCAGTCGATCAACCGAGTCGGTGGACAGGCGCACCCTATGATCGGTGACAAATCCTCCAGCAGCACTGAATGTGCGTTCGGAAAGAACGCTGGATGCAGGACAGGCCAGTAGCTCAATTGCATACTGTGCAAGCTCTGGCCAGTGATCCATCCTCAGGACCCAGTAAGCCAGAGGATTTTCGGTGGGAAAGGTGTCCAAGTCTGACCTTGCCCCTAGGTATTCCTGCACCATGTATATCAGACGCTGGCGATGGTTGCTGGAACCGATCATACCTTGGGGCTGCGGACTAAAAAATTGTCTGAACGCATCGGTCAGACGTCCACCTTCCCCACCGCTCCTTCTGCTACTGACCGAAGCCTCAGCAACTCGTCGTCCAGGACCAGGAGTTTGTAACCTCCCAGTTTCTGGGAACGCGTTGCACAGACCTTTCTGCAAGGCCTCCCTGAGATGTCTCATCCTCTGCTCCCTCTGCGACGGCAAGATAAGGTCCGCAACCTTACCCTTGTACCGTGGATCAAGGAGAGTGGCCAGCCAGTAATGGTCACTCTCCTTGATCCAAAGAACACGAGGATCCTTCCGCAGGCTTTGCAGGATCAGGGAGGCCATGCAGCGTAGGTTAGCTGAGGCATTCGGTCCGGAGTCTTCTGGGTCACTGAGGATGACATGATCGCCAGCCACCTCCTCCCAGCCACGTACAAGTCCACTGGTTTGTTGGGACTGTACATCATCCCTAAAAGACTGCTGCTGCTGATGCTGAGTGCCAGGCTCCACCTCCATGCTCACACAATCCTCCTCCTCCTCCTCCTCCTCTTCCTGTGTGATGGGTGGGACAGAAGGAACACTGTCTGGGTAAAGGGGGCCTTGAGAGGCAAGGAAGTCCTCCTCTTCCTGCCTCTGTTCTGCCTCAAGTGCCCTGTCCATTATCCCACGCAGCGTATGCTCCAACAGGTGGACAAGAGGTACAGTGTCACTGATGCATGCACTGTCACTGCTCACCATCCTCGTGGCCTCCTCAAATGGTGAGAGGACAGTGCATGCATCCCTGATCATGCTCCACTGGCGTGGGGAAAAAAAGCCAAGCTCCCCTGACCCTGTCCTGGTGCCGTAGTCGCAAAGGTACTCATTGATGGCCCTCTGCTGCGTGTGCAGTCGCTGCAGCATGGCCAACGTTGAGTTCCACCTGGTGGGCATGTCACATATTAGGCGGTTCTTGGGCAGGTTCAGCTCCTTTTGCAGCTCAGTCAGCCGAGCACTGGCATTATAAGATCGGCGGAAATGCACACAGACTTTCCTGGCCTGCCTCAGGACATCCTGTAAGCCTGGGAACCTGCCCAAGAACCGCTGCACCACCAGGTTGAGGACGTGAGCCATACAGGGCACATGGGTGAGCTGCCCCTGTCGCAGGGCGGAGAGGAGGTTGGTGCCATTATCAGAAACGACCATTCCTGGCTTAAGCTGGCGTGGCGTCAACCACCTCTCGGCCTGCCCCTGCAGAGCTGCCAGAACCTCTGGCCCAGTGTGGCTCCTGTCCCCCAAACACACCAGCGCAAGCACGGCATGGCATCTTTTTGCCTGCGTACTCGTGTAGCCCCTTGTACGCCTACGGAGCACCGCTGGTTCCGAGGACAGAGCACTCGAAGAGGACATGGAGGAAGAAGAAGAGGAGGGGGTGGAGGAGAGAGGTGTGTCACAACCAGTAGTAGCATTTTGGAGGCGTGGTGGCGGAACAACCTCCAACACTACTGCACCTGGTCCTGCATCCCTCCCAGCTGCCAATAGAGTGACCCAATGGGCCGTGAAAGAAAGATAACGTCCCTGTCCATGCCTGCTGGACCATGAGTCAGCGGTAATATGCACCTTACCGCTGACCGCCCTGTCCAGCGAGGCATGGACATTGCCTTCCACATGCCAGTAGAGAGACGGAATCGCCTTCCGTGAGAAAAAGTGGCGTTTGGGAACCTGCCACTGAGGAACCGCACATTGAACAAACTCACGGAAGGGGGCCGAGTCTATCAACTGAAAAGGCAGCAGTTGAAGTGCTAGCAATTTAGCCAAGCTAGCATTCAACCGCTGGGCATGTGGATGGCTGGGAGTATACTTCTTTCGACGGTCCAGCAGCTGGGGCAGGGAAATTTGCCTGCTACAATCGGACGTCGGTGTACTGCAAGTACTTGGTTGTGACACACCTAATTCTACACCTTCAGTCCTCTCAGAGCAGCTTTCAGAGAGGACTGAAGATATAGTGGGGATGGAGATCCCAGCTGATGAGGAGCAAGGAGAGGTCCGCTTTGTTCTTTGGTGTGGGTCTTTTATGTGTGCTTGCCAACGAGCTGCATGGCAGGTCGACATATGTCTGCTCATGCTTGTGGTGCCCAAGCGGCTGATGTTTTGGCCACGCGAGATACGCTTGAGACAAATATTGCAAATAGCAGTGGTGCGATCTGATGCACTCGTCTCAAAAAAGGCCCACACCAAAGAACTTTTGTGATAATGTGCAGAGGCAGCGCCCTGCACAGGCGGAGCTCTGCGGTGTGGTACAGTTGCTGTGCTGGCCTCTAGCTGGCCTCCAGGGGGCATCCTGCCTCGTTGGACATGTGACGCTGCATCCTCCTCCTCCTCCTCCTCTCTCTCTTCAGGCACCCACGTGGAGTCAGTGACCTCATCATCCCCTCCCTCTTCACCACTAGAGCAAACCTGGCAGTAAGCTGCAGCTGGTGGAACACTACTGCCAGATTGCTGTCCTTCAGCATCCCCTCTCTCTGCGCGCACACTACTGACTTCCTCAAGCTGGGTATCATCATCCGAGCCTTCGAATCGTTGGGCATCCTCCTGGAGCATGTACCCAACACTGTGCTCAAACAGTTCGGGGGACTCCTCAGGAGGACATGGTGGGTCTAGGGAAGGGGTGGCTGATGATGCCATTGAGTACGCGTTGGCAGCTGCTCTGCCAGTACCCTGAGCCTGGGTGAGAGAGGATGAGGAGGATGAGGAGGGCTTGGTCATCCATTCTACCAAGCCTTCGGCATGATGCGGCTCCACATGTCCAGCTGCCGAAAACAAAGACAAGCGTGTCCCATGGCCACGTGCTGATGACGATGCACGACCACGTCCACGGCCAGCACTGTTGTCTCTAGAAACAGAGCCTGCCTGCCCTGTGTTCTTGCCTCGGCACGCTCTGCCTCTCCTTGGCGGTCTTCCAGCCATTGTAGTCGGTATTGTATATAGTATAAAAAATAGAACTCCTATGTGTGCTCACAACACACTGTAGGTCCTATGGGTGCTGACACTAACACACTATAGGTACTATGTGTGCTGCTGACAAGAAAATATAGGAGCTCTGTTTGCTGCCACTAACACACTAGAAGTCCTATGGGTGCTGCTGAGAAGAAAATATAGG
This sequence comes from Rana muscosa, assembly GCA_029206835.1. Classification (NCBI taxonomy): domain Eukaryota; kingdom Metazoa; phylum Chordata; class Amphibia; order Anura; family Ranidae; genus Rana; species Rana muscosa. The sequence continues at coordinate 353,205,024 of CM055125.1, read as the reverse complement.
AGCTCTGTTTGCTGCCACTAACACACTAGAAGTCCTATGGGTGCTGCTGAGAAGAAAATATAGGAGCTCTGTGTGATGCCACTAACACACTAGAAGTCCTATGGGTGCTGCTGAGAAGAAAATATAGGAGCTCTGTGTGATGCCACTAACACACTAGAAGTCCTATGGGTGCTGCTGAGAAGAAAATATAGGAGCTCTGTTTGCTGCCACTAACACACTAGAAGTCCTATGGGTGCTGCTGAGAAGAAAATATAGGAGCTCTGTTTGCTGCCACTAACACACTAGAAGTCCTATGGGTGCTGCTGAGAAGAAAATATAGGAGCTCTGTGTGATGCCACTAACACACTAGAAGTCCTATGGGTGCTGCTGAGAAGAAAATATAGGAGCTCTGTTTGCTGCCACTAACACACTAGAAGTCCTATGGGTGCTGCTGAGAAGAAAATATAGGAGCTCTGTTTGCTGCCACTAACACACTAGAAGTCCTATGGGTGCTGCTGAGAAGAAAATATAGGAGCTCTGTTTGCTGCCACTAACACACTAGAAGTCCTATGGGTGCTGCTGAGAAGAAAATATAGGAGCTCTGTGTGATGCCACTAACACACTAGAAGTCCTATGGGTGCTGCTGAGAAGAAAATATAGGATCTCTGTTTGCTGCCACTAACACACTAGAAGTCCTATGGGTGCTGCTGAGAAGAAAATATAGGAGCTCTGTTTGCTGCCACTAACACACTAGAAGTCCTATGGGTGCTGCTGAGAAGAAAATATAGGAGCTCTGTTTGCTGCCACTAACACACTAGAAGTCCTATGGGTGCTGCTGAGAAGAAAATATAGGAGCTCTGTGTGATGCCACTAACACACTAGAAGTCCTATGGGTGCTGCTGAGAAGAAAATATAGGAGCTCTGTTTGCTGCCACTAACACACTAGAAGTCCTATGGGTGCTGCTGAGAAGAAAATATAGGAGCTCTGTTTGCTGCCACTAACACACTAGAAGTCCTATGGGTGCTGCTGAGAAGAAAATATAGGAGCTCTGTGTGATGCCACTAACACACTAGAAGTCCTATGGGTGCTGCTGAGAAGAAAATATAGGAGCTCTGTTTGCTGCCACTAACACACTAGAAGTCCTATGGGTGCTGCTGAGAAGAAAATATAGGAGCTCTGTGTGATGCCACTAACACACTAGAAGTCCTATGGGTGCTGCTGAGAAGAAAATATAGGAGCTCTGTTTGCTGCCACTAACACACTAGAAGTCCTATGGGTGCTGCTGAGATGAAAATATAGGAACTCTGTGTGATGCCACTAACACATTAGAAGTCCTATGGGTGCTGCTGAGAAGAAAATATAGGAGCTCTGTTTGCTGCCACTAACACACTAGAAGTCCTATGGGTGCTGCTGAGAAGAAAATATAGGAGCTCTGTGTGATGCCACTAACACACTAGAAGTCCTATGGGTGCTGCTGAGAAGAAAATATAGGAGCTCTGTTTGCTGCCACTAACACACTAGAAGTCCTTTGGGTGCTGCTGAGAAGAAAATATAGGAGCTCTGTTTGCTGCCACTAACACACTAGAAGTCCTATGGGTGCTGCTGAGAAGAAAATATAGGAGCTCTGTTTGCTGCCACCAACACACTAGAAGTCCTATGGGTGCTGCTGAGAAGAAAATATAGGAGCTCTGTGTGATGCCACTAACACACTAGAAGTCCTATGGGTGCTGCTGAGAAGAAAATATAGGAGCTCTGTTTGCTGCCACTAACACACTAGAAGTCCTATGGGTGCTGCTGAGTAGAAAATATAGGAGCTCTGTTTGCTGCCACTAACACACTAGAAGTCCTATGGGTGCTTCTGAGATGAAAATATAGGAGCTCTGTGTGATGCCACTAACACACTAGAAGTCCTATGGGTGCTGCTGAGAAGAAAATATAGGAGCTCTGTTTGCTGCCACTAACACACTAGAAGTCCTATGGGTGCTGCTGAGAAGAAAATATAGGAGCTCTGTGTGATGCCACTAACACACTAGAAGTCCTATGGGTGCTGCTGAGAAGAAAATATAGGAGCTCTGTGTGATGCCACTAACACACTAGAAGTCCTATGGGTGCTGCTGAGAAGAAAATATAGGATCTCTGTTTGCTGCCACTAACACACTAGAAGTCCTATGGGTGCTGCTGAGAAGAAAATATAGGAGCTCTGTTTGCTGCCACTAACACACTAGAAGTCCTATGGGTGCTGCTGAGAAGAAAATATAGGAGCTCTGTTTGCTGCCACTAACACACTAGAAGTCCTATGGGTGCTGCTGAGAAGAAAATATAGGAGCTCTGTGTGATGCCACTAACACACTAGAAGTCCTATGGGTGCTGCTGAGAAGAAAATATAGGAGCTCTGTTTGCTGCCACTAACACACTAGAAGTCCTATGGGTGCTTCTGAGATGAAAATATAGGAACTCTGTGTGATGCCACTAACACACTAGAAGTCCTATGGGTGCTGCTGAGAAGAAAATATAGGAGCTCTGTGTGATGCCACTAACACACTAGAAGTCCTATGGGTGCTGCTGAGAAGAAAATATAGGAGCTCTGTTTGCTGCCACTAACACACTAGAAGTCCTATGGGTGCTGCTGAGAAGAAAATATAGGAGCTCTGTGTGATGCCACTAACACACTAGAAGTCCTATGGGTGCTGCTGAGAAGAAAATATAGGAGCTCTGTTTGCTGCCACTAACACACTAGAAGTCCTATGGGTGCTGCTGAGAAGAAAATATAGGAGCTCTGTGTGATGCCACTAACACACTAGAAGTCCTATGGGTGCTGCTGAGAAGAAAATATAGGAGCTCTGTTTGCTGCCACTAACACACTAGAAGTCCTATGGGTGCTGCTGAGAAGAAAATATAGGAGCTCTGTTTGCTGCCACTAACACACTAGAAGTCCTATGGGTGCTGCTGAGAAGAAAATATAGGAGCTCTGTGTGATGCCACTAACACACTAGAAGTCCTATGGGTGCTGCTGAGAAGAAAATATAGGAGCTCTGTTTGCTGCCACTAACACACTAGAAGTCCTATGGGTGCTGCTGAGAAGAAAATATAGGAGCTCTGTGTGATGCCACTAACACACTAGAAGTCCTATGGGTGGTGCTGAGAAGAAAATATAGGAGCTCTGTTTGCTGCCACTAACACACTAGAAGTCCTATGGGTGCTGCTGAGAAGAAAATATAGGAGCTCTGTTTGCTGCCACTAACACACTAGAAGTCCTATGGGTGCTGTTGGGGTGCAATGCTGTGCTAACAGCACTGCGGTTGGTACTACTGCAATACTGTACTAACAGTAAGCACGCACCAGACTAATCCCCAGCAGCAGCTAATAACACACTAACTGTGCAATCAGCAGCAATGAACGATCAATGACTTAGGTAGCAATGGTTTAGCAAAGAAATAGCCAATGGTTTAGCAAAGAAGAGCAAATCTTTCAGTATCAAGCAAAGACAGAATCAGCAGACTAATCTCTCCTAAAGCCGGAACTCATGTGACCGGGGCCGATGGCGTGGCGGCCTTTTAAATGGTGGGGCGTGTACTAAAGCCCCTGAGCTGTAATTGGCTACAGGCGTCCTGCCTGTAGCCAATTATTGCTCTCCGAGTTTCGGGCGCTGTGATTGGCCAAGCATGCGGGGTCACAGTGCATGCTTGGCCAATCATCAGCCAGCAATGCACTGCGCCGGCCGCGCCGGCCGCAATGCATTGCGGGGCCGCTCGCATCACACGAATGTGATGCGAACGGCCCAAATAGTTCTGGGCTCGACGAGCGTGCGAACGCCCGATGCTCGATTCGAACATGGGTTCGAATCGAGCACCGGGCCCATCCCTAGTATACACAAATCTATTTGGAGAATATGAAGTAGGGTCACTCAATGGGTTATAGGCAGTAGGTAAATCGAAGCCCTGGTACGTTATCCTACTGGGTTCTTAGAGGTGTATTTATGTGTAGAGAAAAGAGAAAGAGTCAGAGTCAGGGGCAAATAGTAGGGGTACACAGATAGGGGACAGGGATCAGAATCACTCAATCAAGGTCCGAGAGTGGTCTCGTCTAGGGCACACTCCGCCCAAGAGATAAACTCCGAGGAGTACCGAAACACGGACCACGAAGTCCATGTGAGAGAGAACTGTTCACTTTTGTCATTTTCCTCCACCAACAGGCGTTCAAGGTCCCTAATGCGGTCCACCTCAACAGCCCAATCCCCCAGGGAAGGCATGGTTGCCGTTCTCCAATGACGGGGAATCACTACCCTGACCGCCGCCAGAAAGTGTCGCAAGACATCATTTCTGATGGATTTAAATGATCCAGGGAGAATAGACAAGAGAGCCACCTCAGGTGAAGGGTGGATAGAGGTCGCCATCAATTTGCAGTAGAGTGTGAAAATCCGCTGTCAGTACCTCCGCACAGGAGGGCACTCCCACCAGATGTGGAGCATGGTTCCTCGGGAGCTGAGGCACCGCCAGCAGGCATCTGACACCTCCGGATTGAAGTGGTGAAGAGATGATGGACATCTGTACCATCTTGTTAACAGTTTAAACCCCTTCTCCTGGGTCTTGGTGGCTATGGACAATTTGTGCGTCAGGGTAAAACATTTTTGCCAGTCAATAGGGGAGATAGTGTGACGGAGGTCTGTCTCCCAGGCCACCGTATACGGTGGGAGGCCAGGGGAGTAAACATCGAGCAGAAGGGAGTATAATTGAGATACAACATGCGTTGGAGGTTCCACCTGCATGAGCAGTTCCTCGAATCCCGTCGGTTCAGCAAGAATGTCTGTAATAGATGGGAAAGTCCGGATGTAGGAGGTAGTCTGTTGCCTCCGAAGCCACTGCATGGGGTGACGGGAGGTCAGACCGGTAGAGGTATCTGACCTCAAAGTGGGGTCTGCACGAAGGACCTGGGCAAGTCGCCTATGATCCTCTCTTCGCCATGGTCCGAATCTTGCTACCGACATAGCTGGCGGAAAGGCCGGGGTCCCAAAGAAGGGAGTCATAGGCCCCATGCGGTTTGATAAGCCCCTTCTGGACAGCATGCGATCCCAAATCTGGATCGTTTGATGGGTAAGGTCATTAAGAGGGCCTGAACCCCCCCGTACCGTAGGCAAGGTCCAGGGGAGAGCGGAGAGTTCAATTGGGTTCATGTGGCTTTCCAATTGAACCCAAAGCTTGGTTGAAGAATGATGGAACCAATCTAGTATGCGGGTGAGCACCGCTGCTTTATGGTATAGGGAGGCATCTGGGGCTCCAGCCCCCCCCCCCGAGCCTTTGGAAGAGAAAGTGTTTCATACCGTATCCTGGGACGGGCCGCATTCCAAATAAATTTGGAAAACAGCTGGCGTATTTTCTTAAAGTACGAATTAGGTATGTGAATAGGGATGGTCTGAAACAAATACAGGAACCTAGGGAGAACATCCATTTTCAGGGCATTCACTCTACCTAGCCATGAGAGCTGTTTGGACGCATAATTGATTAAATCTGCCTGGGTCCTAAGAAGTAGGGGGGCAAAGTTCAAGGAAAAAAGTTGGGAAGCATCCGCCGGTATTTGAATTCCGAGATACCTTATGGAGGGGGAACCAGTTTTGAAGGGGAAAGAAGACGATAGTCTTTGTAGGGCCGACGTAGGCAGAGATATGTTGAGGATTTCCGATTTACTGTAGTTGACCTTGAAGTTGCTAACTTCTCCAAATTTCCGAAACTCCTGCAATACCGAGGGCAAGGATGTGTGAGGGTGTGTCACGAACAGGAGCAGATCATCTGCAAAGAGGGCGAGTTTAGTATGTGTGGGCCCGACTGTTATGCCTTGGATAGAAGGATTGTTACGTAGAGCAATAGCTAGATGTTCCATAGTGAGAACATAGAGGAGGGGGGACAGTGGGCATCCCTGTCGCGTCCCGTTAGATACAGAGAAGGCTGGAGATAGCGAGCCATTTAGTCTAATCCTAGCATATGGAGAGGAGTAAAGGGACATTATTCTCGCCATCATATTGGTTCCCACGCCTATTTGTTGCAGGGATAGTCGAAGGAACTGCCAGTCTACTCGGTCGAATGCCTTCTCGGCATCGACTGTTAAGAGGCATAGTGGGATATCGTGGGACCGGGCATAGTTGGTTAAAAGAAGGGTCTTCAGGGTATTGTCCCTAGCCTCACGGCCACTCACAAAGCCGACCTGGTCTAGGTGTATTATCCCAGGCAACAATGGTTGTAATCTATTGGCTAGGATTTTAGCAAAGACTTTCAAATCGACCCCAATCAAGGAGATCGGCCTATAGCTTGCACAAAGAGTAGGGTCTTTGCCTGGCTTTGGGATGAGGGATATGTGGGCCTCAAGTGTTTGTGGAGGGAACATTGAACCCTCCGACAAAGAGTTGAACACCTTAGTTAGAAAGGGCGTGAGGAGGGCGGCAAAAAGTTTGTAGAACTTAGGAGCCCGGGCTCTTTCCACTCGGTGTACCCGCTATGGCTTTGGCAACTTCGTCTTCTGTGATTGAGGTTTCCAGATCAGCGATGACGTCATCGTCTAATGTAGGGAGCGCGGTTTCCAATACATATGACATCTGGTCTTCCACCCCGGAAGAAGGGGAACTTGTCCCTTGAGTCTTAGGGATATTGTACAGGGACTGATAGAAGTCCCTGAATTCCTCCGCCATCTTAGTGGGTGAGGATACCATTTCTCCCTGTGCCCCCCGAATATGGGGCACAAAGGCGGAGGTTGTTTTTGGGTGCAGGGAGCGAGCCAGTGGCCTACCACATTTATCTCAAAACTTATATTGATGGAAAGTGAGCTTATCTGCATATGTGCGTGCAGAGGCTTCATAAAGTTCTCTAAGTTGTGATCGCGCCCTAGAAACGTCCGCCAGCATTGTCACTGTCGGGGATCGTTTGTGCTCAGTTTCTAAGTTTCTAAGCGTTTGATTTGCTGCCTCTATGGCGGCTGAGCGCTCCTTTTTAAGACGCGTACCCATTTGGATAAAGGTACCACGTAGGACAGCCTTAAGTGCCTCCCATTGAAAGGGCAACGATGTCGTATCCAAAGCGTGGTCCGCAAAAAAGTTAGAGATTGTATCTGAAACCCTTGTCACACATTCCGGGTTCGTAAGCAGCGAATCGTTCAAGCGCCATGACCATTCCCTAATCGGGGTGGAAGGGAGCGAGAATGTCATGTGTATAGGAGAATGGTCAGACCAGACCATTGGGTCTATGGTGCATTCCGGGGACCAGTCCAGGCAGCTATGGTCACTCATTAGGTAGTCTATGCGACTATAGGTATGATGAACATGGGAGAAGTGGGTATAGTTACGGGCCGTGGGGTGCAGCACTCTCCAAACGTCCACTAGACGCAGATCGTAGAATGCCCGTTTCAGAGCCCTCAGTTTGGGGAAGGAGATACACGATCGCGAGGTGGAGGAATCTAAAAGTGGTTCAAGAGGGGTGTTAAAATCTCCCCCCAATACGAGCTTACCCTCCCTGAATCCTGACAGAATCCTCAAGTATTGTAACGCGGCCGATACTTGATTAACATTAGGAAGGTAAATGTTAGCTACCGTAAATTTGGTACCCCATAACACGAATTTCACAAAAACATTCCTCCCCTGGGGGTCCGAGAGATGGTCAAGCACCTCTATAGGGAGCGTCTTATGGAAGGCCACAGACACTCCCTTGGCTTTCTGGGTTGGGCTAGTGCTGTGGAACCACCTGTTGAAGTATCTGCTGGAACAGGAAGGGGTGGAGGCAGAGTGAAAATGTGTCTCTTGGAGAAGAAGCACATTGACTTGGCGTTTGTGCATTTGATACAGGATTTGTCCTCTTTTGGAGGCAATATTGAGCCCATTGACATTGTAGGAACAGAATTGTAACCTAGGGTGAGAGGTCACTGTGTGGGCCATGATGGAGTGATGGGGGGGAGGGGGGGGAAGGAGAGAGAGAAGAAGAAAAAAAAGAAAAGCGGGGAAAAAAAGGGGGAAACACAACAGGGGAGGAAGAGAGAAGGTAGAGCGAGGCGGGGAAGAGATTGAACATAGAGAGCACCTGGGGAAGGTGGCTCAAAAATACTAAAGTGTGCGCAAAAACGTAACTCTTCGTGAAATATCACGTAGTAGGCACGAACTGTGCCAATCCTATTTAGGGGGAGAGAACGGGGTTAGAACAGCTGAGTTGTGATCCCGACAACCTAGCAGGCATATATAACATAACTGTAAATGTAACACACCCAATGACCGTGGCATCTAATGCTCAACTGCCTAGTCACTAAAGAGCAGAGTGTCAGACTAATACCATTGGTACGCTTGAGTGTAATAAACAATCTAAAATTACATAGAAAAATAACATCAACGTAGAACAAGGTGTACACAAACTGGTGACAGAATAAAGGCACAGGTATTCCCGCGTAAGCATGCGAGGGTTGGAAGCACCAATTACTACATTTATAGCAGCATTAACTATGATAGTCGTCACGGCTTAGCTCAGATATCTGTGTAAACGCACAGAAGGTGTCAGTGATAAGGCCAGCCAGTCCCAAGCTCCAGGGTAGGGATGAGCTTCGTGTTCGAGTCGAACATACGTTCGACTCGAACATCGGCTGTTCGATCGTTCGACGAAGATCGAACGATTTGGGCCGTTCGCGCCAAATTCGAGTGACGCGAACGGCCCACAATGCACTACGCCATCGCAGTGTCATCCAGGCGCTGTGATTGGCCAAGCATGCACTGTGACCCCGCATGCTTGGCCAATCACAGCGCCGGCAGCGAGGAGAGCAATGATTGGCCACAGGCAGGATGCCTGTGGCCAATTATTGCTGAGGGTGTTTAGTACACGCCCCACACTATAAAAGGCCGCCAGCACGGCGGCCTAGTGTATTGTGTTCCGGAGCAGGGAAAGAGAAGCATAGGCAGGGACAGTGACATTTATTTTTTCTTGCTTAACCTGGATTCCTTTAGTTTAGGGAAAGAGAAGGATAGGTAGGGAGAGTGTCAGTGTGTTTTACTGTGCGAATCCTTGTTTCTAGGGACAGGGAAGGACATTGAGGGAATTCTCCTTGTGCTATAGTGTGCTTTAAAAAAACATTTTTTCTAGGGACAGAAAACTATAGGTAGGGAGAGTGTCAGTGTGTTTTACTGTGCGAATCCTTGTTTCTAGGGACAGGGAAGGACAGTGAGGGAATTCTCCTTGTGCTATAGTGTGCTTTAAAAAAACATTTTTTCTAGGGACAGAAAACTATAGGTAGGGAGAGTGTCAGTGTGTTTTACTGTGCGAATCCTTGTTTCTAGGGACAGGGAAGGACAGTGAGGGAATTCTCCTTGTGCTATAGTGTGCTTTAAAAAAACATTTTTTCTAGGGACAGAAAACTATAGGTAGGGAGAGTGTCAGTGTGTTTTACTGTGCGAATCCTTGTTTCTAGGGACAGGGAAGGACAGTGAGGGAATTCTCCTTGTGCTATAGTGTGCTTTAAAAAAACATTTTTTCTAGGGACAGAAAACTATAGGTAGGGAGAGTGTCAGTGTGTTTTACTGTGCGAATCCTTGTTTCTAGGGACAGGGAAGGACAGTGAGGGAATTCTCCTTGTGCTATAGTGTGCTTTAAAAAAACATTTTTTCTAGGGACAGAAAACTATAGGTAGGAAGAGTGTCAGTTTCTTTCACTGTGATAATCCTTGTTTCTAGGGACAGGGAAGGAAAGTGAGGGAAATTCTCCTTGTGCTATAGTGTGCTTTAAAAAAACATTTTTTCTAGGGACAGAAAACTATAGGTAGGAAGAGTGTCAGTTTCTTTCACTGTGATAATCTTTGTTTCTAGGGACAGGGAAGGAAAGTGAGGGAAATTCTCCTTGTGCTATAGTGTGCTTTAAAAAAAAATTTTTTCTAGGGACAGAAAACTATAGGTAGGAAGAGTGTCAGTTTCTTTCACTGTGATAATCCTTGTTTCTAGGGACAGGGAAGGACAGTGAGGAAAATTCTCCTTGTGCTATAGTGTGCTTTAAAAAAACATTTTTTCTAGGGACAGAAAACTATAGGTAGGAAGAGTGTCAGTTTCTTTCACTGTGATAATCCTTGTTTCTAGGGACAGGGAAGGACAGTGAGGGAAATTCTCCTTGTGCTATAGTGTGCTTTAAAAAAAATTTTTTTCTAGGGACAGAAAACTATAGGTAGGAAGAGTGTCAGTTTCTTTCACTGTGATAATCCTTGTTTCTAGGGACAGGGAAGGACAGTGAGGGAAATTCTCCTTGTGCTATAGTGTGCTAAAGCATTCCTCATCAACCATCTTTGAAATCCTTGTTTTTTTGGACAGTCAGGGAAATTGTCGTTGTGCTATTCTGTGCAAAAGCAATCATCCTCAACCATATTTAGAAATCCTTAAGTAAAGGGACAGAGAAGGACACCTGAAGGTAGCCCTTATTGCTTTTTTCCCATCTCCCTGCAGGCCATCTATTAGAATGTCTGGAAGGCAAACAAGGAGAGGCAGACAGTCAGGAGGCAATAAAAGGGGGCAAGCAGGCTCTGTGTCTGGGGGCAACAGTGCTGGTCGTGGACGCGGTGCATTGTCATCAGCACATGGCCATGGGACACGCTTGTCCTTCTTTTCGGCAGCTGGACATGTTGAGCCACATCATGCCGAAGACTTGGTAGAGTGGATGACCAAGCCCTCCTCCTCCTCCTCATCCTCTCTCACCCAGGCTCAGGGTACTGGAAAAGCAGCTGCCAAAGCGTCCTCTTCCCTGGTATCAATGTCAGACTCATCATCAGTCACTCCTTCCCTAGACCCACCATGTCCTCCTCCTGAGGAGTCCCCCGAACTGTTTGAGCACAGTGTTGGGTACATGCTCCAGGAGGATGCCCAGCGTTTCGAAGGGTCTGATGATGAAACCCAGCTACAGGAAGGCAGTAGCGTGAGAGCAGACAGAGGGGATGCTCAAGAAGGACACCAATCTGGCAGTCATGTTCCAGCAGCTGCAGCATACTGCCAGATTGGCTCCAGTGATGAGGAGGGAGGGGATGATGAGGTCACTGACTCCACGTGGGTGCCTAATAGGAGAGAGGAGGAGGAGGAGGATGAGGAGGAGGCACATCTCCAACGAGGCAGGATGCCCTTTGGTGGCCAGCGTAAGGGCAGTACACCGACGGAATCACACCGCAGAGCTCCGCCTGTGCAGGGCGCTGCCTCTGCCCGTCATTCAAAAAGTTCTTTGGTGTGGGCCTTTTTTGAGGCTAGTGCATCAGATCGCACAGCTGCTGTTTGCAACATATGTCTCAAGCGTATATCGCGTGGCCAAAACATCAGCCGCTTGGGTACCACATGCCTGACCAGACATATGTTGACCTGCCATGCAGCTCGTTGGCAAGCCTACCTCAAAGACCCACACCAAAGAACAAAGCGGACCTCTCCTTGCACCGCATCAGCTGGGATCTCCAACCCCACTATAACTTCAGTCCTCTCTGAAACATGCACTGAGAGGAATGAAGGTGTAGAATTAGGTGTGTCACAGCCAAGTACTTGCGGCCACTCTGCTAGCAGTACACCGACGTACGATTCTAGCAGGCAAATTTCCCTGCCCCAGCTGCTGGACTGTCGAAAGAAGTTCACTCCCAGCCATCCACATGCCCAGCGGTTGAATGCTAGCTTGGCTAAATTGCTAGCGCTTCAACTGCTGCCTTTTCAGTTGGTAGACTCGGCCCCCTTCCGTGAGTTTGTGCAATGTGCGGTTCCTCAGTGGCAGGTTCCCAAACGCCACTTTTTCTCACGGAAGGCTATTCCGGCTCTCTACCGGCATGTAGAAGGCAATGTCTTGGCCTCGCTGGACAGGGCGGTCAGCGGTAAGGTGCATATTACCGCTGACTCATGGTCCAGCAGGCATGGACAGGGACGTTACCTTTCTTTCACGGCCCATTGGGTCACTCTTTTGGCAGCTGGGAAGGATGCAGGACAAGGTGCAGTAGTGTTGGAGGTTGTTCCACCGCCACGCCTCCAAAATGCTACTACTGGTTGTGACACACCTCTCTCCTCCACCCCCTCCTCTTCTTCTTCCTCCATGGCCTCTTCCTGTGGTTTGTCCTCGGAACCAGCGGTGCTCCGTAGGCGTTCAAGGGGCTACGCAAGTACGCAGGCAAAAAGATGCCATGCCGTGCTTGCGCTGGTGTGTTTGGGGGACAGAAGCCACACTGGGGCAGAGGTCCTGTCTGCTCTGCAGGGCCAGGCCGAGAGGTGGTTGACGCCACGCCAGCTTAAGCCAGGAATGGTGGTTTGCGACAATGGCACCAACCTCCTCTCCGCCCTCCGACAGGGACAACTGACCCATGTGCCCTGTGTGGCTCACGTCCTTAACCTGGTGGTGCAGCGGTTCTTGGGCAGGTACCCGGGCTTACAGGATGTCCTGAGGCAGGCCAGGAAAGTCTGTGTGCATTTCCGCAGATCTTATAATGCCAGTGCTCGCCTGGCTGAGCTGCAAAAGGAGTTGAACCTGCCCAAGAACCGCCTTATATGTGACATGCCCACCAGGTGGAACTCAACGTTGGCCATGCTGCAGCGGCTGCACACGCAGCAGAGGGCCATCAATGAGTACCTGTGCGACTACGGCACCAGGACAGGGTCAGGGGAGCTTGGTTTTTTTTCTCCACGCCAGTGGGGCATGATCAGGGATGCATGCACTGTCCTGGCACCATTTGAGGAGGCCACGAGGATGGTGAGCAGTGACAGTGCATGCATCAGTGACACTGTACCTCTTGTCCACCTGTTGGAGCACACGCTGCGTGGAATAATGGACAGGGCACTTGAGGCTGAACAGAGGCAGGAAGAGGAGGACTTCCTTGCCTCTCAAGGCCCCCTTTACCCAGACAGTGTTCCTTCTGTCCCACCCATCGCACAGGAGGAGGAGGAGGAGGAGGAGGATTGTGTCAGCATGGAGGTGGAGGCTGGCACTCAGCATCATCAGCAGCAGTCTTTTAGGGATGATTTACAGTCCCAAGAAACCAGTGGACTTGTACGTGGCTGGGAGGAGGTGGCTGCGGATCATGTCGTCCTTAGTGACCCAGAGGACTCCGGAGCGAATGCCTCAGCAAACCTACGCTGCATGGCCTCCCTGATCCTGCAAAGTCTGCGGAAGGATCCTCGTATTCTTCGGATCAAGGAGAGGGACCATTACTGGCTGGCCACTCTCCTTGATCCACGGTACAAGGGTAAGGTTGCGGACCTTATGTTACCGTCGCAGAGGGAGCAGAGGATGAGACAACTCCGGGAGGCCTTGCAGAAAGGTCTGTGCAATGCGTTCCCAGAGACTGGGAGGTTACAAACTCCTGGTCCTGGACAACGAGTTGCTGAGGCTTCGGCCAGTCAAAGAAGGAGCGGTGGGGAAGGTGGCCGTCTGACCGATGCGTTCAGACAATTCTTTAGTCCGCAGCCCCAAAGTATGATCGGTTCCAGCAACCATCGCCAGCGTCTGATAAACATGGTGCAGGAATATCTAGGGGCAAGGTCAGACTTGGACACCTTCCCCACCGAAAATCCTCTGGCTTACTGGGTCTTGAGGATGGATCACTGGCCAGAGCTTGCACAGTATGCAATTGAGCTACTGGCCTGTCCTGCATCCAGCGTTCTTTCGGAACGCACATTCAGTGCTGCTGGAGGATTTGTCACGGATCACAGGGTGCGCCTGTCCACCGACTCGGTTGATCGACTGACTTTCATCAAGATGAACCAGTCTTGGATCACCACCAGCTACCACACACCTGATGCTGATATAACAGACTAATTGATTTTAACATGTCACATCCCTTCAAGACTGATGCTGATGCTGAGTGCCTGTGCTGTTATGTTGACTGGCTATCCTCCTCCTCCGAGTCCTCAATGATACGATTGATGATGATAGCTTGGAAGATCATTTTTGTTTATGGGTGCTGCCACCAGTGGCTAAGGCCCAATTTTTCAGCCCCTGTTTTACAGGGGCGTGTAATTACAATTTTTTTAGCAATAATTTGCCATAGGGCTCATTGCTGTGCTCCAAGTACAGTATCTTTGAGGGGTTGGAGTGTTGTGGCACCAGTGCCTAAGGCCCAATTTTTCAGCCCCTGTTTAACAGGGGCGTGTCATTACAATTTTTGAAGCAATACTTTGCAACAGGGCTCATTGCTGTGCTCCAAGTACAGTATCTGTGAGGGGTTGTAGTGTTGTGCCACCAGTGCCTAAGGCCCAATTTTTCAGCCCCTGTTCAACAGGGGCATGCAATTACAATTCTTGATCTAATAATTCACAGCAGGGCCCATTGCTGCACCCACCAAGAGTAACTCTGAGGGCTTACAGTGTTGTGGCAACGCCACCACCACCACCACCACGAAAGGCCCAATTTTTCAGCCCCTGTTCAAAAGGGGCATGTAATTACAATTCTTGATCTAATAATTCACAGCAGGGCCCATTGCTGCACCCACCAAGAGTAACTCTGAGGGCTTACAGTGTTGTGGCAACGCCACCACCACCACCACCACGAAAGGCCCAATTTTTCAGCCCCTGTTCAAAAGGGGCATGTAATTACAATTCTTGATCTAATAATTCACAGCAGGGCCCATTGCTGCACCCACCAAGAGTAACTCTGAGGGCTTACAGTGTTGTGGCAACGCCACCACCACCACCACCACGAAAGGCCCAATTTTTCAGCCCCTGTTCAAAAGGGGCATGTAATTACAATTCTTGATCTAATAATTCACAGCAGGGCCCATTCCTGCACCCACCAAGAGTAACTCTGAGGGCTTACAGTGTTGTGGCAACGCCACCACCACCACCACCACGAAAGGCCCAATTTTTCAGCCCCTGTTCAAAAGGGGCATGTAATTACAATTCTTGATCTAATAATTCACAGCAGGGCCCATTCCTGCACCCACCAAGAGTAACTCTGAGGGCTTACAGTGTTGTGGCAACACCACCACCACCACCACCACCACGAAAGGCCCAATTTTTCAGCCCCTGTTCAAAAGGGGCATGCAATTACAATTCTTGATCTAATAATTCACAGCAGGGCCCATTGCTGCACCCACCAAGAGTAACTGTCAGGGCTTACAGTGTTGTGGCACCAGCACCACCATCAAAGGCCCAATTTTTACTACCACTGTTCAACAATTATATGTAATTAAAATTCCTGATATAATAGTTGACAGCAGGGCGTTCCAGCACCAACCAAGAGTAACTGTGAGTGCTTACAGTGTTGTGCCAACACCAACAACTAAGGGGCCTATTTCTGCAGAGTATATACGGCAGGTCCCTACTTTCAAACATCCAACTTACAAACGACTCCTACTTGCAAACGCAAGAAGACAACAGGAAGTGAGAGGAAATCTACCCCTAGGAAGGAAAATTCTCTCCTGTAAGAATTAATATGGGAGAAAGGTGTCTCCTCTGTACTGATGCTTTATCACCAATCCTTGTTTCAAGAAAAACACCACATTTCAAAAACAGTTGTCATTGGGACGGAAAGTGAGGTGAAATGTTCTGAACAGGGGCACAGACAGCAAAACAAATGTTACAGGGGTGATAACCCTTACCTATGTTTTCCAAAAAGTTTAAAAATAGATTTTTGGGCTGGAGCTACACTTAAACAATGTACCTGTTCAAAATTACAAACAGATTCTACATAAGAACAAACCTACAGTCCCTGTCTTGTATGCACCGCCTGTATACGGCTGTTCAGAGTATATAGGGCCTTTTTTATTTTATGTGCGGGGTTCCCCTTAATATCCATACAAGACCCAAAGGGGCTGGTAATGGGCTGGGGTAGGGGGGGGGGTCATGGGGTAGCTATGCCATTTTTCTTAAAGATTTTCATCCATATTACCGGGACCAGACATTACATTAAAGCCGCAAGCAGTTTTAAATGGCTTTTTTTTCCTTTAGAAGTGTCATTTTGTGCAGGGACAGTTCTAAACACGGGAAACACGTGGTACTTCACAGGCATACTTTAGACACCCCCCAGGTACGATATTTAAAGGAATATTTGACTTTTTTTTTTTTCACTTTATGCATCATTAAAATGACTGCTCCCGAAAAACAACCGTTTTTAAAACTTCTTTTTGCATTGATACATGTCCCCTGGTGCACAACCCGGGTTCCCAAACCCTTTTTAGGACAATAACATGCATAATAGTTGTTATAATTAGCACTTTAGAATTCGAACGTTCGCATCCATTGTATTTAATAGGGTTCTAATGTTCGTACGAACTTTCGGTCCGTTCGCAGGTTCTGGTGCGAACCGAACCCGGGGGTGTTCGGCTCATCACTACTCCAGGGACATAGATGTCCAGAGCCCGAGGGAAGACCCGGAGGTCCCCGGACAAGCCAAAGGGCTATGCCCGGGAAACACCAAGCCAGCCAGTAGAGCCAATGCCGTGAAAGAACATATCGACACCACCGACCGCCTTTCCAGAGCCCCAGCAAGCACAACTGTACCAGCTGAGGGCAAGGAAACATTCTCCGTGCCAAGTGAGACAACTAAACCGTTAGCAGCATTTAGATAACAAAGTGAGCAAGAGTCAGTGGGGTGGATACGCAAGTAAAACCGTGAGTACAAAACAAAATAGGGAAAACAGTAGGCAAACCTGGCCGGAGTCTCATAGAGGAACTGTAGTCACCTGGTGGACAAAAGGACATAGCAAAAAGAACCATTTCAGGTCTCAGACGACAGAGTCTGGATCAGTCTTCTGGTGACGTGGCTCGCCGTACTCTAGGACCGGAAGGTACCGATCTAGACTGTGGGCGTCCTCGACGCTGTAGAGGAGGGCCCGGTAGCCGCTGGCGGTCATCTGGGGGGTCCAACCAGTTCGGGACGACAATAGGGTCCCGGTCCAGGAACAGGAAGAAGGCAGGAAGCTGGTCCGGGTCTGACAGCACAAATTTGTGGTTATCTTCTCGGGTCACTTTGATGCTGAAGGGGTGGCCCCAAGTGTACGTGGCGCCTACTTGGCGAATCAAGTCCAGCAGAGGACGGACCGCTCGCCGCATGTACAGCGTGTTGCGGGAGAGGTCCGGGTAGAGGTGTATAGGTGATCCGTGAAAGTCCAGTGGCCCCAGGCGCCAGGCCTTGCGCAAGATTTCTTCCTTCAGGGTATAGTAGTGCACCCGGCAGAGTACGTCACGAGGGCGGTCCCTGCGGTCACCCCCCATGCCTCCCACTCTATGCACTCTGTCCAATTCAATGGGAGATGTAACTTCCCTGCCCAGGACCTGATTGAGGATAGCGATGACAGTGGGTTTGAGATCGGCACCTGATGTAGCCTCCGGGACCCCCTGCAGCCGGATGTTGTTCCTGCGGCTCCGGTTCTCACTATCTTCTATCCGGAGCTGGTGTTGCCGTAGACGGGAAAGGTGAGCCGTAGATGCATTTTCAAGCGCCGTTATGCGGGCTGAATGGTCCTCCTGGGTGGTGGCCATAGCAGAAACCGTGACCTCCGACGCGGAAACCCGTTGTTTGAGGGCATTTAGTTCAACATGGAGAGAAGTTTCCATTTTGGAAGCCCAGGAATCAAAGTCAGCTCGGAAAGCAGAAAGTACGGCAGCGGATGTGGAGCCCTGGGAAAGCATCTCTGCTGAGGCCGTGTTCACGCTAAGAGTAGCGGGATCCATCGGAGGGGCCGGGTGTACACCTGGGCCGGTCCCACCGACAGAGAAAGCTGCTGCAGTCGGGGGAGGAGGTGTTGGTTTGCCTGGGGTTCGGGCTGACGAAGCCCTGTCTTTCCCTGTATGGGAGTCCTGTGAGGCTGTGCGTAGCAGGTACCGTTGGATATTACCTTGTTGCAGTGCAGCGGAATCAGTAGAGGTAGAGCTGGAAGCCGCCATCAGCAGATTGGGCGTGATTGGTTGGGAACGCAGCCTGTGGTCGTCGGGAGAGCACAATGCTCAGCAGTACATGTCTTCAGCCGTCCATCCTCAGCCACGCATCCCCATAGGTGGAGTGGAAGAGCAGAGAGTGCGACCCGTGTCGTACATGGGAATAGACGTTTGCTGTGTTGCTACTGTCTTATTGGAGCAGGCGCAGGGGAGTGCCGGTGTTCGTGTTACAGGACAGTGGTACGGCAGCCTGGGCAGCACTGGCGGCTGAGGAGGGGGCAGAGCAAGGCTAGTGGCAAGGGGGAGCACGGAGTCCGGGTGGAGCAAGATGGCCGCTACACTTCTTGCTAGTCTGTGACTGGAGGGTTACGGGGAGGGCAAGATGAATGAGGTGGAGGCCCAGCCGCCCTGTATACCAGAGTAATCAGACCTTGATGTGTAGGGCGAAGCGGTTTCAAACGGGCAAGGGGGGACCCAGCAGTCCTATGGTCGGGTGTAGCAAGATGGCCGCCCCTCGAGCCTATGGGGTCAGGGCTCCCACCGAGTGCTCCTTTCTGACTGCCAGCCTGGGAGGGATCAGCCTACTTCTGGTGCCTTTTACTCTGCCCCCGCCCCGCTTACCCTGTGCGAGATGGTGCTTTGTGCTGGATGTTGCTCTGGGTGTATTGGGAGCAGCAAGATGGCCGCCGACTTCCAGGAGTAGGCCGAAGCCGCGGACTTTCCTAGAACTGGCCGCCACGGGTGTGTCAGGCCGAACGTCCCGGGATCCCTCAGGTATACAGACCAGTCCAGTGTAGGCACACTTGCGGCCGAGCCGCCCGCCGCACACTCCGCTGACCGCAGCACTTTAGGCCGGAGGATGCTGCTGGTCCCGCAGGCCGCAAGATGGCGGCCAGGCCTCGGAGCCGACCACGGGCTGGGAAGAAGACCGAGGGGGTTCCCTACTAGTCAAACACCTCCATCCAAGCCTGGATGGAGATGCAGGATGTCCGTGGGGTATCCGGAGACCCTCCGGGAGGCGTTGGAGGCTTCTATTAGAATGTCTGGAAGGCAAACAAGGAGAGGCAGACAGTCAGGAGGCAATAAAAGAGGGCAAGCAGGCTCTGTGTCTGGGGGCAACAGTGCTGGTCGTGGACGCGGTGCATTGTCATCAGCACATGGCCATGGGACACGCTTGTCCTTTTCGGCAGCTGGACATGTTGAGCCACATCATGCCGAAGACTTGGTAGAGTGGATGACCAAGCCCTCCTCCTCCTCCTCATCCTCTCTCACCCAGGCTCAGGGTACTGGCAAAGCAGCTGCCAAAGCGTCCTCTTCCCTGGTATCAATGTCAGACTCATCATCAGTCACTCCTTCCCTAGACCCACCATGTCCTCCTCCTGAGGAGTCCCCCGAACTGTTTGAGCACAGTGTTGGGTACATGCTCCAGGAGGATGCCCAGCGTTTTGAAGGGTCTGATGATGAAACCCAGCTACAGGAAGGCAGTAGCGTGAGAGCAGACAGAGGGGATGCTCAAGAAGGACACCAATCTGGCAGTCATGTTCCAGCAGCTGCAGCATACTGCCAGATTGGCTCCAGTGATGAGGAGGGAGGGGATGATGAGGTCACTGACTCCACGTGGGTGCCTAATAGGAGAGAGGAGGAGGAGGAGGATGAGGAGGAGGCACATCTCCAACGAGGCAGGATGCCCTTTGGTGGCCAGCGTAAGGGCAGTACACAGACGGAATCACACCGCAGAGCTCCGCCTGTGCAGGGCGCTGCCTCTGCCCGTCATTCAAAAAGTTCTTTGGTGTGGGCCTTTTTTGAGGCTAGTGCATCAGATCGCACAGCTGCTGTTTGCAACATATGTCTCAAGCGTATATCGCGTGGCCAAAACATCAGCCGCTTGGGTACCACATGCCTGACCAGACATATGTTGACCTGCCATGCAGCTCGTTGGCAAGCCTACCTCAAAGACCCACACCAAAGAACAAAGCGGACCTCTCCTTGCACCGCATCAGCTGGGATCTCCAACCCCACTATAACTTCAGTCCTCTCTGAAACATGCACTGAGAGGAATGAAGGTGTAGAATTAGGTGTGTCACAGCCAAGTACTTGCGGCCACTCTGCTAGCAGTACACCGACGTCCGATTCTAGCAGGCAAATTTCCCTGCCCCAGCTGCTGGACCGTCGAAAGAAGTTCACTCCCAGCCATCCACATGCCCAGCGGTTGAATGCTAGCTTGGCTAAATTGCTAGCGCTTCAACTGCTGCCTTTTCAGTTGGTAGACTCGGCCCCCTTCCGTGAGTTTGTGCAATGTGCGGTTCCTCAGTGGCAGGTTCCCAAACGCCACTTTTTCTCACGGAAGGCTATTCCGGCTCTCTACCGGCATGTGGAAGGCAATGTCTTGGCCTCGCTGGACAGGGCGGTCAGCGGTAAGGTGCATATTACCGCTGACTCATGGTCCAGCAGGCATGGACAGGGACGTTACCTTTCTTTCACGGCCCATTGGGTCACTCTTTTGGCAGCTGGGAAGGATGCAGGACAAGGTGCAGTAGTGTTGGAGGTTGTTCCACCGCCACGCCTCCAAAATGCTACTACTGGTTGTGACACACCTCTCTCCTCCACCCCCTCCTCTTCTTCTTCCTCCATGGCCTCTTCCTGTGGTTTGTCCTCGGAACCAGCGGTGCTCCGTAGGCGTTCAAGGGGCTACGCAAGTACGCAGGCAAAAAGATGCCATGCCGTGCTTGCGCTGGTGTGTTTGGGGGACAGAAGCCACACTGGGGCAGAGGTCCTGTCTGCTCTGCAGGGCCAGGCCGAGAGGTGGTTGACGCCACGCCAGCTTAAGCCAGGAATGGTGGTTTGCGACAATGGCACCAACCTCCTCTCCGCCCTCCGACAGGGACAACTGACCCATGTGCCCTGTGTGGCTCACGTCCTTAACCTGGTGGTGCAGCGGTTCTTGGGCAGGTACCCGGGCTTACAGGATGTCCTGAGGCAGGCCAGGAAAGTCTGTGTGCATTTCCGCAGATCTTATAATGCCAGTGCTCGCCTGGCTGAGCTGCAAAAGGAGTTGAACCTGCCCAAGAACCGCCTTATATGTGACATGCCCACCAGGTGGAACTCAACGTTGGCCATGCTGCAGCGGCTGCACACGCAGCAGAGGGCCATCAATGAGTACCTGTGCGACTACGGCACCAGGACAGGGTCAGGGGAGCTTGGTTTTTTTTCTCCACGCCAGTGGGGCATGATCAGGGATGCATGCACTGTCCTGGCACCATTTGAGGAGGCCACGAGGATGGTGAGCAGTGACAGTGCATGCATCAGTGACACTGTACCTCTTGTCCACCTGTTGGAGCACACGCTGCGTGGAATAATGGACAGGGCACTTGAGGCTGAACAGAGGCAGGAAGAGGAGGACTTCCTTGCCTCTCAATGCCCCCTTTACCCAGACAGTGTTCCTTCTGTCCCACCCATCGCACAGGAGGAGGAAGAGGAGGAGGAGGATTGTGTCAGCATGGAGGTGGAGGCTGGCACTCAGCATCATCAGCAGCAGTCTTTTAGGGATGATTTACAGTCCCAAGAAACCAGTGGACTTGTACGTGGCTGGGAGGAGGTGGCTGCGGATCATGTCGTCCTTAGTGACCCAGAGGACTCCGGAGCGAATGCCTCAGCAAACCTACGCTGCATGGCCTCCCTGATCCTGCAAAGTCTGCGGAAGGATCCTCGTATTCTTCGGATCAAGGAGAGGGACCATTACTGGCTGGCCACTCTCCTTGATCCACGGTACAAGGGTAAGGTTGCGGACCTTATGTTACCGTCGCAGAGGGAGCAGAGGATGAGACAACTCCGGGAGGCCTTGCAGAAAGGTCTGTGCAATGCGTTCCCAGAGACTGGGAGGTTACAAACTCCTGGTCCTGGACAACGAGTTGCTGAGGCTTCGGCCAGTCAAAGAAGGAGCGGTGGGGAAGGTGGCCGTCTGACCGATGCGTTCAGACAATTCTTTAGTCCGCAGCCCCAAAGTATGATCGGTTCCAGCAACCATCGCCAGCGTCTGATAAACATGGTGCAGGAATATCTAGGGGCAAGGTCAGACTTGGACACCTTCCCCACCGAAAATCCTCTGGCTTACTGGGTCTTGAGGATGGATCACTGGCCAGAGCTTGCACAGTATGCAATTGAGCTACTGGCCTGTCCTGCATCCAGCGTTCTTTCGGAACGCACATTCAGTGCTGCTGGAGGATTTGTCACGGATCACAGGGTGCGCCTGTCCACCGACTCGGTTGATCGACTGACTTTCATCAAGATGAACCAGTCTTGGATCACCACCAGCTACCACACACCTGATGCTGATATAACAGACTAATTGATTTTAACATGTCACATCCCTTCAAGACTGATGCTGATGCTGAGTGCCTGTGCTGTTATGTTGACTGGCTATCCTCCTCCTCCGAGTCCTCAATGATACGATTGATGATGATAGCTTGGAAGATCATTTTTGTTTATGGGTGCCGCCACCAGTGGCTAAGGCCCAATTTTTCAGCCCCTGTTTTACAGGGGCGTGTAATTACAATTTTTTTAGCAATAATTTGCCATAGGGCTCATTGCTGTGCTCCAAGTACAGTATCTTTGAGGGGTTGGAGTGTTGTGGCACCAGTGCCTAAGGCCCAATTTTTCAGCCCCTGTTTAACAGGGGCGTGTCATTACAATTTTTGAAGCAATACTTTGCAACAGGGCTCATTGCTGTGCTCCAAGTACAGTATCTGTGAGGGGTTGTAGTGTTGTGCCACCAGTGCCTAAGGCCCAATTTTTCAGCCCCTGTTCAACAGGGGCATGCAATTACAATTCTTGATCTAATAATTCACAGCAGGGCCCATTGCTGCACCCACCAAGAGTAACTCTGAGGGCTTACAGTGTTGTGGCAACGCCACCACCACCACCACCACGAAAGGCCCAATTTTTCAGCCCCTGTTCAAAAGGGGCATGTAATTACAATTCTTGATCTAATAATTCACAGCAGGGCCCATTCCTGCACCCACCAAGAGTAACTCTGAGGGCTTACAGTGTTGTGGCAACGCCACCACCACCACCACCACGAAAGGCCCAATTTTTCAGCCCCTGTTCAAAAGGGGCATGTAATTACAATTCTTGATCTAATAATTCACAGCAGGGCCCATTGCTGCACCCACCAAGAGTAACTCTGAGGGCTTACAGTGTTGTGGCAACACCACCACCACCACCACCACCACGAAAGGCCCAATTTTTCAGCCCCTGTTCAAAAGGGGCATGCAATTACAATTCTTGATCTAATAATTCACAGCAGGGCCCATTGCTGCACCCACCAAGAGTAACTGTCAGGGCTTACAGTGTTGTGGCACCAGCACCACCATCAAAGGCCCAATTTTTACTACCACTGTTCAACAATTATATGTAATTAAAATTCCTGATATAATAGTTGACAGCAGGGCGTTCCAGCACCAACCAAGAGTAACTGTGAGTGCTTACAGTGTTGTGCCAACACCAACAACTAAGGGGCCTATTTCTGCAGAGTATATACGGCAGGTCCCTACTTTCAAACATCCAACTTACAAACGACTCCTACTTGCAAACGCAAGAAGACAACAGGAAGTGAGAGGAAATCTACCCCTAGGAAGGAAAATTCTCTCCTGTAAGAATTAATATGGGAGAAAGGTGTCTCCTCTGTACTGATGCTTTATCACCAATCCTTGTTTCAAGAAAAACACCACATTTCAAAAACAGTTGTCATTGGGACGGAAAGTGAGGTGAAATGTTCTGAACAGGGGCACAGACAGCAAAACAAATGTTACAGGGGTGATAACCCTTACCTATGTTTTCCAAAAAGTTTAAAAATAGATTTTTGGGCTGGAGCTACACTTAAACAATGTACCTGTTCAAAATTACAAACAGATTCTACATAAGAACAAACCTACAGTCCCTGTCTTGTATGCACCGCCTGTATACGGCTGTTCAGAGTATATAGGGCCTTTTTTATTTTATGTGCGGGGTTCCCCTTAATATCCATACAAGACCCAAAGGGGCTGGTAATGGGCTGGGGTGGGGGGGGGGGGGGTCATGGGGTAGCTATGCCATTTTTCTTAAAGATTTTCATCCATATTACCGGGACCAGACATTACATTAAAGCCGCAAGCAGTTTTAAATGGCTTTTTTTTCCTTTAGAAGTGTCATTTTGTGCAGGGACAGTTCTAAACACGGGAAACACGTGGCACTTCACAGGCATACTTTAGACACCCCCCAGGTACGATATTTAAAGGAATATTTGACTTTTTTTTTTTTCACTTTATGCATCATTAAAATGACTGCTCCCGAAAAACAACCGTTTTTAAAACTTCTTTTTGCATTGATACATGTCCCCTGGTGCACAACCCGGGTTCCCAAACCCTTTTTAGGACAATAACATGCATAATAGTTGTTATAATTAGCACTTTAGAATTCGAACGTTCGCATCCATTGTATTTAATAGGGTTCTAATGTTCGTACGAACTTTCGGTCCGTTCGCAGGTTCTGGTGCGAACCGAACCCGGGGGTGTTCGGCTCATCACTACTCCAGGGACATAGATGTCCAGAGCCCGAGGGAAGACCCGGAGGTCCCCGGACAAGCCAAAGGGCTATGCCCGGGAAACACCAAGCCAGCCAGTAGAGCCAATGCCGTGAAAGAACATATCGACACCACCGACCGCCTTTCCAGAGCCCCAGCAAGCACAACTGTACCAGCTGAGGGCAAGGAAACATTCTCCGTGCCAAGTGAGACAACTAAACCGTTAGCAGCATTTAGATAACAAAGTGAGCAAGAGTCAGTGGGGTGGATACGCAAGTAAAACCGTGAGTACAAAACAAAATAGGGAAAACAGTAGGCAAACCTGGCCGGAGTCTCATAGAGGAACTGTAGTCACCTGGTGGACAAAAGGACATAGCAAAAAGAACCATTTCAGGTCTCAGACGACAGAGTCTGGATCAGTCTTCTGGTGACGTGGCTCGCCGTACTCTAGGACCGGAAGGTACCGATCTAGACTGTGGGCGTCCTCGACGCTGTAGAGGAGGGCCCGGTAGCCGCTGGCGGTCATCTGGGGGGTCCAACCAGTTCGGGACGACAATAGGGTCCCGGTCCAGGAACAGGAAGAAGGCAGGAAGCTGGTCCGGGTCTGACAGCACAAATTTGTGGTTATCTTCTCGGGTCACTTTGATGCTGAAGGGGTGGCCCCAAGTGTACGTGGCGCCTACTTGGCGAATCAAGTCCAGCAGAGGACGGACCGCTCGCCGCATGTACAGCGTGTTGCGGGAGAGGTCCGGGTAGAGGTGTATAGGTGATCCGTGAAAGTCCAGTGGCCCCAGGCGCCAGGCCTTGCGCAAGATTTCTTCCTTCAGGGTATAGTAGTGCACCCGGCAGAGTACGTCACGAGGGCGGTCCCTGCGGTCACCCCCCATGCCTCCCACTCTATGCACTCTGTCCAATTCAATGGGAGATGTAACTTCCCTGCCCAGGACCTGATTGAGGATAGCGATGACAGTGGGTTTGAGATCGGCACCTGATGTAGCCTCCGGGACCCCCTGCAGCCAGATGTTGTTCCTGCGGCTCCGGTTCTCACTATCTTCTATCCGGAGCTGGTGTTGCCGTAGACGGGAAAGGTGAGCCGTAGATGCATTTTCAAGCGCCGTTATGCGGGCTGAATGGTCCTCCTGGGTGGTGGCCATAGCAGAAACCGTGACCTCCGACGCGGAAACCCGTTGTTTGAGGGCATTTAGTTCAACATGGAGAGAAGTTTCCATTTTGGAAGCCCAGGAATCAAAGTCAGCTCGGAAAGCAGAAAGTACGGCAGCGGATGTGGAGCCCTGGGAAAGCATCTCTGCTGAGGCCGTGTTCACGCTAAGAGTAGCGGGATCCATCGGAGGGGCCGGGTGTACACCTGGGCCGGTCCCACCGACAGAGAAAGCTGCTGCAGTCGGGGGAGGAGGTGTTGGTTTGCCTGGGGTTCGGGCTGACGAAGCCCTGTCTTTCCCTGTACGGGAGTCCTGTGAGGCTGTGCGTAGCAGGTACCGTTGGATATTACCTTGTTGCAGTGCAGCGGAATCAGTAGAGGTAGAGCTGGAAGCCGCCATCAGCAGATTGGGCGTGATTGGTTGGGAACGCAGCCTGCGGTCGTCGGGAGAGCACAATGCTCAGCAGTACATGTCTTCAGCCGTCCATCCTCAGCCACGCATCCCCATAGGTGGAGTGGAAGAGCAGAGAGTGCGACCCGTGTCGTACATGGGAATAGACGCTTGCTGTGTTGCTACTGTCTTATTGGAGCAGGCGCAGGGGAGTGCCGGTGTTCGTGTTACAGGACAGTGGTACGGCAGCCTGGGCAGCACTGGCGGCTGAGGAGGGGGCAGAGCAAGGCTAGTGGCAAGGGGGAGCACGGAGTCCGGGTGGAGCAAGATGGCCGCTACACTTCTTGCTAGTCTGTGACTGGAGGGTTACGGGGAGGGCAAGATGAATGAGGTGGAGGCCCAGCCGCCCTGTATACCAGAGTAATCAGACCTTGATATGTAGGGCGAAGCGGTTTCAAACGGGCAAGGGGGGACCCAGCAGTCCTATGGTCGGGTGTAGCAAGATGGCCGCCCCTCGAGCCTATGGGGTCAGGGCTCCCACCGAGTGCTCCTTTCTGACTGCCAGCCTGGGAGGGATCAGCCTACTTCTGGTGCCTTTTACTCTGCCCCCGCCCCGCTTACCCTGTGCGAGATGGTGCTTTGTGCTGGATGTTGCTCTGGGTGTATTGGGAGCAGCAAGATGGCCGCCGACTTCCAGGAGTAGGCCGAAGCCGCGGACTTTCCTAGAACTGGCCGCCACGGGTGTGTCAGGCCGAACGTCCCGGGATCCCTCAGGTATACAGACCAGTCCAGTGTAGGCACACTTGCGGCCGAGCCGCCCGCCGCACACTCCGCTGACCGCAGCACTTTAGGCCGGAGGATGCTGCTGGTCCCGCAGGCCGCAAGATGGCGGCCAGGCCTCGGAGCCGACCACGGGCTGGGAAGAAGACCGAGGGGGTTCCCTACTAGTCAAACACCTCCATCCAAGCCTGGATGGAGATGCAGGATGTCCGTGGGGTATCCGGAGACCCTCCGGGAGGCGTTGGAGGCTTCTATTAGAATGTCTGGAAGGCAAACAAGGAGAGGCAGACAGTCAGGAGGCAATAAAAGAGGGCAAGCAGGCTCTGTGTCTGGGGGCAACAGTGCTGGTCGTGGACGCGGTGCATTGTCATCAGCACATGGCCATGGGACACGCTTGTCCTTTTCGGCAGCTGGACATGTTGAGCCACATCATGCCGAAGACTTGGTAGAGTGGATGACCAAGCCCTCCTCCTCCTCCTCATCCTCTCTCACCCAGGCTCAGGGTACTGGCAAAGCAGCTGCCAAAGCGTCCTCTTCCCTGGTATCAATGTCAGACTCATCATCAGTCACTCCTTCCCTAGACCCACCATGTCCTCCTCCTGAGGAGTCCCCCGAACTGTTTGAGCACAGTGTTGGGTACATGCTCCAGGAGGATGCCCAGCGTTTCGAAGGGTCTGATGATGAAACCCAGCTACAGGAAGGCAGTAGCGTGAGAGCAGACAGAGGGGATGCTCAAGAAGGACACCAATCTGGCAGTCATGTTCCAGCAGCTGCAGCATACTGCCAGATTGGCTCCAGTGATGAGGAGGGAGGGGATGATGAGGTCACTGACTCCACGTGGGTGCCTAATAGGAGAGAGGAGGAGGAGGAGGATGAGGAGGAGGCACATCTCCAACGAGGCAGGATGCCCTTTGGTGGCCAGCGTAAGGGCAGTACACCGACGGAATCACACCGCAGAGCTCCGCCTGTGCAGGGCGCTGCCTCTGCCCGTCATTCAAAAAGTTCTTTGGTGTGGGCCTTTTTTGAGGCTAGTGCATCAGATCGCACAGCTGCTGTTTGCAACATATGTCTCAAGCGTATATCGCGTGGCCAAAACATCAGCCGCTTGGGTACCACATGCCTGACCAGACATATGTTGACCTGCCATGCAGCTCGTTGGCAAGCCTACCTCAAAGACCCACACCAAAGAACAAAGCGGACCTCTCCTTGCACCGCATCAGCTGGGATCTCCAACCCCACTATAACTTCAGTCCTCTCTGAAACATGCACTGAGAGGAATGAAGGTGTAGAATTAGGTGTGTCACAGCCAAGTACTTGCGGCCACTCTGCTAGCAGTACACCGACGTCCGATTCTAGCAGGCAAATTTCCCTGCCCCAGCTGCTGGACCGTCGAAAGAAGTTCACTCCCAGCCATCCACATGCCCAGCGGTTGAATGCTAGCTTGGCTAAATTGCTAGCGCTTCAACTGCTGCCTTTTCAGTTGGTAGACTCGGCCCCCTTCCGTGAGTTTGTGCAATGTGCGGTTCCTCAGTGGCAGGTTCCCAAACGCCACTTTTTCTCACAGAAGGCTATTCCGGCTCTCTACCGGCATGTGGAAGGCAATGTCTTGGCCTCGCTGGACAGGGCGGTCAGCGGTAAGGTGCATATTACCGCTGACTCATGGTCCAGCAGGCATGGACAGGGACGTTACCTTTCTTTCACGGCCCATTGGGTCACTCTTTTGGCAGCTGGGAAGGATGCAGGACAAGGTGCAGTAGTGTTGGAGGTTGTTCCACCGCCACGCCTCCAAAATGCTACTACTGGTTGTGACACACCTCTCTCCTCCACCCCCTCCTCTTCTTCTTCCTCCATGGCCTCTTCCTGTGGTTTGTCCTCGGAACCAGCGGTGCTCCGTAGGCGTTCAAGGGGCTACGCAAGTACGCAGGCAAAAAGATGCCATGCCGTGCTTGCGCTGGTGTGTTTGGGGGACAGAAGCCACACTGGGGCAGAGGTCCTGTCTGCTCTGCAGGGCCAGGCCGAGAGGTGGTTGACGCCACGCCAGCTTAAGCCAGGAATGGTGGTTTGCGACAATGGCACCAACCTCCTCTCCGCCCTCCGACAGGGACAACTGACCCATGTGCCCTGTGTGGCTCACGTCCTTAACCTGGTGGTGCAGCGGTTCTTGGGCAGGTACCCGGGCTTACAGGATGTCCTGAGGCAGGCCAGGAAAGTCTGTGTGCATTTCCGCAGATCTTATAATGCCAGTGCTCGCCTGGCTGAGCTGCAAAAGGAGTTGAACCTGCCCAAGAACCGCCTTATATGTGACATGCCCACCAGGTGGAACTCAACGTTGGCCATGCTGCAGCGGCTGCACACGCAGCAGAGGGCCATCAATGAGTACCTGTGCGACTACGGCACCAGGACAGGGTCAGGGGAGCTTGGTTTTTTTTCTCCACGCCAGTGGGGCATGATCAGGGATGCATGCACTGTCCTGGCACCATTTGAGGAGGCCACGAGGATGGTGAGCAGTGACAGTGCATGCATCAGTGACACTGTACCTCTTGTCCACCTGTTGGAGCACACGCTGCGTGGAATAATGGACAGGGCACTTGAGGCTGAACAGAGGCAGGAAGAGGAGGACTTCCTTGCCTCTCAAGGCCCCCTTTACCCAGACAGTGTTCCTTCTGTCCCACCCATCGCACAGGAAGAGGAGGAGGAGGAGGAGGAGGAGGAGGAGGATTGTGTCAGCATGGAGGTGGAGGCTGGCACTCAGCATCATCAGCAGCAGTCTTTTAGGGATGATTTACAGTCCCAAGAAACCAGTGGACTTGTACGTGGCTGGGAGGAGGTGGCTGCGGATCATGTCGTCCTTAGTGACCCAGAGGACTCCGGAGCGAATGCCTCAGCAAACCTACGCTGCATGGCCTCCCTGATCCTGCAAAGTCTGCGGAAGGATCCTCGTATTCTTCGGATCAAGGAGAGGGACCATTACTGGCTGGCCACTCTCCTTGATCCACGGTACAAGGGTAAGGTTGCGGACCTTATGTTACCGTCGCAGAGGATGAGACAACTCCGGGAGGCCTTGCAGAAAGGTCTGTGCAACGCGTTCCCAGAGACTGGGAGGTTACAAACTCCTGGTCCTGGACAACGAGTTGCTGAGGCTTCGGCCAGTCAAAGAAGGAGCGGTGGGGAAGGTGGCCGTCTGACCGATGCGTTCAGACAATTCTTTAGTCCGCAGCCCCAAAGTATGATCGGTTCCAGCAACCATCGCCAGCGTCTGATAAACATGGTGCAGGAATATCTAGGGGCAAGGTCAGACTTGGACACCTTCCCCACCGAAAATCCTCTGGCTTACTGGGTCTTGAGGATGGATCACTGGCCAGAGCTTGCACAGTATGCAATTGAGCTACTGGCCTGTCCTGCATCCAGCGTTCTTTCGGAACGCACATTCAGTGCTGCTGGAGGATTTGTCACGGATCACAGGGTGCGCCTGTCCACCGACTCGGTTGATCGACTGACTTTCATCAAGATGAACCAGTCTTGGATCACCACCAGCTACCACACACCTGATGCTGATATAACAGACTAATTGATTTTAACATGTCACATCCCTTCAAGACTGATGCTGATGCTGAGTGCCTGTGCTGTTATGTTGACTGGCTATCCTCCTCCTCCGAGTCCTCAATGATACGATTGATGATGATAGCTTGGAAGATCATTTTTGTTTATGGGTGCCACCACCAGTGGCTAAGGCCCAATTTTTCAGCCCCTGTTTTACAGGGGCGTGTAATTACAATTTTTTTAGCAATAATTTGCCATAGGGCTCATTGCTGTGCTCCAAGTACAGTATCTGTGAGGGGTTGGAGTGTTGTGGCACCAGTGGCTAAGGCCCAATTTTTCAGCCCCTGTTTAACAGGGGCGTGTAATTACAATTTTTTTAGCAATAATTTGCCATAGGGCTCATTGCTGTGCTCCAAGTACAGTATCTGTGAGGGGTTGTAGTGTTGTGCCACCAGTGCCTAAGGCCCAATTTTTCAGCCCCTGTTCAACAGGGGCATGCAATTACAATTCTTGATCTAATAATTCACAGCAGGGCCCATTGCTGCACCCACCAAGAGTAACTCTGAGGGCTTACAGTGTTGTGGCAACGCCACCACCACCACCACCACCACCACGAAAGGCCCAATTTTTCAGCCCCTGTTCAAAAGGGGCATGTAATTACAATTCTTGATCTAATAATTCACAGCAGGGCCCATTGCTGCACCCACCAAGAGTAACTCTGAGGGCTTACAGTGTTGTGGCAACGCCACCACCACCACCACCACGAAAGGCCCAATTTTTCAGCCCCTGTTCAAAAGGGGCATGTAATTACAATTCTTGATCTAATAATTCACAGCAGGGCCCATTGCTGCACCCACCAAGAGTAACTCTGAGGGCTTACAGTGTTGTGGCAACGCCACCACCACCACGAAAGGCCCAATTTTTCAGCCCCTGTTCAAAAGGGGCATGTAATTACAATTCTTGATCTAATAATTCACAGCAGGGCCCATTCCTGCACCCACCAAGAGTAACTCTGAGGGCTTACAGTGTTGTGGCAACGCCACCACCACCACCACCACGAAAGGCCCAATTTTTCAGCCCCTGTTCAAAAGGGGCATGCAATTACAATTCTTGATCTAATAATTCACAGCAGGGCCCATTCCTGCACCCACCAAGAGTAACTCTGAGGGCTTACAGTGTTGTGGCAACACCACCACCACCACCACCACCACGAAAGGCCCAATTTTTCAGCCCCTGTTCAACAGGGGCATGCAATTACAATTCTTGATCTAATAATTCACAGCAGGGCCCATTGCTGCACCCACCAAGAGTAACTGTCAGGGCTTACAGTGTTGTGGCACCAGCACCACCATCAAAGGCCCAATTTTTACTACCACTGTTCAACAATTATATGTAATTAAAATTCCTGATATAATAGTTGACAGCAGGGCGTTCCAGCACCAACCAAGAGTAACTGTGATTGCTTACAGTGTTGTGCCAACACCAACAACTAAGGGGCCTATTTCTGCAGAGTATATACGGCAGGTCCCTACTTTCAAACATCCAACTTACAAACGACTCCTACTTGCAAACGCAAGAAGACAACAGGAAGTGAGAGGAAATCTACCCCTAGGAAGGAAAATTCTCTCCTGTAAGAATTAATATGGGAGAAAGGTGTCTCCTCTGTGCTGATGCTTTATCACCAATCCTTGTTTCAAGAAAAACACCACATTTCAAAAACAGTTGTCATTGGGACGGAAAGTGAGGTGAAATGTTCTGAACAGGGGCACAGACAGCAAAACAAATGTTACAGGGGTGATAACCCTTACCTATGTTTTCCAAAAAGTTTAAAAATAGATTTTTGGGCTGGAGCTACACTTAAACAATGTACCTGTTCAAAATTACAAACAGATTCTACATAAGAACAAACCTACAGTCCCTGTCTTGTATGCACCGCCTGTATACGGCTGTTCAGAGTATATAGGGCCTTTTTTATTTTATGTGCGGGGTTCCCCTTAATATCCATACAAGACCCAAAGGGGCTGGTAATGGGCTGGGGTAAGGGGGGGGGGGGTCATGGGGTAGCTATGCCATTTTTCTTAAAGATTTTCATCCATATTACCGGGACCAGACATTACATTAAAGCCGCAAGCAGTTTTAAATGGCTTTTTTTTCCTTTAGAAGTGTCATTTTGTGCAGGGACAGTTCTAAACACGGGAAACACGTGGCACTTCACAGGCATACTTTAGACACCCCCCAGGTACGATATTTAAAGGAATATTTGACTTTTTTTTTTTCACTTTATGCATCATTAAAATGACTGCTCCCGAAAAACGACCGTTTTTAAAACTTCTTTTTGCATTGATACATGTCCCCTGGTGCACAACCCGGGTTCCCAAACCCTTTTTAGGACAATAACATGCATAATAGTTGTTATAATTAGCACTTTAGAATTCGAACGTTCGCATCCATTGTATTTAATAGGGTTCTAATGTTCGTACGAACTTTCGGTCCGTTCGCAGGTTCTGGTGCGAACCGAACCCGGGGGTGTTCGGCTCATCACTACTCCAGGGACATAGATGTCCAGAGCCCGAGGGAAGACCCGGAGGTCCCCGGACAAGCCAAAGGGCTATGCCCAGGAAACACCAAGCCAGCCAGTAGAGCCAATGCCGTGAAAGAACATATCGACACCACCGACCGCCTTTCCAGAGCCCCAGCAAGCACAACTGTACCAGCTGAGGGCAAGGAAACATTCTCCGTGCCAAGTGAGACAACTAAACCGTTAGCAGCATTTAGATAACAAAGTGAGCAAGAGTCAGTGGGGTGGATACGCAAGTAAAACCGTGAGTACAAAACAAAATAGGGAAAACAGTAGGCAAACCTGGCCGGAGTCTCATAGAGGAACTGTAGTCACCTGGTGGACAAAAGGACATAGCAAAAAGAACCATTTCAGGTCTCAGACGACAGAGTCTGGATCAGTCTTCTGGTGACGTGGCTCGCCGTACTCTAGGACCGGAAGGTACCGATCTAGACTGTGGGCGTCCTCGACGCTGTAGAGGAGGGCCCAGTAGCCGCTGGCGGTCATCTGGGGGGTCCAACCAGTTTGGGACGACAATAGGGTCCCGGTCCAGGAACAGGAAGAAGGCAGGAAGCTGGTCCGGGTCTGACAGCACAAATTTGTGGTTATCTTCTCGGGTCACTTTGATGCTGAAGGGGTGGCCCCAAGTGTACGTGGCGCCTACTTGGCGAATCAAGTCCAGCAGAGGACGGACCGCTCGCCGCATGTACAGCGTGTTGCGGGAGAGGTCCGGGTAGAGGTGTATAGGTGATCCGTGAAAGTCCAGTGGCCCCAGGTGCCAGGCCTTGCGCAAGATTTCTTCCTTCAGGGTATAGTAGTGCACCCGGCAGAGTACGTCACGAGGGCGGTCCCTGCGGTCACCCCCCATGCCTCCCACTCTATGCACTCTGTCCAATTCAATGGGAGATGTAACTTCCCTGCCCAGGACCTGATTGAGGATAGCGATGACAGTGGGTTTGAGATCGGCACCTGATGTAGCCTCCGGGACCCCCTGCAGCCGGATGTTGTTCCTGCGGCTCCGGTTCTCACTATCTTCTATCCGGAGCTGATGTTGCCGTAGACGGGAAAGGTGAGCCGTAGATGCATTTTCAAGCGCCGTTATGCGGGCTGAATGGTCCTCCTGGGTGGTGGCCATAGCAGAAACCGTGACCTCCGACGCGGAAACCCGTTGTTTGAGGGCATTTAGTTCAACATGGAGAGAAGTTTCCATTTTGGAAGCCCAGGAATCAAAGTCAGCTCGGAAAGCAGAAAGTACGGCAGCGGATGTGGAGCCCTGGGAAAGCATCTCTGCTGAGGCCGTGTTCACGCTAAGAGTAGCGGGATCCATCGGAGGGGCCGGGTGTACACCTGGGCCGGTCCCACCGACAGAGAAAGCTGCTGCAGTCGGGGGAGGAGGTGTTGGTTTGCCTGGGGTTCGGGCTGACGAAGCCCTGTCTTTCCCTGTACGGGAGTCCTGTGAGGCTGTGCGTAGCAGGTACCGTTGGATATTACCTTGTTGCAGTGCAGCGGAATCAGTAGAGGTAGAGCTGGAAGCCGCCATCAGCAGATTGGGCGTGATTGGTTGGGAACGCAGCCTGCGGTCGTCGGGAGAGCACAATGCTCAGCAGTACATGTCTTCAGCCGTCCATCCTCAGCCACGCATCCCCATAGGTGGAGTGGAAGAGCAGAGAGTGCGACCCGTGTCGTACATGGGAATAGACGCTTGCTGTGTTGCTACTGTCTTATTGGAGCAGGCGCAGGGGAGTGCCGGTGTTCGTGTTACAGGACAGTGGTACGGCAGCCTGGGCAGCACTGGCGGCTGAGGAGGGGGCAGAGCAAGGCTAGTGGCAAGGGGGAGCACGGAGTCCGGGTGGAGCAAGATGGCCGCTACACTTCTTGCTAGTCTGTGACTGGAGGGTTACGGGGAGGGCAAGATGAATGAGGTGGAGGCCCAGCCGCCCTGTATACCAGAGTAATCAGACCTTGATGTGTAGGGCGAAGCGGTTTCAAACGGGCAAGGGGGGACCCAGCAGTCCTATGGTCGGGTGTAGCAAGATGGCCGCTCCTCGAGCCTATGGGGTCAGGGCTCCCACCGAGTGCTCCTTTCTGACTGCCAGCCTGGGAGGGATCAGCCTACTTCTGGTGCCTTTTACTCTGCCCCCGCCCCGCTTACCCTGTGCGAGATGGTGCTTTGTGCTGGATGTTGCTCTGGGTGTATTGGGAGCAGCAAGATGGCCGCCGACTTCCAGGAGTAGGCCGAAGCCGCGGACTTTCCTAGAACTGGCCGCCGCGGGTGTGTCAGGCCGAACGTCCCGGGATCCCTCAGGTATACAGACCAGTCCAGTGTAGGCACACTTGCGGCCGAGCCGCCCGCCGCACACTCCGCTGACCGCAGCACTTTAGGCCGGAGGATGCTGCTGGTCCCGCAGGCCGCAAGATGGCGGCCAGGCCTCGGAGCCGACCACGGGCCGGGAAGAAGACCGAGGGGGTTCCCTACTAGTCAAACACCTCCATCCAAGCCTGGATGGAGATGCAGGATGTCCCTGGGGTATCCGGAGACCCTCCGGGAGGCGTTGGAGGCTTCGTGGGCCCCAAGATGGCGTCGGGCCTAGGCTGTGTGGAGCGGGCCTGGTAGTTACCGTACGGCCGGCCCGGAGTCACAATTCAGGCTGGGTTGCAGGTAGGGAATCCTCAGGAACGAAAGGGGTAGATTTGGAGCAATTTCCAGTGGATTAGGAGCGAGGATGGCTATAGATTGAGGGTGCAGTTGCGGAGCTCAATGTCTGCACATCCTCCTCAGTCGGCTCCCGGACACGCCCCGCGCTGCTGATTTTTATCCACTTCCATTCCTGGTCCAATCCTGGCATTCCTCTCCTACATGTAGAAATCATCTTTTAAAAAAAAATATATATTTTAGCTATAAAATTACTCAGAACCCCCAAACATTATATATATATATATTTTTGCAGAGACCCTAAGGAATAAAATGGTGAGTGTTGTAATGTGTTATATCGCACGGTATTTCAGATTTTTTTTTTACAATTTAAATATTTTAAAAAAAACAAACACAATATTTCCCCAATTTTTTTGTATAATGTGAAGGATGAAGTTACACAGAGTAAATAGATACCCAACATGTCACGCTTTAAAATCGCACGCACTCATGGAATGGCGCCAAACCATTGATAGGGATAAATGGGTGGTGGACTACAAATCCCAGCATTCCTTGATAGGGATAAATGGGAGGACTACAAATCCCAGCATGCCTTGATAGGGATAAATGGGAGGTGGACTACAAATCCCAGCATGCCTTGATAGGGATGAATGGGAGGTGGACTACAAATCCCAGCATGCCTTGATGGAGATAAATGGGAGTGGACTACAAATCCCAGCATGCCTTGATATAGATAAATGGGTGGTGGACTACAAATCCCAGCATGCATTTATGGAGATAAATGGGAGGTGGACTACAAATCCCAGCATGCCTTTATGGAGATAAATGGGAGGTGGACTACAAATCCCAGCATGCCTTGATGTGGATAAATAGATGTGGACTACAAATCCCAGCATGCATTGATATAGATAAATAGGAGTGGACTACAAATCCCAGCATGCCTTGATGGGGATAAATGGGAGTGGACTACAAATCCCAGCATGCCTTGATGGGGATAAATGGGAGTGGACTACAAATCCCAGCATGCCTTAATGGGGATAAATGGGAGTGGACTACAAATCCCAGCATGCCTTGATAGGGATAAATGGGAGGTGGACTACAAATCCCAGCATGCCTTGATAGGGATGAATGGGGGGACTACAAATCCCAGCATGCCTTATATATATGTTTTTAATCACTTACCTATAATGTGAGTGAGGGGGGAGGGGGAGTGATCACCGGTTTCCTCCCATCAGCTGTAGAGCCTTCCCAGCACTCCCATCATTTGGAGGAAGGTGAGCTGTGTGTCTGGAGGACGATCGATCAGTAAGGTAGGTGCACATTTATGGGGTGCGATATACAAATTCTGCAACTGAGGGGTCAGTTTTGGGTGGAACCCCTGAAGTCTCTTAACCCCTTCCTTACTGGGCACATATACCCCCTTCCTGCCCAGGCGAAATTTCAGCTTTCAGCACTGTCACGCTTTGAATGACAATTGCGCGGTCATGCCACGTGGCTCCCAAACAAAATTGACGTCCTTTTTTTCGCACAAATAGAGCTTTCTTTTGGTGGTATTTGATCACCTCGGCGGTTTTTATTTTTTGTGCTATAAACAAAGATAGAGCGACAATTTTGAAAAAAAAGCAATATTTTTTGATTTTTGCTATAATAAATATCCCAATTTAAAAAAAAAAAAAAAAAAAAAAAAAATTCCCCAGTTTAGGCCGATACGTATTCTTCTACATATTTTTGGTAAAAAAAAAAAAAAAATTGCAATCGCGTTTATTGATTGGTTTGCGCAAAAGTTATAGCGTTTACAAAATAGGGGGTCGTTTTATGGCATTTTTATAATTTTTTTATTAGTAATGGCGGCGATCAGTGATTTTTTTTTTTTTTTTTGTGACTGCGACATTATGGCGGACACATCGGACACTTTTGACACTATTTTGGGACCATTCACATTTATACAGCGAACAGTGCTATAAATATGCACTGATTACTGTATAAATGTGACTGGCAGGGAAGGGGTTAACACTAGGGGGCGAGGAAGAGGTTAAATGTGTGCCCTATGAGTGATTACTACTGTGGGGGGAGGGGAGTGACTGGGGGAGGTGACCGATCTGTGTCCCTATGTACAAGGGACACACCATCGGTCTCCTCTCCCTGACAGGACGTGGATCTCTGTGTTTTACACACACAGATCCACGTCCTGCCTCTGTAACAGCCGATCGCGGGTGCATGGCGGACATCGCGGCCGCCAGGCACGCGCATCGGCATTGCAGTGACGCGCCGGGCACGTGCGCGGCCCCAGTGGCCAAATTAGAGGAGGCCGTATAATAACGGCCTCCCGGCAATTGACAACCACCTTGCGGCCGTATATTCTCGTACGGCGGGCGCGAGGTGGTTAATTGTGGGCCAAATTATTTTGGTTTATTCCCCAAGGGATGGGAGGGTACGGGAGCCCCCTGTGAGGTCCCGGGGGTGGGAGGGCACGGGCGCCCCCCCCTGTGAGGTCCCGGGGGTGGGAGGGCACGGGCGCCCCCCCTGTGAGGTCCCGGGGGTGGGAGGGCACGGGCGCCCCCCCCTGTGAGGTCCCGGGGGTGGGAGGGCACGGGCACCCCCCCCCCCCCGTGAGGTCCCGGGGGTGGGAGGGCACGGGCGCCCCCCCCTGTGAGGTCCCGGGGGTGGGAGGGCACGGGCGCCCCCCCCTGTGAGGTCCCGGGGGTGGGAGGGCACGGGCGCCCCCCCCCTGTGAGGTCCCGGGGGTGGGAGGGCACGGGCCCCCCCCCCCTGTGAGGTCCCGGGGGTGGGAGGGCACGGGCCCCCCCCCCCCTGTGAGGTCCCGGGGGTGGGAGGGCACGGGCGCCCCCCCCTGTGAGGTCCCGGGGGTGGGAGGGCACGGGCGCCCCCCCCTGTGAGGTCCCGGGGGTGGGAGGGCACGAGCGCCCCCCTGTGAGGTCCCGGGGGTGGGGGGGCACGGGCGCCTCCCCCCCGTGAGTGGGAGGGTACGGGTGCCCCCCGGTGAGGTCCCGGGGGTGGGAGGGCACGGGCACCCCCCCCCCGTGAGTGGGAGGGTACGGGTGCCCCCCCGGTGAGGTCCCGGGGGTGGGAGGGCACGGGCACCCTGTGGGATCTCGGGATGGAAGGACACTGGCACACTGTCCTGCTGCCAGCAGTCTGTAAAACTCTATAGAAGGCTGATATCTGCTGTAGCTGGACGGGGGGCCCAGGGATGGATGCCCAGAATACAGATTGTTGTGTTCTAGATATCTGTCCCGGGCACATGCTGCCCTAATAGTGAGTCCCACTTAATGCCCCGTCCAGCTGCAGCAGCTCTCAAGTTTTCCAGGTTGCTTGCAGCGGGGCTGGACGGGTCACCTGTGTCACCAGCACTAAAACCCCAGAGTACATGAGACCCTAAGCAGCTCCGGTCGCTGTGACTCTTCGGGGGGGGGGATGGGCTACTCGGGTCGCTGTGACACTGCAGGGACCTGCTAAGTATTATACAATGGGGGGGTGCCAGACCTCGGGGACCCACTAGGTATTATACAATGGGGGGGGCTGTCAGACCTCTGGGACCCGCTAGGTATTATACAATGGGGGGGGGGTGTCAGACCTCAGGGACCTGCCAGGTATTATACAATGGGGGGGGCTGTCAGACCTCGGGGACCCGCTAGGTAGTATACAATGGGGGGGCCTGTCAGACCTCGGGGATCCGCTAGGTATTATACAATGGGGGGCTGTCAGACCTCAGGGACCCGCTAGGTATTATACAATGGGGGGGGCTGGGTCACCTGTGTCACCAGCACTAAAACCCCAGAGTACATGAGGCACTAAGCAGCTCCGGTCGCTGTGACCCTTCGGGGGGGGGGGGCTACTCGGGTCGCTGTGACACTGCAGGGACCTGCTGAGTATTATACAATGGGGGGGGGGGTGTCAGACCTCAGGGACCTGCCAGGTATTATACAGACCTCGGGGACCCGCTAGGTATTATACAATGGGGGGGGGCTGTCAGACCTCGGGGACCCGCTAGGTCAGGGATATGCAATTAGCGGACCTCCAGCTGTTGCCAAACTACAAGTCCCATGAGGCATAGCGAGACTCTGACAGCATCAAGCATGACACCCAGAGGCAGAGGCATGATGGGACTTGTAGTTTGGCAACAGCTGGAGGTCCGCTAATTGCATATCCCTGTGCTAGGTATTATACAATGGGGGGGGGGGGGGGGTCAGACCTCGGGGACCCGCTAGGTATTATACAATGGGGGGGGGGTGTCAGACCTCGGGGACCCGCTAGGTATTATACAATGGGGGGGCTGTCAGACCTCGGGGACCCGCCAGGTATTATACAATGGGGGGTGTCAGACCTCAGGGACCTGCCAGGTATTATACAATGGGGGGGAGACCTCGGGGACCCACTAGGTATTATACAATGGGGGGGGCTGTCAGACCTCGGGGACCCGCTAGGTATTATACAATGGGGGGGCTGTCAGACCTCGGGGACCCGCCAGGTATTATACAATGGGGGGTGTCAGACCTCAGGGACCTGCCAGGTATTATACAATGGGGGGGAGACCTCAGGGACCCACTAGGTATTATACAATGGGGGGGGGCTGTCAGACCTCGGGGACCCGCTAGGTATTATACAATGGGGGGGCTGTCAGACCTCGGGGACCCGCTAGGTATTATACAATGGGGGGGGGGCTGTCAGACCTCGGGGACCCGCTAGGTATTATACAATGGGGGGGGGGCTGTCAGACCTCGGGGACCCGCTAGGTATTAGACCTTGGGGACCCGCTAGGTATTATACAATGGGGGGGCTGTCAGACCTCGGGGACCCGCTAGGTATTATACAATGGGGGGGGCTGTCAGACCTCGGGGACCCGCTAGGTATTATACAATGGGGGGGGCTGTCAGACCTCGGGGACCCGCTAGGTATTATACAATGGGGGGGGGGGGGCTGTCAGACCTCGGGGACCCGCTAGGTATTATACAATGGGGGGGCTGTCAGACCTCGGGGACCCGCTAGGTATTATACAATGGGGGGGCTGTCAGACCTCGGGGACCCGCCAGGTATTATACAATGGGGGGGGTGTCAGACCTCAGGGACCTGCCAGGTATAATACAATGGGGGGGGAGACCTCGGGGACCCGCTAGGTATTATACAATGGGGGGGAGGGCTGTCAGACCTCGGGGACCCGCTAGGTATTATACAATGGGGGGGGCTGTCAGACCTCGGGGACCCGCTAGGTATTATACAATGGGGGGGGCTGTCAGACCTCGGGGACCCGCTAGGTATTATACAATGGGGGGGGGCTGTCAGACCTCGGGGACCCGCTAGGTATTATACAATGGGGGGGCTGTCAGACCTCAGGGACCCGCTAGGTATTATACAATGGGGGGGGGCTGTCAGACCTCGGGGACCCGCCAGGTATTATACAATGGGGGGGGGTGTCAGACCTCAGGGACCTGCCAGGTATAATACAATGGGGGGGGAGACCTCGGGGACCCGCTAGGTATTATACAATGGGGGGGGGCTGTCAGACCTCGGGGACCCGCTAGGTATTATACAATGGGGGGGGCTGTCAGACCTCGGGGACCCGCTAGGTATTATACAATGGGGGGGCTGTCAGACCTCGGGGACCCGCTAGGTATTATACAAGGGGGGTGGGGGCTGTCAGACCTCGGGGACCCGCTAGGTATTATACAATGGGGGGGGGCTGTCAGACCTCGGGGACCCGCTAGGTATTATACAATGGGGGGGCTGTCAGACCTCGGGGACCCGCTAGGTATTATACAATGGGGGGGGGGCTGTCAGACCTTGGGGACCCGCTAGGTATTATACAATGGGGGGGCTGTCAGACCTCGGGGACCCGCTAGGTATTATACAATGGGGGGGGCTGTCAGACCTTGGAGACCCACTAGGTATTATACAATGGGGGGGGCTGTCAGACCTGCTAGGTATTATACAATGGGGGGGGGGGGGGGTGTGGAAATGCGGATCTTCCTGTGTAAGATGACACTTGCAGATTGTCTATACAGATATACAGTGAGGGGAAAAAAGTATTTGGCTGCTGATTTTGTACGTTTGCCCCACTGACAAAGAAACGATCAGTCTATAAATGTATTGGTCGGTTTATTATAACAGTGAGAGACGGAATAACAGAAAAACGCATTTCAAAAAAGTTATAAATGTATTTGCATTTTAATGAGTGAAATAAGTATTTGATCCCCGATCAATCAGCAAGATTTCTGGCTCCTCCTAAGATGGGTCATGGATGGGTCTTCCAGCATGACGATGACCCAAATCACACGGCCAAGGCAACAAAGGAGTGGCTCAAGAAGAAGCACATTAAGGTCCTGGAGTGGCCCAGCCAGTCTCCAGACCTTAATCCCATAGAAAATATGTGGAGGGAGCTGAAGGTTCGAGTGACCAAACGTCAGCCTGGAAACCTTAATGACTCATGGAGAGGATCTGCAAAGAGGAGAAAATCCCTCCCTGAGATGTGTGAGAACCTGGAGGCCAACTCCAAGAAACGTCTGACCTCTGTGATCGCCAACAAGGGATTCTCCACCAACTACTAAGTCATGTTTTGTGAAGGGTTCACATACTTATTTCACTCATTAAAATGCAAATCAATTTATAACTTTTCTGAAATGTGTTTTTCTGGATATTTTTGTTGTTATTCTCTCACTGTTATAATAAACCGACCAATAAAATGATAGACTGATCGTTTCTTTGTCACAAAATCAGCAGCCGATCAAATACTTTTTCCCCCCTCACTGAATATAATGTAACAATGCATTGTATAGTATGAAGGAAATGGGCGTGTCCCTCTTTTTAATACACCAACTCAATGTGCTGAGAATGAACATTCTGATGATGAGAAAATAATAACCATATAAAGGGCCCTATGGTAATTGTGTGGTATTGATTCATATATATATATATATATATATACAGGTCCTTCTCAAAAAATTAGCATATTGTGATAAAGTTCATTATTTTCTGTAATGTACTGATAAACATTGGACTTTCATATATTTTAGATTCGTTAAACACAACTTGAAGTAGTTCAAGCCTTTTCTTGTTTTAATATTGATGATTTTGGCATACAGCTCATGACAACCCAAAATTCCTATCTCAAAAAATTAGCATATCATGAAAAGGTTCTCTAAACGGGCTATTAACCTAATCATCTGAATCAACTAATTAACTCTAAACACCTGCAAAAGATTCCTGAGGCTTTTAAAAACTCCCAGCCTGGTTCATTACTCAAAACCGCAATCATGGG
Source organism: Rana muscosa (assembly GCA_029206835.1). NCBI lineage: Eukaryota > Metazoa > Chordata > Amphibia > Anura > Ranidae > Rana > Rana muscosa. The sequence continues at coordinate 353,162,314 of CM055125.1, read as the reverse complement.
TAAGACTGCCGACCTGACTGCTGTCCAGAAGGCCATCATTGACACCCTCAAGCAAGAGGGTAAGACACAGAAAGAAATTTCTGAACGAATAGGCTGTTCCTAGAGTGCTGTATCAAGGCACCTCAGTGGGAAGTCTGTGGGAAGGAAAAAGTGTGGCAGAAAACGCTGCACAACGAGAAGAGGTGATCGGACCCTGAAGAAGATTGTGGAGAAGGACCAATTCCAGACCTTGGAGGACCTGCGGAAGCAGTGGACTGAGTCTGGAGTAGAAACATCCAGAGCCACGGTGAACAGGCGTGTGCAGGAAATGGGCTACAGGTGCCGCATTCCCCAGGTCAAGCCACTTTTGAACCAGAAACAGCGGCAGAAGCGCCTGACCTGGGCTACAGAGAAGCAGCACTGGACTGTTGCTCAGTGGTCCAAAGTACTTTTTTCGGATGAAAGCAAATTTTGCATGTCATTCGAACGGCCCACAATGCACTACGCCATCGCAGTGTCATCCAGGCGCTGTGATTGGCCAAGCATGCACTGTGACCCCGCATGCTTGGCCAATCACAGCGCCGGCAGCGAGGAGAGCAATGATTGGCCACAGGCAGGATGCCTGTGGCCAATTATTGCTGAGGGTGTTTAGTACACGCCCCACACTATAAAAGGCCGCCAGCACGGCGGCCTAGTGTAGTGTGTTCCGGAGCAGGGATAGAGCAGCATAGGCAGGGACAGTGACATTTATTTCTTTCTTGCTTAACCTGGATTCCTTTAGTTTAGGGAAAGAGAAGGATAGGTAGGGAGAGTGTCAGTGTGTTTTGTGCTTGTGCTATATTGTGCTTAAAAAAAACATTTTTTTCTAGGGACAGAAAACTGTAGGTAGGGAGAGTGTCAGTTTCTTTCACTGTCAAAGTCCTTGTTTCCAGGGACCTGGAAGGACAGTGAGTGAATTCTCCTTGTGCTAAATTGTGCTTAAAAAAAACATTTTTTCTAGGGACAGAAAACTGTAGGTAGGGAGAGTGTGTCAGTTTCTTTCACTGTCAAAGTCCTTGTTTCCAGGGACCTGGAAGGACAGTGAGTGAATTCTCTTTGTGCTAAATTGTGCTTAAAAAAAACATTTTTTCTAGGGACAGAAAACTGTAGGTAGGGAGAGTGTGTCAGTTTCTTTCACTGTCAAAGTCCTTGTTTCCAGGGACCTGGAAGGACAGTGAGTGAATTCTCCTTGTGCTAAATTGTGCTTAAAAAAAACATTTTTTCTAGGGACAGAAAACTGTAGGTAGGGAGAGTGTGTCAGTTTCTTTCACTGTCAAAGTCCTTGTTTCCAGGGACCTGGAAGGACAGTGAGTGAATTCTCCTTGTGCTAAATTGTGCTTAAAAAAAAAAAAAATTCTAGGGACAGAAAACTGTAGGTAGGGAGAGTGTGTCAGTTTCTTTCACTGTCAAAGTCCTTGTTTCAAGGGACAGAGAAGGACACCTGAAGGTAGCCCTTATTGCTTTTTTCCCATCTCCCTGCAGGCCATCTATTAGAATGTCTGGAAGGCAAACAAGGAGAGGCAGACAGTCAGGAGGCAATAAAAGAGGGCAAGCAGGCTCTGTGTCTGGGGGCAACAGTGCTGGTCGTGGACGCGGTGCATTGTCATCAGCACATGGCCATGGGACACGCTTGTCCTTCTTTTCGGCAGCTGGACATGTTGAGCCACATCATGCCGAAGACTTGGTAGAGTGGATGACCAAGCCCTCCTCCTCCTCCTCCTCATCCTCTCTCACCCAGGCTCAGGGTACTGGAAAAGCAGCTGCCAAAGCGTCCTCTTCCCTGGTATCAATGTCAGACTCATCATCAGTCACTCCTTCCCTAGACCCACCATGTCCTCCTCCTGAGGAGTCCCCCGAACTGTTTCAGCACAGTGTTGGGTACATGCTCCAGGAGGATGCCCAGCGTTTCGAAGGGTCTGATGATGAAACCCAGCTAGAGGAAGGCAGTAGCGTGAGAGCAGACAGAGGGGATGCTCAAGAAGGACACCAATCTGGCAGTCATGTTCCAGCAGCTGCAGCATACTGCCAGATTGGCTCCAGTGATGAGGAGGGAGGTGATGATGAGGTCACTGACTCCACGTGGGTGCCTAATAGGAGAGAGGAGGAGGATGAGGAGGAGGCACATCTCCAACGAGGCAGGATGCCCTTTGGTGGCCAGCGTAAGGGCAGTACACCGACGGAATCACACCGCAGAGCTCCGCCTGTGCAGGGCGCTGCCTCTGCCCGTCATTCAAAAAGTTCTTTGGTGTGGGCCTTTTTTGAGGCTAGTGCATCAGATCGCACAGCTGCTGTTTGCAACATATGTCTCAAGCGTATATCGCGTGGCCAAAACATCAGCCGCTTGGGTACCACATGCCTGACCAGACATATGTTGACCTGCCATGCAGCTCGTTGGCAAGCCTACCTCAAAGACCCACACCAAAGAACAAAGCGGACCTCTCCTTGCACCGCATCAGCTGGGATCTCCAACCCCACTATAACTTCAGTCCTCTCTGAAACATGCACTGAGAGGAATGAAGGTGTAGAATTAGGTGTGTCACAGCCAAGTACTTGCGGCCACTCTGCTAGCAGTACACCGACGTCCGATTCTAGCAGGCAAATTTCCCTGCCCCAGCTGCTGGACCGTCGAAAGAAGTTCACTCCCAGCCATCCACATGCCCAGCGGTTGAATGCTAGCTTGGCTAAATTGCTAGCGCTTCAACTGCTGCCTTTTCAGTTGGTAGACTCGGCCCCCTTCCGTGAGTTTGTGCAATGTGCGGTTCCTCAGTGGCAGGTTCCCAAACGCCACTTTTTCTCACGGAAGGCTATTCCGGCTCTCTACCGGCATGTGGAAGGCAATGTCTTGGCCTCGCTGGACAGGGCGGTCAGCGGTAAGGTGCATATTACCGCTGACTCATGGTCCAGCAGGCATGGACAGGGACGTTACCTTTCTTTCACGGCCCATTGGGTCACTCTTTTGGCAGCTGGGAAGGATGCAGGACAAGGTGCAGTAGTGTTGGAGGTTGTCCCACCGCCACGCCTCCAAAATGCTACTACTGGTTGTGACACACCTCTCTCCTCCACCCCCTCCTCTTCTTCTTCCTCCATGGCCTCTTCCTGTGGTTTGTCCTATGAACCAGCGGTGCTCCGTAGCCGTTCACGGGGCTACGCAAGTACGCAGGCAAAAAGATGCCATGCCGTGCTTGCGCTGGTGTGTTTGGGGGACAGAAGCCACACTGGGGCAGAGGTCCTGTCTGCTCTGCAGGGCCAGGCCGAGAGGTGGTTGACGCCACGCCAGCTTAAGCCAGGAATGGTGGTTTGCGACAATGGCACCAACCTCCTCTCCGCCCTCCGACAGGGACAACTGACCCATGTGCCCTGTGTGGCTCACGTCCTTAACCTGGTGGTGCAGCGGTTCTTGGGCAGGTACCCGGGCTTACAGGATGTCCTGAGGCAGGCCAGGAAAGTCTGTGTGCATTTCCGCAGATCTTATAATGCCAGTGCTCGCCTGGCTGAGCTGCAAAAGGAGTTGAACCTGCCCAAGAACCGCCTTATATGTGACATGCCCACCAGGTGGAACTCAACGTTGGCCATGCTGCAGCGGCTGCACACGCAGCAGAGGGCCATCAATGAGTACCTGTGCGACTACGGCACCAGGACAGGGTCAGGGGAGCTTGGTTTTTTTTCTCCACGCCAGTGGGGCATGATCAGGGATGCATGCACTGTCCTGGCACCATTTGAGGAGGCCACGAGGATGGTGAGCAGTGACAGTGCATGCATCAGTGACACTGTACCTCTTGTCCACCTGTTGGAGCACACGCTGCGTGGAATAATGGACAGGGCACTTGAGGCAGAACAGAGGCAGGAAGAGGAGGACTTCCTTGCCTCTCAAGGCCCCCTTTACCCAGACAGTGTTCCTTCTGTCCCACCCATCGCACAGGAAGAGGAGGAGGAGGAGGAGGAGGAGGAGGAGGAGGATTGTGTCAGCATGGAGGTGGAGGCTGGCACTCAGCATCATCAGCAGCAGTCTTTTAGGGATGATTTACAGTCCCAAGAAACCAGTGGACTTGTACGTGGCTGGGAGGAGGTGGCTGCGGATCATGTCGTCCTTAGTGACCCAGAGGACTCCGGAGCGAATGCCTCAGCAAACCTACGCTGCATGGCCTCCCTGATCCTGCAAAGTCTGCGGAAGGATCCTCGTATTCTTCGGATCAAGGAGAGGGACCATTACTGGCTGGCCACTCTCCTTGATCCACGGTACAAGGGTAAGGTTGCGGACCTTATGTTACCGTCGCAGAGGGAGCAGAGGATGAGACAACTCCGGGAGGCCTTGCAGAAAGGTCTGTGCAACGCGTTCCCAGAGACTGGGAGGTTACAAACTCCTGGTCCTGGACAACGAGTTGCTGAGGCTTCGGCCAGTCAAAGAAGGAGCGGTGGGGAAGGTGGCCGTCTGACCGATGCGTTCAGACAATTCTTTAGTCCGCAGCCCCAAAGTATGATCGGTTCCAGCAACCATCGCCAGCGTCTGATAAACATGGTGCAGGAATATCTAGGGGCAAGGTCAGACTTGGACACCTTCCCCACCGAAAATCCTCTGGCTTACTGGGTCTTGAGGATGGATCACTGGCCAGAGCTTGCACAGTATGCAATTGAGCTACTGGCCTGTCCTGCATCCAGCGTTCTTTCGGAACGCACATTCAGTGCTGCTGGAGGATTTGTCACGGATCACAGGGTGCGCCTGTCCACCGACTCGGTTGATCGACTGACTTTCATCAAGATGAACCAGTCTTGGATCACCACCAGCTACCACACACCTGATGCTGATATAACAGACTAATTGATTTTAACATGTCACATCCCTTCAAGACTGATGCTGATGCTGAGTGCCTGTGCTGTTATGTTGACTGGCTATCCTCCTCCTCCGAGTCCTCAATGATACGATTGATGATGATAGCTTGGAAGATCATTTTTGTTTATGGGTGCCGCCACCAGTGGCTAAGGCCCAATTTTTCAGCCCCTGTTTTACAGGGGCGTGTCATTACAATTTTTGAAGCAATACTTTGCAACAGGGCTCATTGCTGTGCTCCAAGTACAGTATCTGTGAGGGGTTGTAGTGTTGTGCCACCAGTGCCTAAGGCCCAATTTTTCAGCCCCTGTTCAACAGGGGCATGCAATTACAATTCTTGATCTAATAATTCACAGCAGGGTCCATTGCTGCACCCACCAAGAGTAACTCTGAGGGCTTACAGTCTTGTGGCAACGCCACCACCACCACCACCATGAAAGGCCCAATTTTTCAGCCCCTGTTCAAAAGGGGCATGTAATTACAATTCTTGATCTAATAATTCACAGCAGGGCCCATTGCTGCACCCACCAAGAGTAACTGTCAGGGCTTACAGTGTTGTGGCACCAGCACCACCATCAAAGCCCCAATTTTTACTACCACTGTTCAACAATTATATGTAATTAAAATTCCTGATATAATAGTTGACAGCAGGGCGTTCCAGCACCAACCAAGAGTAACTGAGTGCTTACAGTGTTGTGCCAACACCAACAACTAAGGGGCCTATTTCTGCAGAGTATATACGGCAGGTCCCTACTTTCAAACATCCAACTTACAAACGACTCCTACTTGCAAACGAAAGAAGACAACAGGAAGTGAGAGGAAATCTACCCCATGAAAGGAAAATTCTCTCCTGTAAGAATAAATATGGGAGAAAGGGGTCTCATCTGTACTGATGCTTTATCAGCAATCCTTGTTTCAAGAAAAACACCACATTTCAAAAACAGTTGTCATTGGGACGGAAAGTGAGGTGAAATGTTCTGAACAGGGGCACAGACAGCAAAACAAATGTTACAGGGGTGATAACCCTTACCTATGTTTTCCAAAAAGTTTAAAAATAGATTTTTGGGCTGGAGCTACACTTCAACAATGTACCTGTTCAAAATTACAAACAGATTCTACATAAGAACAAACCTACAGTCCCTGTCTTGTATGCACCGCCTGTATACGGCTGTTCAGAGTATATAGGGCCTTTTTTATTTTATGTGCGGGGTTCCCCTTAATATCCATACAAGACCCAAAGGGGCTGGTAATGGGCTGGGGTAGGGGGGGGGGTCATGGGGTAGCTATGCCATTTTTCTTAAAGAATTTCATCCATATTACCGGGACCAGACATTACATTAAAGCCGCAAGCAGTTTTAAATGGCTTTTTTTTCCTTTAGAAGTGTCATTTTGTGCAGGGACAGTTCTAAACACGGGAAACACGTGGCACTTCACAGGCATACTTTAGACACCCCCCAGGTACGATATTTAAAGGAATATTTGACTTTTTTTTTTTCACTTTATGCATCATTAAAATGACTGCTCCCGAAAAACGACCGTTTTTAAAACTTCTTTTTGCATTGATACATGTCCCCTGGTGCAGAACCTGGGTTCCCAAACCCTATTTATGACAATAACATGCATAATAGTTGTTATAATTAGCACTTTAGAATTCGAACGTTCGCATCCATTGTATTTAATAGGGTTCTAATGTTCGTTCGAACTTTCGGTCCGTTCGCGGGTTCTGGTGCGAACCGAACCCGGGGGTGTTCGGCTCATCACTACTGGGGAGAGGGAAATGCCAAAATGCCTGAAGTCCAGTGTCAAGTACCCACAGTCAGTGATGGTCTGGGGTGCCATGTCAGCTGCTGGTGTTGGTCCACTGTGTTTTATCAAGGGCAGGGTCAATGCAGCTAGCTATCAGGAGATTTTGGAGCACTTCATGCTTCCATCTGCTGAAAAGCTTTATGGAGATGAAGATTTCATTTTTCAGCACGACCTGGCACCTGCTCACAGTGCCAAAACCACTGGTAAATGGTTTACTGACCATGGTATTACTGTGCTCAATTGGCCTGCCAACTCTCCTGACCTGAACCCCATAGAGAATCTGTGGGATATTGGGAAGAGAAAGTTGAGAGACGCAAGACCCAACACTCTGGATGAGCTTAAGGCCGCTATCGAAGCATCCTGGGCCTCCATAACACCTCAGCAGTGCCACAGGCTGGTTGCCTCCATGCCACGCCGCATTGAAGCAGTCATTTCTGCAAAAGGATTCCCGACCAAGTATTGAGTGCATAACTGAACATAATTATTTGAAGGTTGACTTTTTTTGTATTAAAAACACTTTTCTTTTATTGGTCGGATGAAATATGCTAATTTTTTGAGATAGGATTTTTGGGTTTTCATGAGCTGTATGCCAAAATCATCAATATTAAAACAAGAAAAGGCTTGAACTACTTCAGTTGTGTGTAATGAATCTAAAATATATGAAAGTCTAATGTTTATCAGTACATTACAGAAAATAATGAACTTTATCACAATATGCTAATTTTTTGAGAAGGACCTGTGTGTGTGTATATGTATATATATATATATATATATATATATATACACTGTAAACCTTAACTACTAAAAGATCGCCCACCGCAGATATACTACTACAGGGCGGATCCATTGCGTGAAACTACGTATTTCCTGCAAGAGAGGGGGAGCCAATCGGCGAGTCCAGCTTTGTTATCTTGGCTGTGTGCTTGGGGTCGTTGTCTTGTTGGAACCTTCGCCCCAGTCTGAGGTCCAGAGTACTCTGGAGGAGGTTTTCATTAAGGATGTCTCTGTACATTGCTGCATTCATTTTTCCCTCCATCCTGACTAGTCTCCCAGTTCCTGCTGCTAAAAAACATCCACACAGCATGATGCTGCCACCACCATGCTTCACAGTAGGGATGGTATTGGTCAGATGATGAGCGGTGCCTGGTTTCCTCCAGACATGGCGCTTCCCATTCAGGTCAAAGAGTTCAATCTCAGACCAGAGAATTTTGTTTCTCATGGTCTGAGAGTCCTTCAGGTGGCTGTCATGTGCCTTTTTTCTAAGGAGGGGCTTCCGTCTGGCCACTCCCCCATACAGGCCTGATTGGTGGAGAGCTGCAGAGATGGTTGTTCTTCTGGAAGGTTCTCCTCTCTCCACAGAGAAACACTGGAGCTCTGTCAGAGTGACCATCGGGTTCTTGGTCACCTCCCTGACTAAGGCCCTTCTCCCCCGATCGCTCAGTTTGGCTGGATGGCCCACTTTAAGGAGAGTCCTGGGGGTTCCAAACTTCTTCCATTTATAGATGATGGAGGCCACTGTGCTCATTGGGACCTTCAACGTTGCAGACATGTTCCTGTACCCTTCCCCCGATCTGTGCCTCCATACAATCCTGTCTCCGAGGTCTACAGACAATTCCTTGGTTGGCTTGGTTTGTGCTCTGACATGCACTGTTACCTGTGGGGACCTTCTATAGACAGGTGTGTGCCTTTCCAAATCGGGTCCAATCGCCTGAATTTACCCCAGGAAGACTCCAATCAAGTTGTAGAAACATCTCAAGGAAGATCAGTGGAAACAGGAGGCACCGGAGCTCAATTCTGAGTGTCATGGGAGGAGTCTGTGATACTTGTGTACATGGGAGGAGTCTGTGATACTTGTGTACATGGGGAGGAGTCTGTGATACTTGTGTACATGGGGAGGAGTCTGTGATACTTGTGTACATGGGGAGGAGTCTGTGATACTTGTGTACATGGGAGGAGTCTGTGATACTTGTGTACATGGGAGGAGCCTGTGATACGTGTGTACATGGGGAGGAGCCTGTGATACGTGTGTACATGGGGAGGAGCCTGTGATACGTGTGTACATGGGGAGGAGCCTGTGATACGTGTGTACATGGGGAGGAGCCTGTGATACGTGTGTACATGGGGAGGAGCCTGTGTAACGTGTGTACATGGGGAGGAGCCTGTGTACATGGGGAGGAGCCTGTGATACTTATGTACATGGGATTTTTTAAAATTTTTATTAAATTTGCAAAGATTTTAAACAAACTTCTCTCACGTTGTCATTATGGGGGATTGTTTGTAGAATTTTGGGGAAAATAATGAATTTTAATCCATTTTGGAATAAGGCTGAATCATAACAAAATGTGGGAAAAGTGAAGCGCTGTGAATACTTTCCGGATGCTCTGTATATAAGAAATTAATACCACACATTTACTTTACATACTTTTACATATTATTTTTTATTTTATTTTTTCTCATTGATAATTTGCACATCATAACATTTATTCTCAGCACATTAGAATGAGGTGTAATTAAAGGGACACACACCCCTAAAAATAAGCAGTGCCGCACCCACTTCCTTCATACTAGTCATTGTTGACTCCTCCTCCACCCGTGGTGGTTTCATTGGGGGCAGCAGCTTAACAACCCCCATCCTTATCACGTTGTCTGGAGCGCAGAACAAATTTATTTATTTTTTGTCCTATTGTTTCATTGTGTTTACTATTTCATCCATATGAAGATAAAAAGTGTGACTTCTACCTGCATATGACATTCGCAAGAGGAAACTTTATGAGAAAAGAAAAGTATTTTTGAATAAAATGTATTCTTGTTAATCCTAAAATAACTCCTTCTTCCCCTTCTCCTATTGGCTATTCTGCCGTGTTTTTTTTTTTTTTTTTTTTTTCCATTTCATATTCTTTACCTTTTTTTTTTTTTTTTTTTTTTTTCAGAGACATGTAAAAGAAAAATGCGTCTATTACGCCAAATAAACACGCCTGTGGTGCAAATGTAAAAATGATTCCTTTTATAATGAATTTTTATTTGGATTTCACGCAGGTTTTCGTTTTATTTTTGTCTTTAGTTCCTCTTCAATGGAGTTCAGGGAACGTCATTGCAGAATGGATGAAGGAAGTATTTCTGGAGATGAGATGGGAATAATGAAGGGCGACCCCGTACTGCAGACCTTGAAGAGCTGCACTGAGGTCCTGGATTCTAACCAAGGCGCTGCTGATCCCATGCTGAAGGAGGAAGAAGAGCTGTGTGAGGCCGTCCCCGTCGGGACCCCCCCACACTTCAGCACCCCTCTAACCAAGAAAGATGGATCTGCTTCTAGAGTTGGCCATCAGCACTGTCTACTGGAATACAAAAGCTTCTACCATGTGGAGTGCGAGAAGATTATCCACCAGCTGCGGCAGAACTGGAGCACCAGCAAACGCAAACTCGAGGAATTGGACATCTCCACCATTGAAGCCGAGCCACCCCCCTCCTACCGGACCCCATGTTCTGTGTTGGAGGCTACAATGTATAGAGCCAAAAGGAGGAGGAGGAGGATTGAGGGTCCAGGTGATTGTTTCTGTAGAACCCACATGGACATGGGAGGGGGCCCGCAGTGCCGCACCCGCACGGACACGGGGGGGGGGGCCCGCAGTGCCGCACCCGCACGGACACGGGGGCTGCAAGGGGCCGCACCCACACGGGGGAGGGGGGCGCAGTGCTGCACCCACACAGAGACGGGGGGGGGTGGCAGAGCCGCATCCACGCGGACAAAGGGGGTGCCACACAGACACGGGGGCTGCAGTGCTGCACGGACATAGGGGGGCACAGTGCCACACCCACGTGGACAAGGGGGGCGCCGCACCCACACATGGGGGCTGCAGTGCTGCACGGACATGGGGGGGGGGGGGAGGGGCGCAGTGCCACACCCACGTGGACAAGGGGGGCGCCGCACCCACACGGACACGGGGAGGTGCCGCACGGACACGGGCCGCAGCGCCGCACCCACGCGGACACATTGCCACACCTATGCAGCCACGGGGGGCCGCACCCACGCTGACACATTGCCGTCACGGGGCCGCGGTGCCACACCCACACGGACACGTTGCCACAGACATGTGGCCACAGTTCCGCACTCACGCCAACACAGGGCCACGGTGCGGCACCCATACCGGCATAAGGCCACGATACAAATACACAAAGTACAAACTGTTACAAATATATTGCAAAGTATTTACTTGAAAAAAATATATACAGTCCAAAGACTTTTTGCAATATGGTATCGCTCCATCTGAACCCTGGGGAGTCATTGATGGGTAACCTTATGTCACCCTAAAATTTCAGTGATTTTATTTCCATGAAGTGTTTAAAGTGTATCTTCACCAAAACTGTATTCTACATTTTAGCTTTGTATAGAGTAGAATTTAAATCCTATTAAAAAAAATTCCCTTAACTTACTATACTGAAGACTCAACAGGAAATGAGAAGAAATCTCACTGAAGTGAGGAGAACTCCCATCAAAGTCGTCACCAAATCGGTAGTCCCCATAACAAGATTTTGCTTCTATTCCTGTTCTGGTGACAACTGTAACATTTTGGATTTCTCATCACGTTGTGACCATGATCACCACCAGGACAAATAGGGAGGAGGAGGGTGAATCTCCCCAGGGGAGGGACACGGCAATTTAAAAACCCGAGAGGTGGGTCTAACCCCTCACCACTCCATCCAAAACTAAAAAAAAGAAAGGTTTGCCGTTTCACTTTTGGGGTTTTTATAACAAATAAATAAAAAATCTGCAAAGCTGTTCACATCTATCAACACTACATGTGAATTTGTTTAGGGCAAATGGGGCAAAATCAACTGTTCTCAGCTATGTTCTCTGCAGATCGAATGTGTGCATTGGGGGGGGGGGGGGGGGGGGAACACATTATGGCCACTAGATGGTGCTGAATTATATAGCAGGAAGAATGCTCCTCAACACCATCTAGTGGCCATAATGCAGTAGTTTTTTGCATTCATACATTTGAATTGCAGAGGATATAGCCTGAGGACATTTAGTTTTTCTCAATTCAATTTCACACAGAACAAAGTTTTATATGCAGTTTTCATGAACAAAATAGCGATGTAAATTATTTTTATATTTGTCTACCTTCCATAGAATCCCCTATTGCAGGAGGATGAACTCTTCACCTCTTCTTCTCCATAATCACTGAGCTAAAAATCCAATAGGGTGATAGGGACCTCCTCTTAACCAGTATTATTTATTTATTTATTTAACATTTTTATTTTTATTTTTTTATATGACATCATTCCCAGAGCAAACTAAATGTCCTCCAGTGAGCGTTTTACATCTGCCTTAAGCATTCTATATCATTTCATTGGCATCATTATTTTTTGCAACTATGTTACTCTTAAAAAAAAAATCGTACAAAAAAAAAAAAATCTAATAATAAATTTGTAGAATAATTAAAAATGTATAATCGTATAGTATTAACAATGTATATTATTTTGTATTATATAAGAATAATAAATAAATGTTATAATTTTCTTCATATATTATTAATAAAAAATATATAATAAATATTTAAAAAATATTATTATTATTATTATTATTATTATTATATTTTTTTTTATTATTTTTTACTATTATTTAGATCTTTCTGAAACAACCAAGCTTAAATTCTCCTTTGCACAATGCAAACCCAATCCTGTCTGTCAAATCCTGGAAGAGTCTGTAGATTGGTTGCCTGGATTTTCACCTAATGGAAAATCTGCAGCTCCCAAACGTAAACTCTTTCAGTTAGCCGGTAAACTGAGGCATTCGGAATGTAACCATGCATTTATAAGAAGGGATGGAGAATCTGCAGCAGGCGGTGATCGAAGAACAATTGGATATCCTAGAACCGGCAGCACCAAGCAGTGTCCTGCACAGGGGGGGGCAGATGTCACACCTGACCTGGAACCACTAGGGGGTTCCATCCAGCCTCTGGAGTTCAGAAGTTTCTTTCTTGCGGAGTGTGAGGCCATTTGCAATCGGCTAAAACATTGTGGTAGCAAAAGGCTATTGGATGTGTCCACCATTGACGCTGAACCTCCACCAAGCCTGTCTTCGAGTTTCACCTTTTTATCAGAACTGGACAGCAGCCACGCCAAGGCAAACTCCTATATGGGTTTGACTCAACTGGATCTGGAGAAGATGAACTTAAATCGAACTGCCCCAGGTGGAAGCTTTTCTCTACAGAAGCCCTCAAACAGCAATGCAACTGGCCCAAGGAAGGGGACTGTTGTCAACACCACCAAAGACATGGGGAACATGCATGGTGTAGGGTCTGTAGCAAATATCACCCAAGACATTGTGACTGGGTGTGATGAGGGGAAAGCTGAAGGTGCCACCCAGGACATTGTGACTATGTACAATGGGGTATCAGCAGCGGATGCCACCCAGGACATTGTGACCAATTGTGATGAAATGAAAGCAGTAGATGCCACCCAGGACATTGTGACCATGTGCATTGGGGTATCCTCGGCAGATGCCACCCAGGAAATTGTGACCAATTGTGATAGAATGAAAGTAGCAGATGCCACCCAGGACATTGTGACCATGTGCAATGGGGTATGGGCTGCAAATGTCACTCAGAACATTGTGACCAATTGTGATGGGATGAAAGCAACAGATGCCACCCAGGACATTGTGACCATGTGCATTGGGGTATCCGTGGCAGATGCCACCCAGGACATTGTGACCAATTGTGATAGAATGAAAGTAGCAGATGCCACCCAGGACATTGTGACCAATTGTGATGGGATGAAAGCTGAAAATGCCACCCAGGAGTCCATTGTGACCAATTGTGATGGGATAAAAGCTGCAAATACCACCCAGGACATTTTGACCGTGTGCATTGGGATGTCGGCTGCAAATGCCACCCAGGACATTGAGACCTGTGTGTTGAAGGCAACATTGAACATGATGACGGCACCTGATAAACTGTCCGGTGCAAATACCACTCAAGATATTGTGAAGGAAGATGACAATTTTGTAGCAGATGTCACTCAGGACATAGAAATGGAGCACGATTTTTCTGTAGCAAATGCCACACAAGAGATCATGCCAATGTGCGATGAGAATGGTTCAAATGTCCCGCCAAACATTGCAATGTGTGGTGTGGATGGTAAGGGCAGCCCTGAAAAAATGGGTGCCCATGTATTAAAGACCAATAATGTTATGACTGTGCATGATGATGTAGCTAACCCCAAAACTGTGACCTTCTGTAACCGGGATCTTGCACCAGGCCGCACGTTAAACACAACGACAACTCTTTCCTTGCAGGACTTTAAAACAAAACTCGTGAAGGTAACTCATGAAAGTGCTACACGTAGAGTAATTAAAATGCATTGTACGGTATCTGCAGCAGATTCAACAAGACCTAAAACTGAAACCTGTGCTGAGGTTCCCATATCAGAAACTGCGCGGGATATGGAGACAATTCAAGGCCAAGCTCCTGGAGCAGAGGGAGAACAGGGCAGAGTATGCAATGTGCCAGTTGCTCAAAGGTGTATTTTAATGGCAGGTGATACGAATATTCCAAAGAGAGCACACGGTGCAATAAATGGGGAAAATGGTATTAAAAATACGACTTTTCTATGTATACAGAGGAAGTCTGATCAGAATGGTGTAATCCTTGGCTATTCAAGAGATATTGCACATATCTGCAAGGAATCCCTTCCAGCATCCTATACTTCACCTTTATCGACCATGAATTGTACGGTTACCATCAGCAACTCAAGCCAAGTTCATACCGAAGGGTCAACCACTACCATCAACGACTCAGGCCAAGTTCATACTGAAGGGTCAACTACTACCATCAACGACTTAAGCCAAGTTCATGCTTTAGGGTCAACCGCTACTATCAGTGGCTGTGGCCAAGTTCATTCTGAAGGCCCAACCGCTACCATCAGTGGCTGTGGCCAAGTTCATTCTGAAGGCCCAACCACCACCATCAGCGACTCAAGCCAAGTTCATACCGAACGGTCAAAGACCATTGCCATGAGTACACCATCTACCTTTAGGGAGCAGGTTGCACACACTAAAAGGGATGTTGTAATAAACATGGAGGTGTGTGGCAACATTACAACATGCAATGCCATGGCTACTTCCATTGCAGAAGACACTGCATTCGTTACCCGGGAACTAGAATCCAATACAACACCATCCAATACTGAAGTAATTGTGGCAAATTGTACCCTGCTGAGTGGTGTCCCTCAGATTGCTCAACCAAAGAACGACTGTAGAGGTACCGAAGAGATGCCTCTGGGTGGAGGGAATCCAATGGACTCCATGTGTGATCTAGATATAACCCACATTGCCAATGAGGAAAGTGTCTTTCGTAAAGGATCCTTTAACTTTATTACGTCTACACCTCTTCCATGCATGAATAGTAATGTTTTTATTAAGAAGTCAAGTGGTAACTCCATACAGCCCAATCCTAAGCTCTTCCCTAATAAAGATCAGAGAGAGCAGAAACAGATGGCCATTCCAAACTGGCCAGTTCAAGACTGCCAGCGAGGGGGAACTTCACCCAGATAAGAGGTCAACTCTCCCAAGATTTTCCTACTCCTGGGCCCATTAAAAGCTCTCTTCCAAAGGCAGCCAAAACCTCATTAAGGATCCCTAAACCTGCGACCGGCATCTCCACCCTGCGATGCCCAGTGATCTCCACCACAGTTATGACGCCACAAGTGACCAGATCAGTAACTTCAGAGAAAGTTCAGGTGGGACTGAACACAACAAATAGAATCCCCACTGGTTTGCCAAGGAGGAATGTTGGGATCGCCCAGAATGGCGCAGCAAATAGAATTCCACATCCGAAGGGTTTGGAACATGGGCCCAGAGCTGGAAAAGGTCCTGGCGTCAAGGTCAGTATTTTATGGTTTTGTATGGAATACGTCTTAATATTCTTATGAAAGAGAATATCCACATCCATCTACTATGGGTGCATTGGGGGTTATTTACGAAAGGCAAATCCACTTTGCACTACGAGTGCAAAGTACACTTGGAAACGCAGTCACTGTAGTTCTGAGGGGGACATGCAAGGAAAATAAAAAACAGCATTTTAGCTTGCACATGATTGGATGATAAAATCAGCAGAGCTTCCCCTCGTTTCAGATCTTCCCCTCAGATTTACAGCGACTGCACTTTCAGTGCAATTTCAAGTGCACTTTGCACTTGTAGTTTGCACTTGTAGTGCAAAGTGGATTTGCCTTTTCGTAAAATAACTCCCATTGTTACCTTATTTACATCATGGGTGCCCAACATCCGGCTTGCATCTAATGTTGCCCGCCACCTCCTGCTCTGGGATGGCGGGTCGGCAAAGCCCAGATCGCGGGTTCCCAACACACCATCCTTTGAGCATCGGTGTGAGGAATGGAGCCAGTGTCCCGTCAGAATCGGTGACTCATCAGACCAGTAACGGAAGTGACGTTCCATCACCTGCGCATGCGTACACCCGCTAGCAGGTTGTCTAATCTGACAGAACACTGTAGTCGGAAGAAAACGGCGGACATCTTACTACACCCAGCTCCGTCTTTAATTTAACAGTAATTTTTAGCAATAAAGTTAACATATATAAATGTGTAACGGCACCCCAAGTATGAAAGGGGTTAACGCCATTTAGGATATTCCTCTCTGGACACACATCCACTGCCGATCCTCCACAGTCAGGCGACCGCTTCCCATAGGATTAATCCTTCCAAACATACAAGACAAACACTCTGTATGAAGTTTCCAGCAGGTCTGACAATCTTTAATGAGAGCAGGCTCCTTTTTATACACCAAAATAATACTGCATTAATCTAAATGAACAATGTTCCAACTCCACCCACAACATCACACAATGGTTACATAACGAGCTCCCAATACACATATTCTGACATCTCTTAGCTAATCCCTTTACATCTTAAATGACTATGCATGACCTTTATATTCACCAGACTCTCTGTCTGCTTTACAATACACACAAGTACAGAGTTATTTATCACTATTCACAATGAAAGGATCTGTAGCATAGTTGAGATTCATTAACATTACACAAGCAGACATGTGACACATCAGCATCTCTTAATTAACTTGTTGAGTTCAGAATCAAACAACCAGTACATTTTGTGGATTAATATTACTATCCCAATTAAAGCAATCCAAGACGTTCTTAATGTCCATTATTTCCTGGCTCTCCCTGTGCCCAAAGTGACCCCTGTCCCAAAATGGATATAGTGTGTTTGACATCTGTGATGGTTATTTGATGTTACATTTTGTAGCCTAAAGTTTTAGCGCTGAGCAGTGCGCAGTGTACCAACATGGCCTCCGCCACTTTCCTACAGTGTGGTGTACCAACATGGCCTCCGCCACTTTCCTACAGCGCGGTGGACCAACATGGCCTCTGCCACTTTCCTACAGCGCGGTGGACCAACATGGCCTCCGCCACTTTCCTACAGCGCGGTGGACCAACATGGCCTCCGCCACTTTCCTACTGCGCGGTGGACCAACATGGCCTCCGCCACTTTCCTACTGCGCGGTGGACCAACATGGCCTCCGACACCTTCCTACTGCGCGGTGGACCAACATGGCCTCCGACACCTTCCTACTGCGCGGTGGACCAACATGGCCTCCGACACCTTCCTACTGCGCAGTGGACCAACATGGCCTCCGACACCTTCCTACTGCGCGGTGGACCAACATGGCCTCCGACACCTTCCTACTGCGCGGTGGACCAACATGGCTTTCCTCCCCCTCCCCCTTTTTTTTTTTCTTTCTTTCTTTCTTTCTTTTCTTTTCTTTTCTTTTCTTTTCTTTTCTTTTCTTTTCTTTTCTTTTCTTTTCTTTTCTTTTCTTTTCTTTTCTTTTCTTTTCTTTCTTTCTTCCCCCCTTTCTTTCTTCCCCCCTTTCTTTCTTCCCCCTTTCTTTCTTCCCCCCTTTCTTTCTTTCTTCCCCCCCCCCTTTCTTTCTTTCTTTCTTTCTTCCCC